>CM064578.1:45218619-45508066 GCA_032716605.1 Paralithodes platypus | reverse complement strand
TTATTAAAACAAAAGACCGGAACAGTATCATATATTTTAAACTTAGTTACAAATTACAGGTCAGTATGACATATGTTGACAAGGGAGTCAAACCTGAGCAATTTTGTGTTAAGACTAGAAATCAAATATAAGAAGAAATATAGGAGAATTAACATGTACTAGCATTGTGTTGGTCTTTTTTATCATGCCAAAGACATAATTTGAACTATATACCACAATTTTATCTTAACATATACAATAATAAAGACGAAAACTAATGGACTTGGCTATCGTTTGACACCCTGTTGTTGCTTAATATTGGCCCCCCCCCCCCCCCCCCCCCAGCTTATATTACATAGGCAGACGTCGTGGGTGGGAACCTACTAGATTAGTGCAGATGTTCGGGGGTGCGTCTCCACACCTCCCATACCTCTCTCGCCTTCCTGCTCACGGCATCTCTCGTCTTTTCCTCTACTGCCCACTCCTGTGTTATCAACGCCATACATATTCTCTATAGGGTTACAATCGCAACCTTTCGTGGGCCAATCTATTAGCACAATCTCTGAAAGGCCTGCAAACCAAGCCCTGACTGTGGCTAGTGTGTATGGTTGAGCGCGCTGGCACAAGTTAGATGAGTTCCGGCTTTTGGATGCCATACCCTCTTAATGAAGGCAGAAAGACAGGTTTCAAGAATATTAATGTATTCAATTGCACACCAACATGTCCCGCAATGGTCTATAACTCGCATGATCCCCTCCACCACATCCAGACATGAAAGGCGACAGCCCACTCTGCCACTTCTTGAACTTTCATGAATGTGGATTGCATCATATCTAGTGTTTGGTCGTCGCCAGCATTGGCGGCCCTAGGGCAGCTACTGGTGAAAAGGAGGTATCATCTGTGCGATTAAAGACCTCCCGAAATCCAGGCTTGCATTCACATAATCCTGACAAAACCTAAGGCGGCACATTGGCGTTGGTCATCGGTTTAAGAGTTTCTTTACTACAGGTATGAAACAATGTTAATCCACCCTCCCTCAGTCATCGCCTTGTTGGTTATTGGGTGACAATGAAGGCCTGTGTCTCTTGTTTAATTCCACAGCAGTGGCCAAGTGAACGTCTGTATGACTGCCTGTCTCTACTTCCTCCTCTTGCGTCGTGACACGTGGACCTCCAGGTACGGCCTTGTCAAAGACGTGACCTTCCGACTAGCTATCGTTCCACCCACAGTGTCACTGTAGTAACACCTCACGATCGGCTGGTTTTGTAACGCTACTACCTGCCAAGCGGGCAGATTTACCACTAAACGAGCGTTCATTCCATGCTCTTTTTCATGACATATAAAGAAGAGCACGAGCGTAATACGATTATGTATCCGTGAAAGGGCGATAATTGAGCTGTCCATATGGACACTTGAACCATCCTTTGACGACAACGGGTTCTCTTGCTCAACGATGTTGTAATACGAAGGGAAAAACCCTAAAATACAGTAATTTCCTCAGTTTTTACATGTATCGCAGGACAAGGGAGGTTGTGTAGACGGTGGTGGTGGTTGTCGTTGGCGGGACTATGTCCACGCTGAACGGTCATCAGAAGCCTGCCCGCACGGTCCTCCCACCGCGTGGACTCGCTCTCAGGAGCCGATTATGTGCTCAAAATCGCATTGGACTTAAGTAGGGGACCAGCTTCTTTAGCCATTGGTTCTCTAAAGGACTTAAGTCGGGAGCCAATAATTAAACACTCTCTGTATCATATGACGCTTAGAGCGTCACACCAGGGGAGGTGTGGTGGTGGAGTGGTCTTGTCACTGGCCTGGTAATCCAAAGGTCCCGGGTTCAAATCCCGATGTGATCAAATGGGAAGATATTATTGGGATGGAATTAAATTGTGCTGTACCTGGTATCAGGGCATTTCCAACAAGGCACCCCGAAACCGTCAAGAACATACCCTCATTGTTCAATGATTAAATTAGCACTGTATGAATATTCCCATATTCAAATAATGCTATAGGGGTGCAATGCCTGGTGAGGGTATCTGCTCAACACGGTGGCGTTGTCGGTGTGTAAGTGTGAGAGTCCGAGTGTTGGGGGTGAGACAGTGAAGCACGGGAACGAGGTGGCTTTAGGAGAGATGGGGTCGTTTCGGGCCATAAGTGAGAACCGTGCCTCATGTGAAGGCAAGATGGCAGAGTGGCTCTGTGTACTCTACGTGCTTCACATGTCTCACTCCCTAGACCTGGAACAAGACCTCACGGGCTTCACCTGTTTCATTGCTAAAAGCGGTGGAATGGTTAAGGCTTCTCAGGCATATGCCCGAGAGGAAGTAAAGTTGGAATATAGAAAAAAAAAACAAAAAAAAGCTTAAAAAAAAAAAAAAAAATGGCGGTTTTTTGCCAAAATACTCATAATGACGCTAGAGCGTCTCGGGTCCCAAAATCAGTGAGATTTTGACAGTTGTGGGGATAGTACCAGGTCGTTCCGCCTCCATGTCAGTAAGTTAACTATTTCTGTCTGGGGGGGTTAAGGGTTAAGGGCCGGTTCACAGCACGGTCATTTTTTCCCAGTTTCCAATTCCTTGGGAAGTAAGAGAAGAGTTACCGTAATAAGTTCCATCGAGAATCAAAAAGTGTTCACACGAGAGAGTGAGTCAAAGGTTAATGGACTGTGGTACGGGGAGGAATGACCAAGTAGAAAGCACATGTATCAATTTACATAGTGATATGAGTGCATCTTTGGGACAACTCATGTTTGTAGAGGGTCTCAGGGGGGAGGGAGGATTTGGGGGGGGGGGGGGGTTATAATGAGCAGGGGTGATATAAATACATGATTTAAGCTCTAGTTTGTATTATTGGCAAGTCCTTGAATGCGGGCGGTTACAATACAATGATGGGAGCAATTAAAAGAAAATGGGCGATTGCAAACTATGGTAAAATCTTAACAATGGATATTGTAACAACTCACAAGATCGTATGCATTTTGTTGTTGGCAGACATACTTTAAGAATAAACTTAAGATAAACCTAATGGCGTCTGTTGGTGCTTGGGATATAGTGGTATACACGGACTGCGTTGATGTTAGGTTATTGCGATTTGCCTCCTATTTGTTTTGTTTACTATCACGTGAATGATGTTCACCGACTTTTATCCTTCTTTTCATATTTCTGTAATTATTATTTGAACCTCTTCTTTCTTGTATCATTTCTCAGAATAGTTGTTCATATATCTTCTTCCGTATACGACCTGCTTAACCCACAGAACCCCAGCGACGACACGATTTCGTCGGCAATGTATTTAACGCTAAACCCCATGTACGCCTAAGGTGCGTCCTGGTTAATTACTCCGGTCCTATGGCACCTAGAGGGCTCAAATTTGTATGGGAACTGTGTAAGTATCCCACGCAACAATGCCGATGGTTGAAAACGCTCAAAGTCAAACCGCGTGAGCGTGAACGCGCAAAAACCTGTTTTTGCCTACCCATTTCCCCATGTTAATTCCGACTTGCGGGCGCACCGTAGGACCCCTTAATGACCTAGGGGATCGTTTTTTTGTGGGTTTTCCTTCATTTCTAACCCATTCCTGATATTTTCTGGAAAAACATTTTTTTTTACAACCTCTGGTCCTGGGTGGTACATTTATTATTAAATAGCTGGGGTTCAGTGGGTTAATAAATCGTTTTTGTTTCTTGAAGAGGAATGGTATGAATGTAAACAAAACACGCATTACTGAACATCTTTTGTTTTTTGTGTGGTACGAGAGGTGGCCAAACAATCGGCCCAGTCATTGTATCGGATATACCCCGTGAACAGGGAGCTGCGAATATCCAAAAAAACCAACAAGTTGGTTCCCTGAATTCCCCAGTGAAATTTGACACCACGGTGAGATTTGCCCTTCGAATTCTCAGCCCTCAAGGGACGGTGGATAAAAATATAACTGTGTGAACCGGTCTTTAGTGGAGATACCCATAAGTCGGGTGATTTCCCGTAACCCCTTCCCAGCCTTGTGATAACCAACTAGTAGAGTTCTCCTCGTGATAACTTCAGGGCGATTAGCAAGTGTACTTGGAGCTCCCACATTTCGTTGTGGTCTTCATCCATACCTACAATACAAAATATATATATATATATATATATATATATTCGTCACAAATTAATTGTATGACCTATATTAATAATACCACCAACACAGATCAATACAAAGTGCTACGTTATAGAGAGAATAATGTGTATAGTCTTCATTCAAGCGAAACAAATTAGAGATTACAATCACAGTGCCGTGAATACTTGAATGGATTGTTTATATATACAGTATAAAGTAAAAGAACATCTCACCCCTATCCCAAGCTTAAATAATGTATTTTATATTTACAGAAGAGTGATACTTGAAGTGATAATTATACCCACATTTGTATATACTTGTTTATATTGAAGACGCAGTGTCAACTCTCTCTGGGGAAAGCGGGGGGGGAGGCGGATAATGGGGTGGGAACTCTCATTGGAACGGGGGAGGAGGCGGGTAAAGGGGTGGGAACGTGGAGGTAGGAATTGGGGGGGGGGGCCCCCCCCCCCCTCATAGGGCTGAGTGGGCTCTATGGCTCGGGGGCAAAAAAGTGGGTCTAGGTTAACAACAAAATAAATATTGTGGATACAGTAGTATTAAGAAATACTATTAGTATTAATAGTGATAATGGTAAACAAATAGGAATACAATTCGTGAAACCTGTGAAAGTAACACTGTGTGAAACTTGATGTCAATAGTAAGAACAACAAAAATGAGCAGTAAGAACTATGTATAACATTATCTCTGTATTAACCTCAGTACATTTTAGATTTACTATTTATGTCTGGCTAATGCAAGACGATTGTATTACAATTCGATTTGGCCTTAAGCATACAACAGTTTAAACGTTGTCAGTTTATCCCTGTTAATTAATTAGCATTTATATAAACTGAGTTCCTGTTACCAGTCATCTACAAAATCATAGGTAAGAGTCAGAGACAATGTTTCCACGATGACTTCCATCTAACGACTGACAACACTGATAATTGGTTAATGCAGCCACAGACACCTTTCAATTAATTTACATCGAACCTCGCTGACATCGTCTTAGTAATAATACAAGTGAATAATGTAATTTATAAATATTCATGCGTCTATTCTTACTTCTTTGGTTTCATAAAATTATCTACAGTATTTTCAACTAATAATTGCGTTGTAATGTTCTTAAATGCAAATAAGATATGATGACCTGTCGTGTTCCCAATCTCCGACTTTCATATAAACTGCTCTCTGATCAAAATATTCAAGACACCAGACTATTGCAGCGATTGCCTCACTAAAGCCACCGAGTGGTTGTTGGGAAATGGCAAAACAAATGATTGGTGTATAATAAAACCTAATATAGAAGGCATTTCACTTCAAACTGCTTACAGCAGAAGATTTCTTCGAATAAAGATGCATTTCGTGATATTTACCAACAAGGAATATCATTCACAAGTAGCGGTTGTATCACTTACCGTTACGAACTTCATAAGTATCACTGTAAGGTAACCCATAGAACAACGGTATCCCATGATTTTTCATACCTACCCGATATGATATTGGCTAATGTCACATGTAAAGAAGTTAAGTTTCATTATTGTATATCCTACCACCATTTGAATTGGTCCAATTGTCATTTGTGTGGTTTCCCTAGGTCGCATTAGTGGTTTGCATTATCGTCGTTTTGTATTATGTGAGCAGTGCAAGGCCTTTCTGTTATTTAATATGTGGGTATTTCGTGTTTAGTAGGACGAATGTGTATACAGCACAGCTTGTGAAGAAGTCCACAACCCACCAACAGTGATGCAAAACTTACCAATGTTATGAGAAGCAGGTATCAAACAGGCACACCAGTTGACAGACCAGCAGGCAAGAGGGTAGGCAGACCAGAAGGCAAGTGGGTATGCAGACCAGCAGGCAAGATGGTAGGCAGACCAGCAGGCAAGAGGGTAGGCAGCCCAGCAGGCAAGTGGGTAGGCAGCCCAGCAGGCAGATTGACACAGGGACAAAGCATCTGCAACACAATATGTTGGGAAAAGCCCCCGACACACCTAGCCGTTTTTAGGCCAGGACTGGCCGCGACCTAAGGGTCGTGGACATTCTTTGTCTACGTCGCCGCGCATCATGGGCCGTCGCCAACCTAACAAACAGGTCGGGATTGGTCTTCACATACCCCCCTCAAAAGTTCTACAAGCGAAAAATTTGAAATCAAGTCGGCGTGGAGTGAGGTCATAAAAATGGGACGGGAAGGGGACTGGAGGCTGATGGCGTGTGACGGCGCTTGGCGGCGCTTGACGGCGATTGACAACGCTTGACGGGAAACGGTAGGCGTCAGTGCGGCGGCACACGGCACCGTAAATGAGGTCTGCGTCAGGTGGCGTCACCATAACAACCTGCGGGGATCAGCGGCGGCTTGCGGCGACCCAACGATGCCCTAACGGTCCTGGATTATGTACTCCCGAAGGGGGTGGTCGCCGTCAACGGCGTCATAGGCGGCGATGGTTGGCGGCCATCCCCTCCAAGCTCGTAAAAACATACCGGGGTCCCCGTTATGCGCCGCCATGCGGACCCCCTCCTTTAGCGCGGCGATGTGGCAACGTCGCACGTGCCCAGCGCAGACTGTGTGACGTGGCCCGCCAACCCCTATAAAAACAACGCGCCGCCATGCACCGCCCTATGTTTCCCCTCGCCACAACAGCACCGCGCGCCAACAGGGAGTGCAGGGAGTGCACCCCCCAGAAAGGCCACTCCAGCCATCATGACCAGGGGGTATCAGGGTAGGACAAACGATGGCCACCATCAAGAGTCCATGTGGAGCACACCTGGCCCCAGCTTGGGCTGCAACCCACCCATCCCAGGCACACCCGGTCATAGCTCCACCAGCTGGCCACCTCCTGAACCTCCCCAGCCCCTCAACACCGCTACCCTTCTCAGGCAACTCACCTGGCACCAGCCAATTCCTGGAGAGCATCCTCAACCAAACCAACATGTAAATAGTGAATAATAAAATAAGTATTTTAGAACTGTGTATATATCTTACCTTCTATACCATGTCGTTTTGCCATGATACCATACCAGCTGGGAAGTATAGTACCGCCTGAGGAAGTCCCTCTGTTCCTTGGCGAGCCTTGTGATTTGGTTTCCAGCGAGAGACTGGATATCTGCCATCTGCTGATCCACCCTCCATGAACCATCTGTGACCAGGTGTGTCACTGGGTCCTCAGTATCAATGAGGGTGGAGGGAATTCCAGGTGTACGTTGGCGAAGAAGGTTGTGCAGGCAACAGCAGGCCAACACAACACTCTCCACCCTCTTGGGTTGTATGGCCATGGTGGTCAATAGACACCTGAATCTGTCAATATAAATACACGACATAATTAAATAATTAAATATAAATATATTATCAATAACCATCAAATATAAGAATAGGTATATTAATTACAGAAAAAAGAACAAATAACCCCATTAAATACATAATTAAATTAATAATAATAATAAAATAAAAAAAAACATGAAATATGGAGATACAAAATATATAAAGAATTACACAAATAATAATAAATAAATTATTACTATATATCAACATATAATATGAGTTATATTAATAAAACCAACAAATACCCAATACAAAATTAAAATACATAAATAAAATAAATAATGAAATAAATTAATAAAAAATTACATACATAAATAACAAATTAGTCTAACGATATATTAATACACAAGTATTATTTGTTTAACAAATAAATCTTAACTCATTTCAATAAATAAATAAATAAATATATACATAAATAGGAACCACTCTTACCTGCTTGCTAGGATCCCAAAGGCGTTCTCCACAATCCGACGAGCCCTTGATAGACGGTAGTTGAAGAGGCGTTTGTCCCGGGAGAGGTTCCTTTGTGGATAGGGCTTCATCAGCCAGCTCCGAAGGGGGAATGCATCGTCCCCGACGATGAAGTAGGGTAGTGGCACGAAAGTGCCGGGTAGAGGTTCAGGGTCTGGTAGGCCAAGAGTTTTTCTGTTCAAGGGCAGCACGAAGCGGTGTCCTGCCAAATATCCCTGCATCTGAGCCACCCCCTGATGCCCCAACATCGACGTACAGAAGCGGTAGTCAGCGTCGACGATTGCCAGCAACACAACGGAGTGGAACCCCTTATAGTTGTACCACAAGGAACCACCTTTGGGCGGGACAACCGCATTGCAATGGGCTTGCCAGCAAGTGCACCAATGGTGTGGTGGAAGTTCCATGGTTGGGAGAACGTGTTTGCCACTGCCTTCCATTCCTCCGTGTGTTGGGGCAGGGCATCATCTCGTCCATATACTCAGCTATGAGTGCCTCACATGTCTCATACACAACGTTTGATATTGTGTTGTGTGCCACTCTGAAGCTGTACATGAGGCTCATATAGCTGTCACCGGTTGCCAGGAACCGCAGTGTTATGGCTAGTCGTAGGCCAGGGTCGAGTGCCTTCCGGTAAAAAGTATCGTTCTTTTCAATGCGGTGCGCCACACGTCCTAGTACCTCCCTGAAGACTGCAACATCCATCCGCAGGTAGTTTCTGTAGGCTGGCCCATCCTCCTGGGCGAGTTCCTTCAGTAGATGCTCATAAATACCAAAGGTTTTCCTACGGAGAAGCCAGTTCCGGACCCACATGCGAGGGGTTCTATTCTCCCTCCTTCTTTTCCTCAACAGCAGCTTGCAGATGGCTATATTTGTCAGTAGGTAGTCATTTTCCAGATTTAACTGAACCTGGAGTAAGCGTAGATGTTGTATCGGGTTCCTGGGGACTGTGGTGAACATGGCTGCGTGCAACCGTTACGGTGGCTGAAGGTATACTGATGAGGCCCACCCTTTGGTGTACCTTTATATACCACACCTTGATTTCGGTCGCCGTCGTTCGGGGGTCATGCGGGCCGGGATCACCGTCCATACTGAAGGGGTCGCCGCTCATCGGCACAGTAATGAATATTGACGCCGCCCTAACTCCTGTCGACGCCGTTCGTCGGGTCGTTGTCGACTATATATGTGTATAGTAGTTTCCACAATATATTGTGCATTGCTGCCAAACTTTGCAAAATGATAGAGTAAATTGGCCAGGGTAGAACCAACAGATTGAGTATCCATCTTACCTCGTCAAGCCATAGCCCCGTAACGCTGTGGCGCGCACGCCAGGTTAGCAGGCAGGGGGACCGGGAAGTGGTAGCAGTGGGTCGATGGGTAATGACAGACAGAATGAAGCTGAAATATGACAATACATATGACGCAATGTTAATTATTAGCGGAAAAATGCGTCAACATAATTATAAGCATGCGGATCACGTGTCTTAAATAATATGCAATATTAGACTCAACCATTGCAATCTGTGTAGTTAATAAAAAGTGTAGAACGAACATGTTGAGTGTGTAAACTCACCTCAACAACCCATAGCCATGCAATGTTGCGGTGTTTCTTGCTGCCCCACGAGAATAACTCTGGCTCCAACCATAAACTTTTCATTTTCTGTTACGAAATCTGGTAGTTTAGGTTCATTCCCTTCTCCCTCACACCCCACACAGCCGTCTTCATTTCCATGTTCCCTGTGGTCACGTCATATATACTGTATTCATTTCTAAGAGGAGGAGGTTCTGTATTGGTGTACATTTTTACCTTGCTTTGATGTGTCATAGACAGGTGTTGTGTTATGACATGAATGGCTAGTTACGAGCTGTAGTCGAGTGTACCGTAGTGTGTGTTATCTATAAGTGAACCGATGTGCGTTGCGATAGATGCATACTGCTCTAGGTGTGTGGTTCGTGACATACTATACTAGGAACTATAGAATGTAATATTACATATCTGGTAAATTAAATTCAGGTGTGAAACGGAGGGGGTTATGAGTAGTGACATAGGTGGGTATTATGTAATACCACACAAAGTAAAGCTTCGGTGGCTGATTTGTTTATGTATTCGGTATTAACCCTCTCGCATTCCTACTACGCGATCGCGGTCATAACGACACTAGCCCAAGAGTGACCGTATGATGCAATCGCGTCATAATGCCACCTGTAAGGTAGAAATATTCGCCAAAATAAGTTTATGACGCGATTTTGACGCAATTTGGACTGGTAAGTTAGGCATCAGTAAGTTACAAAAGGAAGTATCTAGCAACCCCATAGCGTCCCTCTCTGAGGAGCGCGGGCCTCTGTTAAGTCAGTAGTTTCCCGGCCCCCAGACTGTGAGGCAGGGTCCCGGCCCTTTAAATTCTTGGCTCCCTCCCTCTGGCCCGCCATGCCTAGCTATAGGCAGGCAATTATGGATTATTTCATCTACCCAGTGAAAGTGTTTAGTGAATAATTCGAATTATATATGTATATAAAATGTTACTTGTGACTTTTAGTGACTGAGGGGAGTGAATCTTGGTTAACCCCTTGAGTATTGATGAAGTTTTGTCTAGGTATCATTGATGATTTTACACTATTTTTTTGCTTGAAAGACAAATATATTTATCAATAAATACTGCCTACAAAATAAATACATTATAATCACAAAGATGTCACAGAAATGCTTACAGAAAGCTTACAGGAACTACAGTAAGTACTCTATGGAATTTTAGTTATATTACAGTATATGCCTATGTATATTATATATATTATATATATATATTATATATATATATCAGCCCCAAGGTCCCGAGCAAGGCCAAGGCCCATAATCGAGTATTTGTATTATTATTATATATTTTTTTTATTTATATTTTTTTATTCATTTGATTTATTATTGTTTTAATTTATTTTCATTTATTTATATTTTTATTTTATTTATTTTATATACCCGGTATATATATTATATATATATATTTGTTTTGTATTGTTCCTGTTCCCCAGGGTGTCTAGCGGATCAGCCCCAAGGTCCCGAGCAAGGCCAATGCCCATAATCAAGTATTTGTATTATTATTTTATTTTTTTATTTTATTGATATTTTTATTTATTTTATGTATTATTGTTTTAATTTACTTTCTTTTATTTATATATTTTTTTTTTTATTATATATATATATATATACCGTATATATATACTGTATATTTGTTTTTTTGTATGTGCAATCATTGATTGATTGATTGATTCATTCATTCATTTCTCTTCTCCATTTCTCTTCTTCATTCACCCACCTTCATCATCAAAGTGGATATAGGCCTCCTGGGGAAACCACACTAAAAAAATAATGAGTCAAATGCAGTACCTCCTAGGGTGGTTTGGAAATCTGCGCATATTTCTCTGGTTTGACACCTTGTGTATATATAAATATATATATATATATATATATATATATATATATATATATATATATATATATACTGTACATATATATATATATATACCATTCATTTTTGTTGACACCCTGTATATATATATATATATATATATATTTATATATTTATATATTTATATATTCATTATTTTATTTGCGTGTACAATAGAATTATTTCTGAATTTATTACTTGAAGATAACCTGGCTTTCTTGTTTTAGTTTTTTCAGTGTCAACCCAGGAGCCATTTCCCTTCTCGTTGGAAAGGGTTGTGGCCCTACCAGGGAAGTAAAATTGACAACCTTCATGACTGACATGTGTTATATGAACATTATAGAATTATTGGCAAGGAAAATTATATAAAAGTGTTGTATATTGTGGCAAAGATATACAACTGTATAAACATTCTCATATATTGACATAACAATAATAATGCATGGAAACAATTGCGCATAGCTCGCCAACCAATTACGCTATATTATTTTGGTTTTCACCATTAGAGAGAGCAGAATTTTCCGATTACGGTGATATAAACAGTTATATACGTATCCGAGCAAATAAAGCAACGCCGAGGTGGGGAACAGCTCGGAACCCGGCTAGCCTCGGCGGAACGGAGACGAGTGAAGCGTAGATATTCGCATTTTGGCTCTTCATTTCAAATATTCATTGAGCAAAAAGTATTTGTCATAGGAACTTCTAGTTTTTGTTGTTGTTGTTGTTGTTCCCCAAGCTGCCTGGTCGAACAGCCCCAAGCAAGGCCAAGGCCATAACCGAGCGCCCCCACAGAACCCTCCCTGCCGACCACAATAAAGCCTGGGTGACCGAAGCCACTCCATGGCAGGGAGCTGAGGAGGGTGCAGAAACACCTGGGAAACCAAAGCCCCACCCAGGGCCCTGTGCCCCTCAGCAATTATGAAGAGAAAGTTGAGGGGCAAAGGAAAATGTGATGCTTTGGCTTCCAATCTTGGTGGATTGGGAGGTCAATCCACTTGAGATCTAGAAAATATATAAGTAAAAGGAACAGTCAGATTAAGCTATGGGTATGGCAGAGATCGCTCAGTTCTCACTCTGATAGACCAGCCAATCACTACTCTAGTTTTTGTTATTCTCTTCAGCATTATCTGCCGTATTCATACAGCCTAAATTGAAAACCATAGACATCGTAACAAATTAAATAATTCGAACATGTTATAAACCATATCATGCAAAGTCATACTTTTTTTGTTTTCGGTCACTGCTTGAGAACTATTAAAGATAGACAATTTCTGTTTTCAGATTTGGAAAGAACAGAGAAAATACTATTTTTTGAGCAAATCAAAATAATTTCGAGATAGGACGGTGTGAAGACAATTGCCCGGGAAATACTTTTATTCCGGAGTCGTTTACACTTTCATATTGCAATTAATTTAACAAAATTTGTTTTTTATAATGTAGTATAGTTATTCCTCTTTCCATTGACATATGCTACATCACAATAAACAGCATTCTGGTGGATGGAAATACAGAAAAACACAAGGCTTCGAAAACTCGCCTGGCCTGAATATTTCAGGGCAAATTATAAAACGTCTTACCGTTTTCAACTAAAAAACTAAGCCGGATGCGAGAGTGTTAACTGAATATGAAAGTGTATATACAATTCCAAAGAGTAAAGCCAATATAAGAATCGCATCGTGATATTACGTTTAATGGCTGTAGATAATATTGTAGATCTTTGTAATACAAGATCTGATATATTGTAATATAGACAAACCCAGCTCAACAAGGTTAAAGGCTTGATAACAAATTGATGAACCGTATGTGTTTACTATGTAGACTATAAAGGATGACATCTGATGAATCACACACACACACACCGAAAGCCTGTCCATTCACTGGTCGGTTTGGAAGTGTTTGTTAATTTATTACAACCTACGGGGATATTATTTCGTGTCTGTATTTAATGTAGATAGAATAGGTAATAAATTAAACAACATATTTTTGTCATTTATATATCCATAATAGGCCTATGATTGTATACGGTTGCGCTAATAGGTCATGTCCCAGCTGTCATTACGTTTGGCTTGCTCTATGCTGTATTAATGTCTGTCAGATGTTGAATAGGGTGGGTAAGTGTAGGAAATATGTTTGTATATTTCACTCGATATGAAGAAATGAAGCTTAAATATTGCTGATACCAATTATTGATCAAAACATACTTGATGCCGAGACATCACTTATTACCGCGATTGTACCGTAGCATAACATCAATAATATTATACGTGGCAGACCGAGTGAAGCTTCTGTTGGCTCGAAGCGTGAGTTCATACGTGTGTGGCCTCGTGATAGTTAAATTAAGGTGGGCTGTGGTCCAGAAACGGCAGCTCCAAATGTCTGGGCCCTATCCAGGTGTCTCAGAAATTGTGGTTTCGGACTGTACCTCACTTAGCCTAGTAGTCTAAGTGTATTTCCGCATCTTGTTTAGCTTATGCTAACCTATTTTCACTGACTTTACATCACTTCAACGTCGGGGGAGCGAAGGTCCAAACGGCCAGAGTGGAACAAGCCTGAGCCGAAACGACCATTAATCTGTCAGAGAGAAGGGTAGGGAGGGGCACGCTCTACATACACCAGGTCAGCCAGGCAGCTAAACTCGCGCAGGTGACAAGTGAGGTTAGGCTACGTGTGACGTCACGTGTAGTCCAGCATGGTCCATACAAGGGTGTGCCAGTACTCCCAAGAGAAGCAGAAATTCACTCCTTGTTTAATCAAATACACTTCTTATTCAACCATACTCATTTTCCTTGCATACATAAAATCACAGAGTGTTACAAATTCATGTGGCCAACTGTACATACTTTGTTTAATATATTGTCAGTGTGATATGGAAATGGATAAAGCAAGAACCCTGACAAATCATAGTAATAAAATAATGAAGATGGCAAGGCAGAATACATGAAAAGGTGTTTATATATTAACTTAGTTTCTATTATGATTCATGTGAACAACATACAATTGTTTTGAGTAAAATCACATTTTGCTTAGCCTTAAAGGAAATTTAAGTTTTATTACTCTACCCTTTTGTCGACCATAATTATACTAGTTTTCTCCGTAAGAACTACCTAAATTATAATTACGATAATTTGGTTAAAAAAGTACTGTAAATGAAAAAAGTGTCGTTGATTAATTGTCTTTCACAAGAAAGTCATGTTAAAACAATAACTTAATGTAGGATACAAAACTGCAAAGAGAGAATGGTAGAATGAACATTATATATTATAAGTGAGCTACGTTTTGGTCACCATGAGGAAACAGCTGCACAACACACACAACACACACACAATAATTTAATGCCACCCCAGGGGTAAGGGGGGCCTTCACCCATGGTGGAGGAAAAAAATGATATGCCTCACACATCCTACTGCATGGTGTTGTACAAGGCGACTAATAGGGGGATTGGCATTAGACCTGCGGACACACAGCCATTACTATACAATGAAGCCTTGTTATTGGTGCTGGCATTGTTCATATGACAGTGCTGTGACAGGGCTTCATTGTTCTTGTTCCAAGTTGCCTAATGGTGGCACACTGGCGGTGGGTGTCGCTCCCTCCGGTTCCGGACCTGGCGCCTTGGGCCCAACCTGGACGAAATGGATCCAGAGGGTACAGTATGTAGTGTTTCCCCGGACTGGCACAATCCGCTCAATAGTATAGGGGCCCGAACCTGGTGGTAGCGCTCCAGGAGGCTGCCCTGTCATTGGGCAAAAAATACCAGGCCAGTTGTACTGCCGTGTACGCGCACGAGGTGCGTCCCTGCAGCTGGTTCTGGTGGGGCGTACCAAGGTCACTGGATCCTACCACCTTGTAATGTCTTGGGGGTAGGTGCTGGGAATGGTCCCCGGGGTAGACTGGAGCTGGAGTTCTGGGGGGGGGGTTATGCCCATTTGCCAGCCAATTTACCGAATTATGACTAAACCTAAAGAGAAAAAACGTAAGTCCGATGATCCAAAACTGTACTGGAAAAGGACAAATGCCCCCCACAATCTCAGACTTGCTAGTGTGAATGTTGGTAATTTGAATCTGCGTGCAAATGAAGTGGCTGAGATGTGTGAGAGGAGGCGAGTGGACGTCTGCTGTGTCCAGGAAACACTCTAGAAAAGGCATGGGGTACAGTGGATTGCTGGAAGAAAGAAAAGATATAGGATCTACTGGATGGGGGTGGAGACTGGTAAAGCGAAAGGAGGAATGGGTGTTTTGGTGGCTGAAGAGCTGGCGGAAAGTGTTCTTTAGATTACGAGAGTTAGTGAAAGGCTGATTGTTTTGAAGCTGAAAGTTGGTGAAAGAATTCAGAATGTCATATCTGCATATGCCCCACAGGCTGGTTGTTGTTGTTGTTGTTGTTCCCTAAGCTGCCTGGCCGAACAGCCCTGAGTCCCTGAGAAAGGCCATGGCCACGATCTGGCTTTCCCACAGAGCTCTCATTGAGTGTAGATTGTGTTGTTCGCGTATGTTGTTGTGTGAAATGCAGTCTTCTATGATGTGTTTAATGGTATGGGGTGCTGTGTTACATCCCGGGCAGGCGTCGACAACGGAGACATCCAGTCTCATCTGATAGCTCAGGAGAGCTGGATGGTGTCCGCATCTCAGCCTGGCCAGGTGGACTCTGTCCTCGCGAGGAAGGGAGGATTCGGAAGGATGGATTTCGGGAGGTCGTGCATGCAGCTGTGTGTTGTCTGTGAGTGAGTGGATGGATCGGTGAGAGATATGAGTATGGATGTGCTTCTGGAAGTTGGTTCAGGGTGGGCAGGGAGGGAGAGAGGACAATAATTGTGTGTGATACCGTGTGCTGGGTGTTGTTTTTATATTTCTTGGTGTCTGTGGGTGTGTTGCCATGTAGTTTAGTGGGTGGTCTTGGTTCGTGGAGGCTGCTGCCAGGAATTGAGTGCCTCTCATGTCCAGATGGTCTTTGACTTTGAGGATTTTGGTTTCTTGATGTAGGTGATCTGTGGGTGCAGTAGTTGTGCAGCCTGTAATGATCTTCAGGGCTTTGTTTTGAATAGTCTGTAAGGTCTTATGATGTGTTTCAGCTAGGTTAGAAGCCCAGGCTGGGCTTGCGTATTCCATCACTGATCTTATGTATTGTTTATATACTGTGGTGGTAGTTTCTTTTTTGTGTCCAAATTTTGTGTGAGCAAGTGACCTGAGGGCGTTAAGTCTGGGTGTCAGTTTCTTTTTAATGTTTGTGGTGTGCTGTTTGAATGTCATATGAGTATCATATGTTACTCCTAGGATTTTGGGTGTGTGTGTATGTGTTAGGGGTGTGTTGTTTATGGTGAGTTGAGGGATGTATTAGTGTTCGCCTGTCCAACTTGTGAGCAGGGTTGCGGTGGATTTGGCTGGGGCTAGATTAAGTCTGTTTGTAGTGCACCAGCCATGTAGTGTGTTGAGATAGGGTTGAAGGAGATCTGTTGCTCTTTTTGGGTCATGGTGTGTGCATGTGAGTGTTATGTCATCTGCATAGGAGGCTAAGTTTATTTGGGGCGTATTGGGTGTAGTTATATCGTGCATGTACAGATTGAAGAGTGCGGGCGATAGGACGGATCCTTGTGGGACTCCGTTTGGAAAGTTTCTGATTTTAGATGACTAACCGGCAAAAGATACGTGTGCACATCTGCCTGCTAGGAAGTTGGCCAGCCATCTTTTTGTGTTGTTGTGCGTGTTTGTGTTGTAGATTTTGTTTGTTAGGTTGTGGCGGGGGATGGCATCGAAGGCTTTACTAATGTCGAGTGTGGCTAATAGTGATCTGTGTGGTGGTCTAGCCGAGTTGATGCCGTCGAAAGCTCTTTGTGTAAGGTCTGTGAGAAGAGTGTTTGTGGAGTGCAGTGGCCTAAAGCCATGTTGTGTTGGAGCTAGGGGTAGGTCAGGTGTAATTAGTTGTAATACTAGGCGTTCCATGACTTTGGAGGGGGAGCAAAGGAGTGTGATGGGGCGGTGCGAGGAGGGTAGGGTGGGGTCTTTGTTGGGTTTGGGGAATGTGATGATGATACCATGCTTCCAAATGTCTGGTATTGTGTTGTGTGAATAGCTGTAGTTTGATATGTTAGTGAGTGCTTGTATGCCTTGTGGTCCCAGGTGTCTGAGGTATATGTTGTTATTATGTTGTCTAGGCCACAGGCGGGTGAGTGCTTGAGATTGTTGATGATATGCTTTCTCTGGTGATTGGTGAAGGGTGTATTGTCAGGGTCTGTGGGGAATTGTCTCTTACGTCGGATGACACGTCGGTCGTCTTTGTGAGGTTTTAGTGGATGACATGTGAAAAGTGATTGATGAGAGTGTTTGCTTGTTGTTTACATGAAGGAGTAGAGTCTGTTGTTGTGATTACACCATGTGATTGTGTTGTGTTGCTGTTGGAAAGTGTGATGCTATATAGTGTTTTGTAGAGTTTTTTGGGGTTTGTTTTGTGATCAAGTGTTTGTAGGAAGTTATTCCAATTTAGTTTTTGTTGTTCTTGTATTTTGTTGTTAGTTTGGGTGTTGAGTGCTTGAATTTGTTGTGTGATGTCTTGTGTGTGGGGTGCTGGGGAGTGTTTCAGTATGTCGCGTTGTCTGATGAGGTTTTGAATTTCTGGTGTGAAGTTGGGGTTGTGTCTTTTTCTGATACCTCTTGGAATGTGTTTCTTGTCAGCGTTTTGGATAGTTTTATTGAGTATGTGTACAGCATTGTTGATGTTAGTGATGGGTGTACTGTTTAGAGTTGTGAAGTGTTGTTCTGTCTCATTTGTGAATGCTTCCCAGTTAGCTCTTTTATAATTGGTGTATGTGTGTTTGTGGCTAGCTGGGGTGAATCTGGTTTTGGTGGTGATAATGATCGGGAGGTGGTCAGAGCCTAAGGTTCTGACCACCCTCCAGGATGTTGTGGGGCGAGTTCTGGGGAGCAAAAGGTGATGTCTGGAGATGATGGGTTATAGAGGGCTTGGTGAGGAATATGGGTATGTTGATGGATGTCGTTAAGGAAGATGAGGTTATCGGTTTGGTTTTGTAGTACCAGCCCTCTGTCTGTGTCGGGGTTGTCGACAAACCAGGCTGACGTCTTGGCGTTGAAGTCACCACCCAGGATGATGTGTGGGGTGTGTGGGGTGTTTGTGATGTGTTGTAAGTGTGGTCTGTATTCATTTGGTACTATAGGGGATGTTTGGGGAGGGATGTATGTGTTTATGATGGTTATGTTGGAGTTGTTGCCAGTGCGTATTTTAATTGACTGTATTTCTGTTGTGTTATCATTTGGGGGGAGGTGATTTGGTTTGTACACTGGTTACTATGTATGATATTTCTTTGTGTACCAGGGTGATGAGTCCACCGCCCCCGCCGACAGCCCGGTCTTGTCTGATGGTGGTGAAATTATGAAATGTGGGTGTTTTTTGTGTTGTGCGGAGTTTTGTTTCTTGTAAGATGGCAATGTGTATGTTGTGTTGTTTGATGAAGTGTGAGAGTTCGTGTTTCTTTGTGTTGATGCCATCTATGTTCAGTTGAAGAATGTTAATGTTATGTGCACGATGTATGTTGGGTGCTGCTGCACGAGGGGGGGGGGGGGGGGGGGGTGAGGGAGGGGCTGGGGGTTGGGATGGGTGAGGTGGGGATTGGGGAGCAGGAGATGGGGGTTGGAATGGATTAGGAGGGGGTGTGGTGTATTGAGTTGAGGATGTGGATGGTATGGGAAGGTTAGGTGGGTTAGGGAGGAGAGGTGGACGGGTTTTAGGGGGGGGAGTGGATGATATGGGAAGGTTAGGTGGGTTGGGGAGGAGAGGTGGACGGGTTTTAGGTGAGGGATTTGACTGGGAGAGGGAGGGGCATGAGGAACAGGTCCAGGTGTTTGTGTAGTGTTTCTTGGAGGCAAGTGTTATGCAGGTGAAGTGGGTCCAGTTCCCACATGAATTGCAGAGAACTGAACCCTTAGTATGGCATCTCGAAGTGATGGGTTTTGAGCAAGTTGGACATATGTATGTGTACGTGGGTCCTGGGTTGCTCTCAATGTCTCCGGCTAGAAGAAGTCTTTGAGAAATGACAGCCGGAGAGTCATTTCTCGGTGTAGGAAAAACTGTGTGATGTGTGTGTGTGGTGTGAGAGGTGTGGAAATTCCCGGCGCGACCGAAGCCGCTCCAAGGACCCGTGCCCCCAGGGAGGGGGCAGGGGATGGTTGTGACGGTTTGGCTCCCGAAACTGCTCCCCGCGGCCAGCATCCGGTTTTCCTCCACTGGTCGTTGATTTTGTCTTCGGCCGTGGAGGATCGGCAGCCATCCGCAGTTGGCAGCCTCGGGAGGTTCAGAATTCAGAATGTCATATCTGCATATGCCCCACAGGCTGGTCTACAGAAAGAGATAAAAGAGGACTTCTGGAATGGCACCGTCAGTGTCTTTCAGGCCTCTCGGAGAATGAAATAACAATCGTGGGAGGGGACCTGAATGGTCATTTGGGAGCATCTGCAGATGGATACGAGGGGGTACATGGAGGAAATGGTTACGGAAGGAGGAATCTGGAAGGCGATATATACTGGAGTCCTGCGTTGCACTCAACATGGTTGTGTGTAACACAAAGTTCAAGAAAAGACAGAGCCATCTTATCACTTATAACTCTGGGGTCTCCAGTAGTCAGATAGATTACTTCTTGGTTAACAGGAAAGACTGGAAACTGGTATGGGATGAAAAAGTCATCCCGAGCGAAGAATGTATCTCCCAGCATAAGCTACTTGTGTGCAACATGAGAATATGCAGAGATCCTAAGTGCAAGAAGGTATGCATTCCCAAAAGGAAAGTGTGGCTGCTGAAGAACAAGGAAGTTAGGGATAGTGTGACGCTTCTGCATAGTAGCCACGCGCGGGCATGCGCGCGCGTCGGCTGCCCAGCCGTTTAGAAACCGGCTGGTGGCAGCTGGTCGGCAGGGTTTTCCTTAGTATATATCCTACGACAACCTAACTAATGTCTGGGATATTCTTATGTTGTTTCACAGCTTGAAGCTGCCCTTATTCTTAACCAACGCATCTTAGTATATTTTATTCTCGATAGTTGATTGTTTCATTATAATATATAAGATGTAAGTTTAGTGAGGGCGGGAGGAGACGAGCGGGAGAGAGAGACCGGCTTGGGATGGTGCTTCGCTTGCCAGCTTGGGACGAGCCTGAAGCGTTGCCATATGCATTTGATTGCAACGTTAGGCTTAGTTTCGACTCACGCACGGGGTAGAGGATTTTGACCCGGCAACTGTGTTGAGTGTTGCCAAGCATGGGATGTATTCTGCATGCCTAGGGCTGGGTCCAGACAGATTCAAGACTCAGAGCTCACCTCACTGTCGTACCCTTCGGACCCCCTTGATATCTATCCCTCTCAACCCCACTTAGAAACTTTCTCTCTTACTTTGTATACCTTCTTTCCACTACTTCACCAATCTATTTAATTATCCCATCCCCTTGATAGACCTTATATATATTATTGTATTAACGACGAGCTCTCAGATAACTAGATAGGATTTTGGGCCTTCTGCAGAGATTTTATTGTTAATGAGACCTAGGAAGCTTTTTTGTTGTCTCATATTTGGTGGTTTCATGCTTGCTAGTGTGTTCTTGTGTCAGGTTAGCAGGGGCTAGACCGGAGGGGAGGCTTTTTGCGATCCTTTAAGTAAAGTCTGCTGGTGCGAGTCCTGCGGACCTGCACGACTTTACTAGGATACCCGTGGGAGTCTGGGGGCATTTTCTTGTCTGTGTCCCTGTGTGTCTAGTGTTGTGTTGTGTGAGGGCCCTTGCCTAGTCCACTCAGAACTGTGCTAGCACGTCTTGCTTTTGTTTTAGGGTCGCCAGGAGAGAGTCAGATACTTGCGATCTGAGTCTCTCAAGAGAGCACCCTTTCAATTAGAGTAATTTGGCGCACAGACTTGGGAACGTCCCTAGGCTATAGCAGGTGGCTCAGCCCGGGTATCCGAAGCCTATATCCTTCCGGCTAGACGTCTGCCACCTGGCAGATTAACAGCTAGGGGTTTATCATCTCTGTATGCTTGTTATTGTGCCACAGTTTACCGTTTTTGTGAGCATTGTGAGTCAGGGTGTGGCTTAGAGACTCTGTCCGAGCAGGCTTGCCTGACTAAGAGTGAGAAGCACACCTGTATGTGGTTATGTTGCGAGTTGCTACCTTTATTTAATTATACCTATGCCATTATACACTGTATGGCCTATCACTAGTATTTATTCCTGCTTATGAGTTAAGAGTTCTCTAAATCCGTAACGTACTTTCTTTGATAAGCATCAGATCCTACAGTAGCCGCATGCAGTTTAGAAACCTGCATCTTGTCTACCTGTACGATGTTTTGAGGACTGTTTGCTTTCACCCTCTTTCACGCAGGGGTGATTAGTTGTATTAATTAACGTAACGTTAAATGTACTTTCTTCTAGTTTGTTATTAAATTGTTTCTGCAATTTAATTCTGTTATCTATCTTTCCTTGAAGCTTGAAGTCAACTTAATTGTGTGATCTTTTATATAGCCTGCTTGACTATCAGCAGGCTATAGTGCGTGCACCCTGTAACCGAGTCATAGGATACCTTGTTGTCCAGGCAGGACTCTTGACGGTTTAGGGTGGTTTGTTGCCTGGGTTTATAGATAAGGGTTGGATCTAGCGTTTTCCGTTGTTGCCTAGTCCAATAGAAAGAGCCCAGTGTTTATATATCCCAGGACGTAACAATAGGTTTCATAGTGAACTGGAGGAAATGAATAGAAATAAGGAAGCTAGGCCTAACAACATAAATAGTCAATGGAATTTTCTTAAGCATTGCCTTATCGCTGCCACTGACAAAGTCTGTGGGAAAACAAAGGGTCACTCCAGGAATAAGACCTCTGGTGGTGGAACGATGAGGTAGAACATGCTGTGAAAGAGAAAAGGATTTGCTTCATTGCATGGAAGAAGGGAGGCAGCAAGGAAAAATACCAGGCAGCTAAACGAACTGCCAAAAGAGTTATTTACAATGCTAAAAAAAGGCATTAAAGACCTGGTTCTCGAACAAGTGTGTAACACTGACAATCCCAATGGGATCTTCAACCTAGCTAGGCGAGTTAAAAATGACAGTAAAGATATTATAGGTGATCAGTGTGTTAGAAACGATAATGGGAAGATTGTGTATGCAGAAAATGAAATCAGAGAAGCTTGGAAGGCACACTATGAACGATTGCTAAATGTAGAGTTTGAATGGGATAAGGACCAGCTTAGTATCGAAAAACCAATATCTGGACCCCCTCCTTTGATAGCACCAGCTGTAGTGAGCGACGCAATCAATAAAATGAAGGACGGTAAAGCTCCAGGGTGCTCTGACATTGTCGCTGAGATGATAAAAGCCTCAGGGGAGACTGGTGTCAACTTAGTCACTGAGTTGATAAACGCCATTATTAAAGATGAGAAAATCCCAGAGGATTGGCACAAAAGTGTAATAGTAAATATATACAAAGGAAAAGGGGATGCGCTAGATAGAGGTAATTATAGGGGTCTGAAAATGCTTGACCAAATCATGAAGGTCTGTGAGAGAGTCTTTTAGGGTTTGATCAGGCAATGCATCTCCATTGATGATATGCAGTTTGGTTTTATGCCAGGACGTGGTACAACCGATGCTATCTTCATAGTCAGGCAGATACAGGAAAGATACTTACTAAAAGGCAGGGATCTTTACTTTGTGTTTTTAGACCTGGAGAAGGCCTTTGCCAGGGAGCCTAGAGATGTTGTGCAGTGGGCTATGAGGAAACTTGGTGTGGAAGAGTGGCTGGTGCGCGTGATAATGAAGATGTATGAGGATTCGCGAAGTGCAGTGAGGGTGAAGGGTGTACTGAGTGATGAGTTCGCAGTCTGTGTTGGAGTCCATCAGGGTTCAGTGTTAAGCCCTCTCCTCTTTATTATGGTCCTGGAGGCACTGTCTAGAGTTTTAGAGGCGGACTCCCGTTGACACTGTTTTATGCAGACGATTTAGTCCTAATAGCTGACAATATGCAAGATGCTGAGGCCAAATTCAGAAGATGGAGAGTTGACATGACGAGCAAGGGTTTAACCTCTGAAGTGCGCATGGGGGTAATTGGAAACGTCCCCCTGTGCTGACGTATTTGAGGTGTTTCCGTCACTAAAATATTCATTGTGCCATTAATAGCATTAATACTTATCCATATGCGCCTATTATGGGTTGATTTTAAAGGTATTAACCTGAAACAACAATAAAACGAGTGAAAACAGCGTTTGGATGGTCAAAATCGGAGATATAGCCCGCGAGTTGTATAATGTATGGGTGAGGCAATCTGCTTTCCCGCCAATTTCCCCCAAGGCCACTGAGACACAGTCGATCGATACTCTCTCTCTCTCTCTTGCACTCGCTTGCTATCAGTGTTGACCACACCCTCCAATCGGATTTCTAATGTTAGCACGAAAATATACCTCAGAATAAGGGAATAACAGGGAAAATAGGTGATAACTGAAGGAGAGGAGGAAAGTGGGGAAGGAGGGGAGGTAGAGGACTGAGATTTTGCATGGCCCAGGGGCCAAAAAAAAAAAAAAAAATAAAAAAAAAAATATAAATTTTTTTTTTTTTTTCGATGTCAAAAGTTGATTTTTGTTTTCTCTGACTCTTAAGAGTCTCCCCGCAGTGCGCCGGGGGAACTCTTAAGAGTCTCCCCGCAGCTCCCGGGTTAAGAGTCAATATTAACAAAACCAAGGTTATGCATTGTAGATTGAGACGAAGCAATGTGGAAAAGAGCAGTGCATACCTATGTGCAGTGTGTGGAAAGGGTGTGGGCGTAAACGCCATTCAATGTAGCATCTGTCGACGCTGGGTGCACCATGGGAGAAAGCACTGTAGTTGAATAAAAGTACCCCTGCCGAAGGATAAGTCAGAAATAGCGAAATTTAAGTGTGTAGTGTGCAAAGGCGAGCTTGTGCTAAGTGATGATCCTGTGGCTGTGAATTTTGGAAATGAGTCATTGGAGCTGGTGGACAAGTTTTTGTTACCTAGGAGATACCATCTCTGCCGGTGGTGGGGCGGCGGAGACTGCCACTGTCGCTAGAATTAGATGTGGCTGGCGGAAGCTCAGAGAACTGCTGCCAATTCTGACCATTAAAAGAATGCATCTCCCCCTAAAGGGAAAGGTATATGTCTCATGTGTTAGAAGTGCAATGACGTATGCCTCAGTAACATGGGCCTTTAAAGTAGAGGATATCAACAGAATAGAACATAATGAGATGAGAATGGTGAGATGGATGTGTGGGGCCAGGCTGTAGGATAGAATAACAAATGTTGAGCTGAGGAGACGCTTAGGTGTAATAATAATAATAATAATAATTAAAGTTCCAAGCAACGTTGTGCGGGGTTCGAGCGGGGTTGCACACAGGGTATTGTGTTGGATACAAGGGCTGTGCCACATATATCAAAATATCATGTATTTCATCGGGCATGGAGAAAGTACAGAAGGAATATAGTGTAGCCATTTTGGCTATGGCCACATAGACCATTAAAGAGTGTGACCATTTTGGTTAAAGCTATTGTTACGAACTGGCACTCAGGTACACAAGGGCTCTCAATCAGGACTCGAATACGGCTCGCTGCCACAACGGAAACACACAATCCCAACCCCTGAGTACTGCCAGCCGAACAAAAAACACCAATACCCTCCAGAGTTCAATCTGCTATAACGGGGTATACAAGAACTCGGTACTAGTGTTCAACAACAGACTAATAACGAGACAGGAATTATCTAGTCTGGTCAACAATCAAACAAAGAAGTAAGAAACAAAAACACCAAAGAATAGTGTTGGCCGAAGCCGAAGTAATCCACCCTTGACTAAGAACTTAAGAAGTCCTCTACCCTCTACTTCGGATCGGCACTATTACGTTACGTTAATTAATAGTCCTTAAGCATCGAGCAAGGAATCTTCTGAAAAAAGTTAGATGCTTCTCGGATGCTCGTAAGAAGTATGTAACGGATTTTGAACAGTAATTCAATAAGCAAAAACACTGGCAATTAAATACTATTAAAGGTTTAAATTGGCATAAGAATAATTAAAAGAATATGCAATAGTAAATGGCAAACATTAAAAAGAAGTACTCCGCAAATGCAACGGCAATAGCCTACTCGGATTGTGCTCGTGGGCCACTAATCACTAAAGTAGCCAAGCTTGCAACACATGAAATCAATAGTGCATAAACAATATCATACATAAGGAAAGCTTCAATACTATTCTGTATCTACTAATCGAGTAAAGTCTAGCTAGGGTACTGTCGGCAAAAGGTAGCAGTGACTGAGCAAAAACGGCTCGTAGCCTAGCGAAGTCCTCACAACTGTTTAAAGTATTACGTTAAAACTGACAAGTGCACTTTGAGAAATCCCGATCCCTTGTATCTGGTTTTCTCCCGGCTCCTTGACAAAGTAAAAAACAAACTGTTAATAAAATACAGGGTGGTTAGGCTCTTGCCCTCACGCACTGTAAATTATTAACTCAACACAGTCAGCCGCGAAGACAACCTAGGCTTCACTGAACCGAAACGAGTATGCAGGTTTATCGCTTAACCACTGCATCAAACAACAACTCGTAACACAGAAAAGCCTTACCCCAGTCTAGCATTACCTAGACTAGCAGAAAACAGGAATAATAATAACACACAGGGAAATGCATATACAAGTGCAACAAACATAAATCAATCCTATTCTAAGTTAACCCTTCCAAAATAGGCTATCTAATAGGCAAGTATCTCGTGAGAACTCAAGCGATAATACGTTGGCTGACTAGCTCTGCACCAACGGGACCATGGAAGTTAAACAGGCAGGGAAAAGAGGAGATAAGAATGTAAGGTAGTAGAGAAAGTTCACATCAGTCAGAAGAATATATATAGTTAGCAAGGGAAATGAGAAGTCGCTCTGCCTAATGAGTTCTGATGAAAAAATGGCTAGACTTCCCTTTTTATACCCGGCCCTCTAGTGAGCCCAACGTGAACTACTAAGACAACCATTACGTAATTTCTCTCTCTCCTCTGGGATAGACAAAGGCTCCCCTAGCACTGAGGGGAGGGGGGCGGGGGAGTGCTAGTGAGTTAGGCCCACCTCCCGCCTGGTGCACCCACTGACCCCCATCTGTGGCGGTTTCTCTTCCCATCATTACAAATAAGTTTTACACACAATACTTATAACTAATGATATAAAATAGAACTCGTTGACTCAAATGAAAACAAAATACATATTCATAATACTTATAGTACAACGGCTCACATGAACTAAGTTAGGAAACTCTACATAGACTACAGCCAAAGTTCCTGCCCTGACGATCCTAGCGAGAGTGGGGCATGACTAGGCGTTCTGTACAGCATGCTCACACTGGACATGCGTCACACCTCCCCCAAGATTTTACTTGCTCAACCCTGAGCTAAAATCTGACAAACACAGAACCCCATCAAGCCCCTCACACCCAGCGACCGCATGGCACTAAACAAAGCTGAGTTTATCACCAAAACACATCTTATTATTAAAAAAAAATTCACATTTTATAACTCCTCCCAACAATAACAAAAAGACACAATATCATGCTCCCAGAGCGAGCTTACAGCAGCTCAGCCGTTTGATAGTTCGTGGACTACTCAAACTCTATAGGTTATGACAAACTTATACGATTACCTATATCAAAAGAAAGAGTTTTTATATGATTTTTATATTTTAATATGTTTTTCCCGGCTGCACTATAAGGGCAGCCTATTTTCCTCCACTCAAACCCACACACCTGTGATAGCCTACGACTGATCATCCACCCTTGATAAACAATCCGCGATCACATTGTCACATCCAGCAATATGACGGATGTCCAGGTTATACTCCTGCAACATCAAAGACCACCTGGTCAGTCTCATATTGCGATTGTGAAATTTATTCAGGAATCTCAAAGGGTGATGATCAGTGTAGATAACCACGACTGGGCCATAGGCTGGAACATACACCTCGAAGTGCCTGAGCGACAGCACAATCGCCAGTAATTCCTTTTCTATTGTAGAATAGTTCTTTTGTGCAGCATTGAACTTCTTAGAAAAGAAACTTACTGGGTGTTCCACACCTTCATTGTCTGTCTGTAGCAAGACGGCACCAGCCCCTACACCACTAGCATCTGTTGCCAGCTGAAAAGGCCTGTTAAAGTCTGGGGCCCTGAGTATCGGGTGAGTACATAGCAAATGTTTCACCAAAGTGAAAGCCTTTTCACACTCAGGTGCCCACAAACACTTTTTGTCTTTAGATAACAAATCTGTGAGAGGTGCCAACACCGTTGAGTAACCTTTTATGAAGCGTCTGTAGTAGCCTATCATACCCAAGAATCTCATAATCTGCTTCTTGGTTGTTGGGTGCGGAAATTTATTGATAGCCTGTACCTTGTTCTGAGGAGGGCACACCTGTCCCCTTCCCACTACAAACCCAAGGTACTGCACAGTGGCTTTTACGAAGTCACACTTTGCCAAATTTACTACCAGACCTGCTTCACTAAGTTTCCGGAACAAGGTCTCAAGGTGCTCACAATGGCTCTCAAAGTCGTCATCATAAATGATTACATCGTCCAAATATACGGTGCAATTTGGAATGTCCTTTACAATTTCATTCATCAGGTTCTGAAACGTTGCTGGTGCATTCTTAAGTCCGTAAGGCATAACATTGCACCGGTAGGTACTCCCGTCCACAACAAAACCACATACCTCTTTAGCACGCTCGGACAAAGGTACTTGCCAGTAACCTTTTACTAAATCTACTTTAGACAAAAAACGAGCATTACCAATTTTGTCAACACTATCATCAACCCGAGGAAGAGGATATGGGTTAGTTGGAGTCAAACCGTTTAACCTACGGAATTCAATACAAAAGCGTACCTTGCCATCCGGCTTAGGCTGCAGTGTTACGGGGGAAGTCCACTTAACTGTGCCTTTCTCTATCAACCCCCTACCGAGCATATACTCCAACTCATCCCTCAGAGCTGGTAGTTTTATGGGGGGCACACGGTACGGGATTGACTTAAAGGGTAGATGGTCCCCCACGTCAACATTATGCATAGCCTGAGTAGTGAGGCCTGGGTGTTCAGCAAATACAGTGGGGTATGAACCGAACAACTGACGGATAGCATCAAACTGCGGCTCAGGCAAATGAGCTATAGCCTCGTCAGCCCTAAGGCTCGAGTTCCCCGCCCACTGATCCGCTGAAACATGTTGATCCCAGCTATCCTCCTCTGAAGCTTGACTGTCCCCCTCTCCTTCTCCACCACGGCCGCAACAAGCCAACACAGGGACAGTGAGAGGCTCAGAGGGGCGCCTCACATACTCTCCTGGCTGTGCATCGCCGTCCTCGTCGAGCTCTACACCTCCATTAGCACAAGTTTGGAGCTCAGGGTCCTCTAGTTGCAACCGACGTATATCTGAGGGTGCCAAGCGATCTAACTGCTCCCGGAGCAATGCATGACCTTCCCCGATACTGGGCTGCTCCCTCTGTCTCTCTCGATGTACATAACGTTGCTGTCGTGGAGACTCGTCATGCCCAGCCTCGTCACTCTCGATGACAGGCCCAGGGGCTACTCCAGAATTAAGTAATGGTGCTAATACTGAATCACCCAGGAGAGCCGCCGAGTCAAAACTCTTAAAACCAACTCCAGCTTTAGCCTCCTCCTATTGATCGTTCCTCCGCTGGTCTGAAGACGGAGGACTAGGCTGTGACACTTTAGCTGCCCGAGCTCGGGTGACAACACACGCCATGGGTTGTGTCTGGCACCGCTCGACCCACTCTTGCTCTTCCCTACTCACGTCGGCCGGCATCTCGGCAACGACTAAGGGTAGAACCTCAGAAGCGGGCATTGCAAAGTCGTTGCCGAGAAGAAGGTCGACGCCCTCCACTGGCAGTTTCTCCACAATCCCGACATCCAATTCACGTGCTACACCATCCACCTCCAACTCCAACCGCACCAGCGGGTATGACCGAGTTGCATTAATACCCTGCACCACTACCACCCGAGCCGCGTTTATAGGGTAGCCAGTCAAATTTTTCATCAGAGTCTGGGAAGCACCTGTATCACGCAAGACCTCTACTCCATGCTTGCGCCCCGCCCACATCACGCAACCCCGCCCTCTATGGTCGCAAAAAACATCCTGAGCAGGGTTCGAGCCTCCCAGGTGCTTCTGCATTGGCTGTGCCTCAGCCTCTGACGAACTGCCCCGGGCAAACTCAGATGACTTCGGAGACACACCAATGTTGCAGGCCAAAGACACAGCTGCTGTAGGTGGTTTGCTAGGACAGACTCTTGCAAAGTGCCCCTTTTTATGACAATGATAACACTCCAACTCCCCTTTGGGCTTCCCTTGGTACTGGGAAGGGCCCGGCCCCTTCTTAAATGGGACGGTGCTAGTCTTGTGGTCAGTCTTAGTATCATGGCTCTTGTACTTGTTTGCATAAGGTATATCACTAACTCGGGGGGGGGGGGGGGTCACGCCCCTTGTTACCTGCCTCACTACGCTGGGCAGACCCGCACCCACGAATTAGTGATAGCCGGAGGTCAGCCATCTCAGCTGCCTCCTGTAGAGTTTTTGGGTTCTTTTCTTTAATAGTTAAAGTCATTTCTGCACCAGTACACTTATAAAACTGCTCGAGCAGAAACAGCTCAGTCAACTGTTCTGCCGTCTCAGCTTTCTCAGAACGTGTCCAGTTTTTAAGTGCATCTTTTAAGTCCCGGGCATGTTCAAGAAAGGTCGCCTCCCTAGTCTTTGTAACCCCCCGAAACTTCAATCGATATGTTTCCGGTTGCAACTCGTATGCCCGTAGGACAGCTCTCTTCAATTCTGGGTAGTCAATGCAAGACTCTAAAGGCAGTGCATCATAAGCCTTCAGACCCTTACCCGTAAGTCTTGAGGAGACTAGAGCTGCCCACTTCTCTTCAGGCCAATTATGCTCCCTACACTTCTTCTCAAACCGATTAAAAAAATCTGTGACTTCAGTTTCACTAAATACCGGCACCAATTTGACTAATTGGGCCAAGGACTGTTCTCTTACTTGGCCCTCATGGCCCATCCGAGTCCCTGTCGACTCTGCACGAGTCTTATCTAAATCTAATTTAGCACAATATTTCTCCGAGTCGTACCTAAGCTCAGCCTCATGCCTCCTGGTCTGCCTCCTGGTCTCATCCTCTTGCCTCCTAACCTCAATTTCATGCCTCCTAGTCTCATTCTCCTGCTTCCTAGCCTCAATCTTAGCAAGCTCAAGTCTAAATACCATATCTGGAGACAGGCAGGAAGAGGGAGCTGCCACTACTGAAGGAGGGGGGGCAAAAACTGGGGAACCACCACGTGCACCACCCGAGGGCACTCCAATCTGCCAATTCTCATCCCTCTGTGGGAGAGTGCTAACCTCCGGTAACTGAGTGGACGGCACTGTGGGAGTCAAGTGAGAGGGGATCTGGGGAGGAACCCCCCCAAACGCCCTCTCCTCCGAAACCCCATGTCGCCCACGCAACACCCAGGAAATCAGCTCCCCCTTGGACATCCCTACTACATTGGAAATGCCCAAAACCTTGGCTATCAGGTGCAAGCCACAAACATCCACCCCAGTCAGCCTCTCCTCCGTCACGTGGTACCGCTTACTCACAAAATCTCTAGCATCCTCCTCACTGGTTACTAACGGCACACCTTCAAATGACATCTCTCGCTCATCGTCAGTGCTAATGCACGACATACTGAAGTCCACAAAAAAATTCTCGAGACAAAAGTGTTAAACTTCCTATGCAAGCACTAATTACTAAATTAACTGGAGTCTCTTAAATGCTTTACTAATTGCCATACAAAAAAAAAAAAATCTTCAATATGCACGCTAAAATACAAACAAACAAATGTTGTACAACTCTGCAAAAATTTATACTGTTCACAAAATCCTAAGCAAGGTCGCCATTTGTTACGAACTGGCACTCGGGTACACAAGGGCTCTCAATCAGGACTCGAATACGGCTCGCTGCCACAACGGAAACACACGATCCCAACCCCTGAGTACTGCCAGCCGAACAAAAAACACCAATACCCTCCAGAGTTCAATCTGCTATAACGGGGTATACAAGAACTCGGTACTAGTGGTCAACAACAGACTAATAACGAGACAGGAATTATCTAGTCTGGTCAACAATCAAACAAAGAAGTAAGAAACAACAACACCAAAGAATAGTGTTGGCCGAAGCCGAAGTAATCCACCCTTGACTAAGAACTTAAGAAGTCCTCCACCCTCTACTTCGGATCGGCACTATTATGTTACGTTAATTAATAGTCCTTAAGCATCGAGCAAGGAATCTTCTGAAAAAAGTTAGATGCTTCTCGGATGCTCGTAAGAAGTACGTATCGGATTTTGAACAGTAATTCAATAAGCAAAAACACTGGCAATTAAATACTATTAAAGGTTTAAATTGGCATAAGAATAATTAAAAGAATATGCAATAGTAAATGGCAAACATTAAAAAGAAGTACTCCGCAAATGCAACGGCAATAGCCTACTCGGATTGTGCTCGTGGGCCACTAATCACTAAAGTAGCCAAGCTTGCAACACATGAAATCAATAGTGCATAAACAATATCATACATAAGGAAAGCTTCAATACTATTCTGTATCTACTAATCGAGTAAAGTCTAGCTGGGGTACTGTGGGCAAAAGGTAGCAGTGACTGAGCAAAAACGGCTCGTAGCCTAGCGAAGTCCTCACAACTGTTTAAAGTATTACGTTAAAACTGACAAGTGCACTTTGAGAAATCCCGATCCCTTGTATCTGGTTTTCTCCCGGCTCCTTGACAAAGTAAAAAACAAACTATTAATAAAATACAGGGTGGTTAGGATCTTGCCCTCACGCACTGTAAATTATTAACTCAACACAGTCAGCCACGAAGACAACCTAGGCTTCACTGAACCGAAACGAGTATGCAGGTTTATCGCTTAACCACTGCATCAAACAACAACTCGTAACACAGAAAAGCTTTACCCCAGTCTAGCATTACCTAGACTAGCAGAAAACAGGAATAATAATAACACACAGGGAAATGCATATACAAGTGCAACAAACATAAATCAATCCTATTCTAAGTTAACTCTTCCAAAATAGGCTATCTAATAGGCAAGTATCTCGTGAGAACTCAAGCGATAATACGTTGGCTGACTAGCTCTGCACCAACGGGACCATGGAAGTTAAACAGGCAGGGAAAAGAGGAGATAAGAATGTAAGGTAGTAGAGAAAGTTCACATCAGTCAGAAGAATATATATAGTTAGCAAGGGAAATGAGAAGTCGCTCTGCCTAATGAGTTCTGATGAAAAAATGGCTAGACTTCCCTTTTTATACCCGGCCCTCTAGTGAGCCCAACGTGAACTAATAAGGACCGCCCACTGACAACCATTACGTAATTTCTCTCTCTCCTCTGGGATAGACAAAGGCTCCCCTAGCACTGAGGGGGGGAGTGCTAGTGAGTTAGGCCCACCTCCGCCTGGCGCACCCACTGACCCTCAACTGTGGCAGTTTCTCTTCCCATCATTACAAATAAGTTTTACACACAATACTTATAACTAATGATATAAAATAGAACTCGTTGACTCAGATGAAACAAAATACATATTCATAATACTTATAGTACAACGGCTCACATGAACTAAGTTAGGAAACTTTACATAGACTACAGCCAAAGTTCCTGCCCTGACGATCCTAGCGAGAGTGGGGCATGACTAGGCGTTCTGTACAGCATGCTCACACTGGACATGCGTCACACTATTAATCCCGTACGAGTTGTTGTTGTTGTTGTTGTTCCCTAAGCTGCCTGGCCGAACAGCCCCGAGTCCCTGAGGAAGGCCATGGCCATGATCGGGCTTTCCCACAGGGCTCTCATTGAGTGTAGATTGTGTTTTTGGCGTAAGTGGTTGTGTGAAATGCAGTCTTCTATTATGTGTTTAATGGTATGGGGTGCTGTGTTACATCCCGGGCAGGCATCGACAACGGAGTCATTCAGTCTCTTCTGATAGCTCAGGAGAGCTGGATGGTGTCCGCATCTCAGCCTGGCCAGGTGGACTCTGTCCTCGCGAGGAAGGGAGGATTTGGAAGGATGGATTTCGGGAGGTCATGCTTGCAGCTGCGTGTTGTCTGTGAGTGAGTGGATGGATCGGCGAGAGATATAAGTATGGATGTGCTTCTGGAAGGTGGTTCGGGGTGGGAGAGAGGACAGTAATTGTGTGTGATACCGTGTGCTGGGTGTTGTTTTGATATTTCTTGGTGTCTGTGGGTGTGTTGCCATGTAGTTTAGTGGGTGGTCTTGGTTCGTGGAGGCTGCTGCCAGGAATTGAGTGCCTCTCATGTTCAGATGGTCTTTGACTTTGAGGATTTTGGTTTCTTGATGTAGGTGATCTGTGGGTGCAGTAGCTGTGCAGCCTGTAATGATCTTCAGGGCTTTGTTTGGAATAGTCTGTAAGGTCTTATGATGTGTTTCACCTAGGTTAGAAGCCCAGGCTGGGCTTGTGTATTCCATCACTGATCTTATGTATTGTTTATATACTGTGGTGGTAGTTTCTTTGTTGTGTCCAAATTTTGTGTGAGCAAGTGACCTGAGGGCGTTAAGTCTGGGTGTCAGTTTCTGTTTAATGTTTGTGGTGTGCTGTTTGAATGTCATATGAGTATCATATGTTACTCCTAGGATTTTGGGTGTGTGTGTATGTGTTAGGGGTGTGTTGTTTATGGTGAGTTGAGGGATGTATTTGTGTTCTCCTGTCCAGCTTGTGAGCAGGGTTGCGGTGGATTTGGCTGGGGGTAGATTAAGTCTGTTTGTAGTGCACCAGCCATGTAGTGTGTTGAGATAGGGTTGAAGGAGTTCTGTTGCTCTTTTTGGGTCATGGTGTGTGCATGTGAGTGTTATGTCATCTGCATAGGAGGCTAAGTTTATTTGGGGCGTATTGGGTGTAGTTATATCGTGCATGTTCAGATTGAAGAGTGCGGGCGATAGGACGGATCCTTGTGGGACTCCGTTTGGAAAGTTTCTGATTTTAGATGACTGACCGGCAAAAGATACGTGTGCACATCTGCCTGCTAGGAAGTTGGCCAGCCACCTTTTTGTGTTCTTGTGCATGTTTGTGTTGTAGATTTTGTTTGTTAGGTTGTGGCGGGGGATGGCATCGAAGGCTTTACTAATGTCGAGTGTGGCTAATAGTGATCTGTGTGGTGGTCTAGCTGAGTTGATGCCGTCAAAAGCTCTTTGTGTAAGGTCTGTGAGAAGAGTGTTTGTGGAGTGCAGTGGCCTAAAGCCATGTTGTGTTGGAGCTAGGAGTAGGTCGGGTGTAATTAGTTGTAATACTAGGCGTTCCATGACTTTGGAGGGGGAGCAAAGGAGTGTGATGGGGCGGTGCGAGGAGGGTAGCGTGGGGTCTTTGTTGGGTTTGGGGAATGTAGTGATGAGACCATGCTTCCAAATGTCTGGTATTGTGTTGTGTGAATAACTGTAGTTTGATATGTTAGTGAGTGCTTGTATGCCTTGTGGTCCCAGGTGTCTGAGGTGTATGTTGCTTATGTTGTCTAGGCCACAAGCGGGTGAGTGCTTGAGATTGTTGATGATATGCTTTGTCTGGTGATTGGTGAAGGGTGTATAGTCAGGGTCTGTGGGGAATTGTCTCTTACGTCGGATGACACGTCGGTCGTCTTTGTGAGGTTTTAGGTGACTGACATGTGAGAAGTGATTGATGAGAGTGTTTGCTTGTTGTTTACATGAAGGAGTAGAGTCTGTTGTTGTGATTGCAGCATGTGATTGTGTTGTTTTGCTGTTGGAAAGTGTGATGCTGTTTAGTGTTTTGTAGAGTTTTTTGGGGTTTGTTTTGTGATCAATTGTTTGTAGGAAATTATTCCAATTCATTTTTGTTGTTCTTGTATTTTGTTGTTAGTTTGGGTGTTGAGTGCTTGGATTTGTTGTGTGATGTCTTGTGTGTGGGGTGCTGGGGAGTGTTTCAGTATGTCGCGTTGTCTGATGAGGTTTTGAATTTCTGGTGTGAAGTTGGGGTTGTGTCTGTTTCTGTTACCTCTTGGAATGTGTTTCTTGTCAGTGTTTTGGATAGTTTTATTGAGTATGTGTACAGCATTGTTGATGTTAGTGATGGGTGTACTGTTTAGAGTTGTGAAGTGTTGTTCTGTCTCATTTTTTGTGAATGCTTCCCAGTTAGGTCTTTTATAATTGATGTATGTGTGTTTGTGGTTAGCTGGGGTGAGTCTGGTTTTGGTGGTGATAATGATCGGGAGGTGGTCAGAGCCTAAGGTTCTGACCACCCTCCAGGATGTTGTGGGGGCGAGTTCTGGGGAGCAAAAGGTGATGTCTGGAGATGATGGGTTATAGAGGGCTTGGTGAGGAATATGGGTATGTTGATGGATGTCGTTAAGGATGATGAGGTTAACAGTTTGGTTTTGTAGTACCAGCCCTCTGTCTGTGTCGGTGTTGTCGACAAACCAGGCCGACATCTTGGCGTTGAAGTCACCACCCAGGATGATGTGTGGGGTGTTTGTGATGTGTTGTAAGTGTGGTCTGTATTCATTTGGTACTGTAGGGGATGTATGTGTTTATGATGGTTATGTTGGAGTTGTTGCCAGTGCGTATTTTAATTGATTGTATTTCTGTTGTGTTATCATTTGGGGGGAGGAGGGATTTGGTTTGTACACTGGTAACTATGTATGATATTTCTTTGTGTACCAGGGTGATGAGTCCACCGCCTCCGCTGACAGCCCGGTCTTGTCTGATGGTGGTGAAATCATGAAATGTGGGTGTTTTTTGTGTTGTGCGGAGTTTTGTTTCTTGTAAGATGGCAATGTGTATGTTGTGTTGTTTGATGAAGTGTGAGAGTTCGTGTTTCTTTGTGTTGATGCCATCTATGTTCAATTGGAGAATGTTAATGTTATGTGCACGATGTATGTTGGGTGCTGCTGCACGAGGATGGGGTGGGGGTGAGGGAGAAGGTGGGGGTGGGGGTGAGGGAGGGGCTGGGGGTTGGGAGGGGTGAGGTGGGGGTGGGGATTGGGGAGCAGGAGATGGGGGTTGGAATGGATTAGGATGGGGTGTGGTATGTTGAGTTGAGGATGTGGATGGTATGGGAAGGTTAGGTGGCTTAGGGAGGAGAGGTGGACTGGTTTTAGAGGGGGGAGTGGATGATATTGGAAGGTTAGGTGGGTTGGGGAGGAGAGGTGAACGGGTTTTAGGCGAGGGATTTGACTGGGAGAGGGAGGGGCATGAGGAACAGGTCCAGGTGTTCGTGTAGTGTTTCTTGGAGGCAAGTGTTGTGCAGGTGAAGTGGGTCCAGTTCCTGCATGAATTGCAGAGAACTGAACCATTAGTGTGGCGACTCGAAGTGATGGGTTTTGAGCAAGTTGGACATATGTATGTGTAGGTGGGTCCTGGGTTGCTCTCAATGTCTCCGGCTAGAAGAAGTCTTTGAGAAATGACAGCCGGAGAGTAATTTCTCGGTGTAGGAAAAACTGTGTGATGTGTGTGTGTGGTGTGAGGTTTGGAAATTCCCGGCGCGACCGAAGCCGCTCCAAGGACTCCTGTACGAGTAAGCATAATTGCCCGAAATTGCCTTCATTCCCTGCTCATTTTCATGCATAAGTAAAAGCCAGAGCGTAATACAATTATGTATTCGTGAAAGTACGGTAATAGCTTTCAAATTACTCCTGAATCATCCCTGTACGACGTCTGGTTTTCTTGTAAGGATCTTGCAAACGAAGGGCAAAATTGCAAAAAATTACCAAATCCGATAGGCCTAGGCGAAATCGCTAAAAATTACCAATTATTTTCTGTTTTCGCTATGTGTGACGCTGCACATAAGTGAACTCTCTCTCACACAAACCTCAGTGTCGTGGCGGGGCCTGTAGGCTCCGGCTGACGTCCATCCGTGCTGCTTGCAAAAGCTGGCCTGGCTCACAGGCTACAAAATAGCCGGAAAATCGTCTCCGTCGTATGAGGGGCCCCGCGGGAATTGGGTTAAGAAGTGTGGTTGTTTTGATTATTTGATAGGGTCACCATAAGGGTAATGGTGTGGCATTTTTTCTGTACAGAAGCTTGGCCTTTTTGGTTGGGGCTTCTTAGGAATGTGACCTTTTTCGTTAGCCATGGAGAAACTGCAGAGGTACAAATTATTATAAGCAACCTCATGTTAAAAATATTGTATTGATTGTATGCGTGTATGCCCCGACAGAGGATATACTTGAAAGAAAGAAAGAGGAGTTCTGGATGAATGTGGAGGCTTGCCTGGAGAAGTTTGACAAGAACGAAATAATATTTCTGATTGGGGATGTGAATGGTAAGGTGGGTGATAGGAAAGTTGAGGGAGTGGTGGGAGGGTGGGGGGTACCATCAGAGGTGAATGGGAATGGTAGTGCACTTGTGGACGTATGTGTGGGGAGGAGGCTGTGGATAGCCAACACTTTTTTCCGACACAGAATGATCCACAGGTACACGTGGAAACGGATGTTGACGATGAAGGATAAGACAGTGGTGGAACGAAAGTCATTGATTGATTATGTATGTGTGGATGAACGAATGAAGAAATCTGTGATGGATGCTAGGGTGTATAGGGGTATTGGAGGGGGTCTGTCTGATCATTATGTAGTGGTAGCTAAGGTTAGGATACAAAAGAAGTGGGTGAGGAGAGCTGGAGGGAGGCGAGAGGAGGGTGGAGAGGTTGCAGGAGGAGGAAGTCAGGGAGGAGTACAGGAGAGCAGTGGAAAGACGACTAGGTGGGTTCGACCTGGAAGTTATGGAGGAAGTGGAGGAGATGAGCAAGGTGTTTAAGGATGAGATCTGTGCAGCATGTGAGGAGGTATGTGGAGTGAGGAGAAGAGGGAGGGGAGTGAAAGGTACAGCATGGTGGACAGAAGAGGTAAGAATAGCTGTGGAAGAAAAGAAGAAAGCATATAGAGAGTGGTTGGGTAGTAGAGGGAATGAAGATTACGAGAGACAGAAACGAGCACCTGAGTGTAAAATGGAGGGAGAGTAAGAAACTGTTCTGGAAAGAAGTCAAGAAAGTTAGGGAAGGTAGCAAGGGAAACAGTAAGGGTGTGAAAGATAAGAATGGGAGAATGCTAGCCGAGAAGCAAGAGAGAGTCGAAAGATGGAGGGAGTACTTCAGTGAGTTGCTAAATGTAAGGAATGAAGAACCAGCAAACATAGCTGGATATGGTATGGGAGGGAGAAGAAGAGAAGTAGTGGAGGAGGAGGTGGGGATCAGGAGGTCAGAAGTGTGGGAAGCCATGAAAAGAGTGAAGTTGGGGAAAGCACCAGGAACAGATGGAGTGTGTGGGGAAATGTTGAGGTATGGTGGTGAGATAGTGATAAAATGGGTATGGAAAATGTGCAAACTAGCATGGGAGAAGGGGAGTGCACCCGATGACTGGAAGACTGGCATAATAGTCCCCCTATATAAGGGCAAAGGGGAAAGAGGAGTGTGTGGTAACCACCGAGGAATATGTCTTCTAAGCATAGTAGGGAAGGTATACAGTAGGGTACCGGTAGTGATTGAGAGACTGAGAGTGAGAACGGAGAAATGGATAGGCGACGAGCAGGGAGGTTTTAGGAAGGGAAGAGGATGTGTAGATCAGATTTTTACCCTGAATTGTGTTGTGGAGAAGTATCCGGAGAAGAAACAAAAGGTGTATGTTGCCTTTATGGACTTGGAGAAGGCCTATGACAGAGTGGCTAGAGAAGGTTTGTGGAAAGTACTTAGAATATACGGAGTAGAGGGCAAGTTGCTGAAAGCAGTGAAGAGCATGTATGAGGGTGCAAAGGCGGCAGTACGTGTGGAGAGTGAGCAGAGCGAGTTCTTTGACCTGAATGTTGGTTTGAAACTGGGGTGTGTGATGTCCCCGTGGTTGCTTACTGTATATATGGATGGAGTCATAAAAGAAATACTATCAAGAGCAGTGGATGTTGGTGTATCGCTGAAAAGGGAGGGAATTGAGTGGAAGCTACCTATACTGCTGTTTGCGGATGATACAGTTCTGATGAGTGATAATGAATGGGAGTTGCAGGGTCTGGTAAATGAGTTTGGAACAGTGTGCGAAAAACGGAATTTGAAGGTAAATGCGGGGAAGAGCAAGGTTATAGTCTTCGAAAGGGGTGAAGTCACAGAGTGTGAGGTGAAGCTGAACGGTCAGGCTATGGAGATCGTCAACTCTTTTAAGTATCTGGGCAGTGTGTTGAGTAAAGATGGGACTATGGATGAAGAAGTGCGGGAGAGGGTACAACAGGGGAAGAGGGTTGTAGGAACGCTAAAAGCAGTAACAAGAAATAGGGTGGTCAGTATGGAAGTGAAGAAGTCCTTGCATGACAGTGTGGTAATCCCGACACTGACTTACGGAAGCGAAGCATGGACGTTGGTTGAGAGACTCAGACCAAGAGTGAGAGCAGTGGAAATGAATTACTTAAGGAGTGCGTGTGGAGTTACATGGAGGGATAGACAGACTAATGAGGAAGTAAGAAGGAGGTGTGGTGTGGAGGTAGATGTGCTGGAAAGTGTGAAAAGGAACAACTTGAGATGGTTCGGCCATATGGAACGTATGGAAAGCGAGAGAATGACTAAGAGGGTGTATGAGAGCGAGGTGGAGGGACAGAGAGGGAGAGATAGACCGAATGAGAGGTGGAAGGATGGAGTGAGGAAGTACATGAACGAAGGCGGTGCTGGTTGGGGGGTGGGGCGTCGACTGACTGGGGACAGAGGTGCATGGGGGCGGTTCGTTCTTGGCCACCCCTTCGGGGATCACGGCGTCAAGCAATAGATATATAGATAGATGTTAAAAATATCTTATATATTTTTGTTTAGCTTTACATGGCATTCCTCTTCCTCTATGTATCTAGCAATTTAACCCCCTCAAACTCCTTATGACGCGATGGTGTGAAATTACCCCGGGCCAAAAAGCTCTAAAAGACGATCGAGTGATAACTCAAGCGAGCTTGAAATACGCAGGCGTTTCGTTCATGGTCAAACCTTCGGGGATCAAGGTGTCCGGCAATATTTACCGGTAGGCTATAGATAAATTCATTTTTGGGCTATTTCTTCCATTTTATTTATCCTGTTAAAGTGCTTGATTGATTTTTGTGCTAATGTAGTTAGTACTTGGTGTAATTTTACATATTTCAGCTAAATCTGGAGAGCACATGCAATTTATTTGTGCATATTCAGTAAGTATTGCTGGGGAAAGGTTTAACGTATTCATCTTTTGGGGTATTTATTCTATGTTTTTATCCTGTTTCTGTGATTGATTGAGTTTTGTGCTAATGTAGTTGGTATTTGGTATAATTTTACATATTTTAGATAAATCAGAAGTGCATATGCAATATATTTGGGCATCTTCAGTTAGTATTGCTGGGGAAACGGTTAACATACAGTATTCATCATAGGAAGGGAAGAGGATGTGTAGCTCAGATCTTTGCCCTGAAATATGTTGTGGAGAAATATCTTGAGAAGGGACAAAAGTTGTATGCCGCCTTCATGGACTTGGAGAAGGCCTATGACAGAGTTGATAGAGAAGGTATGTGGAAAGTACTGTACTGAGAATATATGGAGTAGATGGCAAGTTGCTGAAAGCAGTGAAGAGTATGTATGAGAGTGCAAAGGTATCAGTACGTGTGAAGAATGAACAGAGGGAGTTCTTTGATCTGAATGTTTGGTAAAGCAAGGGTGTGTGATGTCCAGATGGTTGTTCTATATATACAGTATATGGATGGAGTCATAAACGAAATACAAGGAAGAGCAGTGGATGTTTGTGTACTGCTGTTTGCTGATGATATGAATGGGAGTTGCAGGGTCTGGTAAATATTTTTGGAACAGTGTGCGAAAAATGGAATCTGAAGGTAAATGCGGGGAAGAGCAAGGTTATGGTCTTCGAAAGGGGTGACGCCACAGAGTGTGAGGTGAAGTTGAACGGTCAGGCTATGGAGATTGTCAGCTCATTTAAGTATCTTGGCAGTGTACAGAGTAAAGATGGGAGTATGGATGAAGAAGTGTGGGAGAGGGTTGTAGGAATGCTGAAAGAAGTAACATGAAATAGGGTGGTCAGCATGGAACTGAAGAAGTCATTGCATGACAGTGTGGTAATCCCGACACTGACTTACGGAAGCGAAGCATGGACGTTGTTGGAGAGATTCAAACCAAGAGTGAAAGGGATGGAAATGAGTTACTTGAGAAGTGTGTGCAGAGTTACATGGAGGGATAGACAGACGAATGAGGAAGTACGAGAGAGGTGTGGTGTGAATGTACTGGAAAGCGCGAAAAAGAACACCTTGAGATGGTTCGGCCATGTGGAACATATGGGAAGCGAGAGAATGACTAAGAGCGTGTACGAGTGAGGTGGAAGGACAGAGGGAGAAATAAACCGAGAGAGAGAGGTGGAAGGATGGAGATAAGAAGTATATGCGTGAAAGCGGTGCTGAATGGGAGGAGGGGCATCGACTGAATGGGGACAGAGGTGCATAGCGGTGTTTCGTTCGTGGCCAATCCTTCGGGGATCAAGGCGTCCGTCAATAGATAGATAGATAAATTCATCTTTAGGGCTATTTCTTACATTTTCTTTATCCTGTTAGTGTACTTTATTAAATTTGTTGGTAATGTAGTTGGTAATTGGTGTAATTTTACATATTTCAGATAAAGGATGTCAACAGAATAACAAATGATGAGCTGAAGAGACGTTTAGGTATAAAGAGTATTAGCGAGGAGATGCGTACAAGTAAACTGGGATGGTATGGACATGTGGAGAGAATGGATGAACAAAATTGGGTGAAAAGATGCAGGTCTGCGATTGTGGAGGGAGCTGCACCAAGGGGTGGACCGAGTAAGACCTGGGATCGGACTATACGTGCCGATCTCAAATCCAAAAACTTGACAAGTAAAGCATCCCTTAACAGGGTTGCCTGGAACGCCGCCATTAGGAAAAGAGACTGAAACTGCACATCTGTGTGGAGCACTCAGTCTTAAAATTTTATGTACGTATGTATGTATAAATCTGAAGAGCACATGCAATCTATTTAGGCATTTTCAGTCAGTATTGCTGGGTAAAGGGTTAACATATTAATCTTTTGGAGTATTTCTTCCATTTATTTATCCTGTTAGTGAGTTTTATTGATTTCAGTGCTACTGTAGTGGTATTTGGTGTAATTTTACATATTTTAGATAAATCTGAAGAGGACATGCAATATATTTGGACATTTTCAGTCAGTATTGATCGGGAAACGGTTAGCATACTGTAGTCATCTTAGGAAGGGAAGAGGATGTGTAGCTCAGATTTTTGCCCGGAAATGTGTTGTGGAGAAATATCTGGAGAAGCGACAAAAGTTGTATGCTGCATTTATGGAGTTGGAGAAGGCCTATGACAGAATTGATAGAGAAGGTATGTGGAAAGTACCGGTACCGGTACTGAGAATATACGGAGTAGATGGCAAGTTGCTGAAAGCAATGAAGAGCATGTATGAGGGTGCAAAGGTGTCAGTATGTGTGGATTATTAACAGAGCGAGTTCTTTAATCTGAATGTTGGGTTAAAGCAAGGGTGTATGTGATGTCCCGATGGTTGTTCAATATATACCAGTACAGTATATGGATGGAGTCATGAAAGAAATACAAGGAAGAGCAGCGGATGTTGGTGTACCGCTGATAAGGGAAGGAAACGAGTGGAAGTTGCCTCAACAGTACAGTACCGGTACTACTGTTGCTGACAACACAGTTCTGATGAGCGATAGTGAATGGGAGTTGCAGGGTCAGGTAAATATGTTTGGAACAGTGTGTGAAAAACGGAGTCTGGAGGTAAATGCTAGGAAGAGCAATATTATGGTCATTGAAAGGGGTGCAACCATAGAGTGTGAAGTGAGGTTGAACGGCTATGAAGAATGTCAGCTCATTTAAGTATTTGGGCAGTGTGTTGAGTAAAGATGTGAGTAGGCCTATGGATGAAGAAGTGTGGGAGAAAGTGTAACAGGGGAAGAGCGTTGTAGGAACTCTGAAAGCAGTAAGAAGAAATAGGGTGATCAGCATGGAAGTAAAGAAGTCCTTGCATGACAGTGTGGTAATCCCGACACTGACTTATGGGAGGGAAGCATGGACGTTTCTGACTGCGATTGATCATTGATAATCATCGGTTATGCTAGTTGGAAAATTAGTGGGGTAGAATGTAGAGTTCGGGTGTACCGCCAGCCTTGTTTACACTATGCGGAGCGGCGGCGGACGCTGGCCATCATGTTCCCATCTATTTGACTGCTTTTGGATACAATAATAGGTTGAGGGGGGTCACCCCCCCCCCCATGACATATTGTCATCATCATATATATTGCCAGCAGGAGGCAAATAACCGAAAAAAACGCCTTCAAAATAGACGCGAACTAAAGGCTGGTTCACACATAGCCGAGTCGGTGCGCGAGTCCAACACGAGTGATGAAATTTTGCTATTCAGCAATGACTCGTCGATACTCCTCAACACTCGTATAGACTCGTGCTACGCTCGTGTATACTCGACACACTCGTGGGTACTCGCCACGGGGTCCAAAACTTTTTTGCATGCATGACATTTTTGGGTCCCGTGGCGAGTACCCATGAGTGTGGCCTAAATACGTGTAGACTCGTGTACATACGTGTTAACTCGTGTTTGACTCTGAATAACTCTTCGTTATTCGTGTTAACTCGTGTTGATTCGTGTAAACCCGTGTAACACTCTTTGGTGATTCGTCGCTTTTCGTCATCATTTCGACGTTGACGAAGCAACACGTGTCTACACGCAACAACACATATGTAACACACATGCATCACGTATCAACAAGAGTAGAAAGCACGAATGTGAGTGCCAAAATTTGGTGCCCCCATGATGCCAGAGTTTACACGATTCAAACACAAGTGAAAACACGAGTAAACAAGAGTAAACACGATCCACTGAGAAAAAAACACGAGTGTAACACGAAAAAGCAAGTGTCATTTGAAATACCGTTATTTCAAAAATGTAGGAAGAATCAACGAGAGTTTACACGGATGTAACACGAGTCAACACGTGTGCAACAGAGATCCAACGAGAGTCAACGCATTGTCTTTCGTGTTGATCCGTATAAAAATCGTGTTGATCCGTGTAACAATCGCGTTGACTCGTCCATACTCTTTGTTTACGTGCCCTTGAATGTGGCCATTATTTTTCAAATTTTTGACACTCGTGTTGGGTTCGTGTTACACTCGTTTTGACTCTCAGTTACTCGTACAGACTCTTGCATGAACACGTGTTGACTCGTATTGAATCGAGTTAACTCGTGTTACACTCTCCTTGACTCGGGAACAATTGCTACTCGCGGCCGACTCAGCCTCCAGCGACGGCGATAATCGACGAGTGTGACTCGTGTTGGACTCGCGCACCGACTCGGCTATGTGTGAACCAGCCTTTAACCACGGTGATCGACATATGTAAACATGACGGCGGCGGTGTCGGCGTCGGACACTTGCGATAATGTTCCCGTCTATTTTGAATGCCATTGGATACAATAATATGTTGAGGGGGGGCTTTGCCCCCATGACGTGTTGTCATCATCATATATATTGCCAGTAGGGGGCAAACAACCAAAAAAATTGCCGCAAAGCCCTCCCCTCAACATATTATTGTATCCAATGGCAGTCAAAATAGACGGGAACATGATGGCAAGCTTCCGTCGCCGCGCTGCGCAGTGTAAACAATGGTGGCGGTATGCCCGAACTCTACATTCTACCCGGCTAGGCCTATATTATAGGCTACAATAAATAAGTAGGCTAGGCTATTTTTTCTATAGGCTATGCCTAGTCTAATATTACAATTTAAGGTAGCATTCAAGTTGACTACAGCAGGACTTACCCTTGACCAGGTATAGGCTATCCTAGTGTTTAATAGGCCTATACCCCTTTGAAAGGACATTAGCCTAGTCTAACCTAACAACCTTACCTAACTTATTATAGTAGGCTATTATGGGTGGGGGCTACTGCCCCCACACCCAGATTTTTGGTGTATTTGTCTATTTTGTCTGTGAAGTGGGAATTTTTTCAATTTGTCGATAACGAAAATCCTCCATGCGGACTATAGCTTATGGAGATAAATATGGCGAATCTATTGTTGCCTATTATCTCTAATAAATTGTTTCTCATAATGCTGCAGTAGTGTCGTTTAAAATACCAACCATTTAATTGTGTGCCTTTAAAAATGACCTAAATTAGGCTATAGGCTACTGGAAGATTAGAAGAATCTTTAAGAAAGACTAGGTTAGGGTTATTGTCGTGCCAAAGCTAGATTATAGCCTAAATATAAAAGGAAGTGAATAAAATTAAATATGCCGAAAAAAATCGCCGTCAAAATAGACGCGAAGTTAACCGCGACGATCGCCCTATGTAAACATGACGACCGTACACCCGGTGACTACATCCATCCCATTAAAAGTTACTGTGGGACACCAAATATGTTGAGGGGGTCTCTGCGGCTCTGCCCCCCCACGTCGGCCCGTCACGTATTATGATGTACGGTAAGTCATCATCATCTGTGCTAATTCATAGGATCCCCAATTAAGGACAAAGTCAATCAACAGACAAAATAAGCTCCCAAATTACAATAACATAGCGGCCCGCCGTTTATGGGCGACTTTTTACACGTCATTTTAAATGTTACTTTCCTGCCCTGGTCAAGGCCTAATAGATTTTTCCAAAGAATCAAACTTAAATTAAAAGGAAGTAGCCTAGCCTACAGTTTATAGGAAGGCTATTCCAACATGCATTCCAGAACTTAGGCTAGCCTAGGCCTAGGCTATATGAACATTTATGGGTGGTCTGCCAAAAAAAAATCACTAGGCCTATTAGGCTATGGGTAGGCTAGTATGGGGTGCATTTTGCAAATTTTCTGAACTCTTAGGCCTAGGCTAGGCTAAATTAAAACTCACAAAATCTGAGTAAAACCAGCACTAGAATTTTCTCTTGTCTTGTCTTGGGGCAACCTCAGGCGAATACTCGCCCACTCCGGCCCTACTGTAGTTGCGGAGATCGTATGTCACAATTAAATTAGTTTATAGTTAAGGTTAAAATTCACCACCGTGTCACTTTCATTCTAGGTCATTCGTAGAACCGTAACACTGTAAAGGCAACAACCCAATAGCAGGTCATCAGGTGGTGAACCAGAGACCTACAAACCACGGTACTAGGGCCAGAGCAATGTCTTGAAGCGAGGTGCCCTTATCAACCAACCCCAGACAATCCAGTAGGAGCTGTCGGAAGGAATCCATCTTTGAAGCCAGAAAGGGACGCCCATCCACATGCTCAGTGACGGGACGAGGCGAGGCTTAGGAGGCATATGTAGGACGACGAGATGTAGGATGTGGAGGGGAAGAGGTACCGTACGACGATACATGGGATGCGGAGACAGCGGAGGGAAGAGCTCGTCAAAGTCATACGGTTCCTCAGGACCTCAACAATAACCGGGGGACGGCCGGTGCGGGCAATGGTCGATCGCCGTAGTTAATATAAGTTCGCGTCTATTTTGACGGCGATTTTTGTTGTAGTTAGGCTAGGCCTAGGCTATTTGCCCCCTGCTGGCAATATATATGATGATGACAATATGTCATGGGGGGCGATTGACCCCCTCAACATATTATTGTATCCAACGATCTCTAACCTCTGTATCTCAAAAAGGGCTAGAGCAAATTGGCTGTAAATTTCCACATCTAGGCTATTCCTTGACAGATTTGCTCCCTCCAATTAATATTTATTAGCATAAATTCAGCCTAGTTTAGCCTATAAAACAAAAACTAACATTTGTTTAGCCTAGGCCTACATATAAAAAGAAAAACCCTCTCGTACTGCAATTATAAGCATAAATATGAGTATCTAAGTTACAAAGCAAATGTTTTGTATAGCCTAAAATAAACCATAAAATTGTCATCTTTCAACTGTTGAGGTCATAAATATAAAAAAATCTAATACATTAGGAAAAAATGCGTTAAGAGTTGTGTTCGCGGGTCTATCGTCCCCTTTATTTACGTAGTTGCACGCTCGCAGTTACATTCATGTCTAATTTGACTGTGGTTATTTGCCCCTGCTGGTGATATATATGATGATGACAATAAGTCATAGGGGGATAAGCCCCTTCAACCCATTATTGTATCTCACGGCCAGACGTTGGGTAAATTGTTTTGTTACCGGCCGGCGGAATGAGGGTGGCTTTACCAAATTTACCCCAGCAGTTAAATTAGAAGCGAATGTAGGCCTAACTGCGAGCGTGCGACTAGGCTATATAAACAAAGCTTGGAAATTGTTTATTTTAATACCACAAATTTTCCGAGTGTTTTTTTATAAATTTTTGTTTTTCATTTGCATCAATATATAGTGTTTGTAATTAATTAGAAATCTCGGGAAAACCTATTTTCCCCATTAGGCCAATCGATCGATGTTGAGACATGCCCCAGATAGTGATTTGAAAAGACATTAGCCCAACCTAACAACCTTGCCTAACCTAACCTAGTATTATGAGTGGGGGCTGCCGCCCCCACACCCCGCTGGTTGAGTACTAATCCCTTAGTAAAAAAAAAAAAAAAATATGGCTGTCGATTATACGAAGGTGAAAGAAAAGTCATGAAGTCTACGGTATTTACTCTGCAATCTTCAGCCTTTATTGTACATTGATAACGGGAAAGTACCGTATTGACAACCTTGTTACGAAAATTAAATGTTAGTACCATACTTTTATATTAGGTTTTTCCGAGGGTTTAACACATTTTCATATGATCTTTAGAGGTATCGATAACTGGAAGTACCGTATTGACAACCTTGTTACGAAAAAGAAATTTTAGTACCATACTTTTTTATTAGGTTTTGCCGAGGGTTAAAACAAATTTTCTTGTGATCTTTAGAGCATATAGATTCAATATTTATCTTCAAATATATCAACAAAATTTGTGGTATTAAAATAAAATTGAACCCAAAGCTTTTGGTATGCCCACAACTACAACTCTTACCAAAACTGCAATTAGCCTTTTTTTTTTTTTTTTTCAGCCTTTTTTTTTTTGTGGAGGCTAGGCTAAATTATTTAGCTGCAATTAGCCTAGCCTATTTTTGTTTGTTCTTTCAGTCTAGGCTAAATTGTGGTAGGCTAGGCTAAATTCTTTAACATGTGTACTATTGTGTAGGCCTGTGCTTTCCAATAGAAGTAAAAATATGTAGCATAGCCTAATGCAATTTTACTAAAACCCAAGCCTACCTGAATATAGCCCTATGCAGAGCTCAAAAGCAAAAAAAAAAAAAAAAAATATGTTGAGCAGTGAAATAAAATTAAGCTAGGCCTAGGCCTGGTTTCTCATAGGCCTAATAACCTAATGAAGTATACTATAGCCTAACCTAATTTAAGTTATTTCACAGAATACTAATAGGCCTACCCAGCCCTCCTCATGCATTATTTTCCATTGTAAAATAAGTTTGTGCTTAACTGCAGTAATGAAAGGTAGCCTATAAATAGGATAGCCTATGTTGGCTGTGCAATTGTCTCGATTTGACTATGTTTACCTAATTAGGCCTAAAGCAGCCTGAGTCTATTCCCAAACCCCAAACAGTATCCCATGTTAAGCCCTAGGCTAGGCCTAGGCCTAATCCCACTCAATCAAAATTCGAACTGATAAATTCGTACCTACTGGTAGCGCTGCCTAGGCTAGGCCTATATTTTTCGTGAATAGATATAGAAAATGGTTTAAAGGAAAGAGCATCCTATATTATGTTCAAATAATATGTAATAGCACTGTGTATGGTTGTATTAAATTTAAATAGTGATAGATATGTATATTAATGGGATAAATACTCCGAAGTTCGCATACATTCAGAAAATTATATTGCAACACTGTTGCCAGATACTAATCAATCCCATTATCATTATATCATAATGGATTTTACTCATTTGCATAATTTCAAATACCTAGGACATTAATATAATATTTTCCTATCTTTTTTGTAGTGATATTTGTCTGTTTTAGTGGTATATTGGTGTCTGTCTAGGGTTATAATGCATTGTGAAAGTTACCTCTGAATCTCTGACTTGGTAACAGTTCGGTATGGGTAACCCTGCTTTCTTTGAGTACTACAGGCAAGAGAAGCTTTCGGTTCTGTCACAGACTGTCATTACTGTTCAAGGTAAACAGCAACTACTAAATTCGACATCATGTTCAAATAATATGTAATAGCATTATCTATGGTTGTATTAGACAACAATCGTGATAGGTTTCTATTTTATGTGGATAAATAGTATTAAGCTGAATAAACTAAATACCGAAAGTTCACTAGAGTGGTTGTGGATACATTTGCTTGATATGAGGGAGGTGGGAGGCAGGAAGGAAGGGCTAGGCAGTGTTGCCAGTTATATCGCTAGATATTACCGCTAGATGTAGAGCTATTTACTTCAATTTAGAAGCCATTTTTTCATATCTAGAGAGATTTACTAGGGATAATTTAAAAATTTCAGACATTCTAGTCATAGGCCTATTACATTGTAAAATTTGCAAAACAAACAAACCAAAACTCTTTAGAAATTGCAGCATTATTCTAACATTGTTTGACTATGTAGCAACATGCTAGCGACTTTTGAGAAAGGATCTAGCGGTATTTTGTGGAGACATACTGGGAGGGTGGGAGGGAGGTGGTGGTTGCAGTGTTGCCAGTTGTAAAGCTACATATTACCGCTAAATGTAGAGGTATTTACTTCAATCTAGCAGCCATTTCTTTTATATCTAGAGACATTTACTAGGGATAATTTGAAAATTTCAGACATTCTAGTCATACTACATTGTAAATTTTGCAAAACAAACAAACCAAAACTCTTTAGAAATTGCAGCATTATCCTAACATTGTTTGGCTATGTAGCAACATGCTAGCGACTTTTGAGAAAGGATCTAGCGGTATTTCGTGGAAACACTTTAGGAGGGTTAAAATACGAGTCACACGGGCAATTGCCAAAACTTTAAAGGTCCATATCATTGTTATTAAACTAAGCATTTGGCAAAGGGATGAATTGTTAAAAACCTTAGCCAATACTCTGTCATTCACCAAAAATATATTTGAATTTATCATTATTATTTGGTAGGGTAGGTATGTATAGGTAGGTTGCCTAAATAATTGCTGGAATTCGTAGGGACTCGAACTGTTTTGAGAGAGTTAAATAAAACAAAAATTATAGATCTGAATAATAAAGAGATTATGTTATTAAGCAAAACTGGGGGATGCGTGGAAGCCTATAGACTGTAGACGGTAAACTTTGTGTGGGTAGCGAATTCGGTTTTAAAGTAATTTAAGAATAGACAGTTTTCAATGCTGCGGCCAAACTATTCCACCCATTTATATTTTTTTGGTATCAAAACGTTCGGAATCGCGAGCCTCACTCAACTACGCAAGCAAGGCTTTGATCATTGGCGTAGTTTTCAAGATGTGGAATTTTAAGTGAAATTCGAGTTTTTTTCAAGATTGCCGGAAAAAAACCCCACGTGCAAAAGCAAAACCTTCTCTATAAAATTTGCTGAGCATTAGTAGGGGAGTGCGTATGCCAAAGCCCAGTCGTTTCCTGTGAGTGGGAGAGACGGTATTTAGGCGTCAAATTTTTCGGGAAATCGGCTGCCACGGACCTGTTTGGCCGCCATGCCGGATGTTTAGCATATCAAAAGTTGCCCAATACAAAAACGCATCTCTTGTGAAAGTTTGATCCCGATCCAAAAAGCGGTTCTGGAGTTATTGCGTCGAAACCGGCGCGTAAGAAGAATTTGGATGAAATTCCAGGTTTAATTATTACAATAGGGGTTCCCCGTAGGGGACGAACCCCTAATAATAATAATAATATTTATTCAGTTAGCATTTTACAATGTTGGTTCCATATAATATGTTACAAATATGACATGTACCAGCTTTGCATAATTCCAACTAAGGATAGCCCAATAAGCCCGTTAGGCGTATTTCCATTGGGGTCCTTGTGGGATTAAGTTAGCTGGGGAAAAGGGGGAGAATACAAAATATAAATGAATATGATTAGTAGATACCTTAGAGAAAGTATTTCTAAGGGGTTATATTAAGATATCTTACATTCTATAGTTAAGACTGGTCAAAATATTTCACTAATAATTTCAGTTTGTTTTGCCTATCTTGTATGTCGTATTTAGTAGTAGACATAAGCTTGGTGCTCCCTTCTTGTAGCTGTTCGGTTCAAGTGCTCCTTCAAGCTACGTCTGAAGGAATATAATGTTCTCTGTTCACAGACTGACTGGGGTAGGTTGTTCCAGTCTTTGATGGCAGTGAGGAAGAATGTTAGCTTACCCTGTCCTCGGATAAAAGAGTATTAGCGAAGTGATGCGTACAAGTAGACTGGGATGGTATGTACATGTGGAAAGAATGGATGAACATAATTGGGTGAAAAAATGCAGGTCTACGATTGTGGAGGGAGCTGCACCAAGGGGTGGACCGAGGAAGACCTGGGATCGGACTATACGTGCCGATCTCAAATCCAAAAACGTGACAAGTGAAGCAGCCCTTAACATGGTTGCCTGGAACGCCGCCATTAGGACAAGAGACTGAAACTGCACGTATGTGTGGAGCACTCAGTCTTAAATGTTATGTATGTATGTCTGTATACAACATGCGAATAGAGAGGTAGAATAAACAAGTAGAGGGCCGCGATGGTTAGGAGGACTAGGCATGACGTCACTGTAGATCGTGGGGAGGGGTGAGTCAGCCTTCTAGACGTAAGATCGAAGCTCCATAACCCTTCTTATAGGCAAGGTGTAAAAAATAAAATCCTACAGGTAGACCTCCTTAAAAATAAGAAAGTCCCCAGACCCCCTTAACCCTTAATCAGCGGCTCACCACATAAGTCGAGTTAAATAAAGCTGGACTATGTGGCGGCGCTCGACATAGGTCGAGTGGCAATTTCAGCACGTAATGTTGCTGAGAGAGAGAGACAAGTGGTGGCAGGAGAGTAGCGAGCGTATGACTGCTCCAGACCACCGCGGCGAACATACTGACACGAATCCCAGCTCCCTCCTCCCTCTCTCACTCGCTATATAAGGAATTGTATCGGGAAAGTGGCTAATTACATGCTTTTTGCACTCGCGTTGCACGGTTATTGCAAGAAAACTAGCCATCATAAAAGGATCGTTATGGTGTCATTCGAAAGCTCTGTTTATGCCCTTTCAGGGATAGGTACTTGTTTTACGTTCTGGGTCTTATTTAGGCATGAAAATGATCACGTAAACAGCCCTATTTTGGCTAAAAACACCCCGCTGGGCGGTACATATAAATAAACCGCATAGGCCGCTCGTAAGGTGTTAAAAGTAACAAACTCCTCCCAGACCTCCTTATAACTAACAAGCTCCCCTCAAACCCCGTAATAAACAAACACACTTCCCCCAGACCCCCTAAAAACTAACAAACTATCCCCAAACCACCTTAAAACAAATAATCTACCCTATACCTCCTTAGAACTAAAACACATCCTTTATACCCCATTAGAACTAATAAACTTCCCCCAAACCCCCTTAAAACCAACACAATTTCCCAGACCCCTCAAAACTAGTAAACTCCCCTCAGACCCCCTTAAAAACAACAAAATCCCCCCAGACCCCCTTAAAACAAACAAACTCCACCCAGACTCCCTTAACCCGTGGAGCCCCGGCTAGTTTTGTAATGTTTGTTCACCAGAACCCGGCCGGTTTTCAAAAAATGGTTTTATTCCAGAAACAATAGCGAATGGGTTAGGAATGAAGGAAAAACCACGAAAAACCGCTCAAAAGCTTAAAGAATGGTCCTACAGAGCCCCCGAAAACGTATTTTACAAGAGTAAAAAATTGAAGGCAATTACCCAAAAAAAACAGGTTATTGCACGCTCACGCGCACGCACGTGGACTTAAAGAGTTTTCAACCATCGGCACGGTTGCGTGGGATACGTACACAGTTCCCATACAAATCTGAGCCCTCTTGAGTGGCTACACCTGAGGTTACGGTCGGCGCAATTAGGGTGACGCGTCAGACGCGTCTCTGGGGCTGTGTGTTACATACATCGCCGACGCGTCAGACGCGTCGTTGGGGCTGTACGGGTTAAAACTACCCCCTTCCCCTCAGACTCCTTTAAAAAATAACAAACTCTTCCTAGATTCCCTTCAGGCTAAGCTACATATTTGTATTTTGTATATGTATTTTATTTTATATTTTATTTTTCGGTAGACACATATCGCGATCAAAGGCCGGTTTCTCCTTTTAAAGGGGGTATCTCACTGTGCGACTTTTCGATGGCAAATGCCCTGCGATGGTGTTTTTTTTTCTGTCCCTAAATTAGTGGCGAATAGGGGGTTTTCAGAAGCGAATGAAAGCGAATGCAGGCGAAAAAGGCGAATTTCCTCGATTGCAGTGCGACAGAAGTACGACCACAGTGCGAATGTGGCAATTTTTTTGGCGAAAAGACGAATGGTGTGCGACAATTGAGGGCGATTCATGGCGAATGTGGCGAACGATGATGGCGTAAATAGAGAATGCACGGCGATTGCCCTTCGAATGTTGGACGATGTGATGAGATAACACCACGGAGGTTGTGCGACTATGGCGAATGCCCGACGACTATCGAAGGTATATTCTCCCTTGATCCCACCTGCGACCGCAGATGATTAGGTAATGTCATTGGAGAAGATGATTAGGTGTGGGTATAAATAGGGTGGCGGAGCTCTGGGCTCCAACAGTGTTTACCATCAGCTCTACCGTACCACACAACCGAGCGACAGCGCCATGGATCTACTCCGTACAACCTCCAATGTTCCGCCACGCGTGGCTTTGGCACTGGAGAGTGAACATGCAGAGATCGAGTTGCTTGCGGCCCTCATCAAAAGAAAACAAGCAAGGAAGCAGAAGAGGAAATTAAAACGGAGGAGGAGGTGGCATATCCGACCTATGCTTTTACGTCATGAAGAGTATGGGGTATATCACAAATTGATGGTGGAGTTTGGCAGAGGAGGATAGTGCTAAGTTCAAAAACTTTATGAGGATACCCGTCGTAATGTTCAGGGAGCTGCTATGTCGTGTCGGGCCAAGGATTGCCAAGCAGGACACTACCTTTCGCGCAAGTAACGAACCAGGTTTGCGGCTGGCTATAACGCTGCGATTCCTGGCCTATGGAAACACCTATACAGACCTCTTGTATGCCTTCAGAGTTGCACCAAACACCATCTCCAAGATTGTCCCTGAAGTGTGCAATGCAATAATTGAGGAGTACATGGGGGAGGTGATGGTCTGCCCAAAGACACCTGCTCAGTGGAAGGCAGTGGCAGACCAATTTGCTCTCCACTGGGACTTCCCACACACCTGCGATTCCCTGGATGGCAAACACATTGCCATCAAATGTCCTGCCAATGGGGGCTCCAAATTCTACAAGTACATGAAGTTCCACTCGATAGTCCTGATGGCCTTGTCTGATGCCAACTATCGATTTCTTTAGGTTGATGTTGGAGCCCACGGGTCTTCATCTGATGGTGGTGTGTTTCTGGGCACCCCACTGCATACTGCACTCGAGGAGGGCCGTGCGGGACTGCCAGAAGCTGAACCTCTACCTGGTGGGGATCAGCCTGTCACGTACTTCATCGTCGGGGACGACGCTTTTGGGCTCAGAACATGGCTGATGAAGCCCTTCCTTCACCGCAAAATGACGAAGGAAGAGCGAATCTTCAATTACCGCCTCTCAAGAGCTCGCCGAGTGGTTGAGAAGGCTTTCGGGATTATGGCGAACAGGTAAATAAGTCAAGTCATTAGTATTGATGTATGTGTCTGAATGTCTGCATAAAAATACATTATTTTATTACCCATCATATAAAATGTTGGTTGTCACCGGAGGATTTGTGTCATTTATTTTTATTTTGTTTTACCTTATTCATATGTCTATTATTACGTACTCATGTCAGTTTCTATCATATGCAGCCATTTAATTTGTTTCTCAAATTTATAATTTTTATTCATATGTCAGTTTCTATGTATTTTTAACCATTTTATTTGTTTGTCAAATGTATATTCTTTATAATAATCAGTTCTTTTTCCCTTTTCCCCAGGTTTATTTTTAACCATTTTATTTGTTTATCAAATTTATATTCTTTATAATAATCAGTTCTTTTTCCTTTTTCTCTAGGTTCCGCCTATTGCTGACTACCATTCTCCTTGATCCGAAGAATGTAGAGTCAGTAGTACTGGCAGTCTGTTGTCTCCACAACCTCCTTAGGACTCGCTACCCCACCCCCAACATCGCGCGGGTGGATTAGGAGGACCACGCTAATCGGCGTGTTAACTCTGGTTCGTCGGCAGCAGGGAAGAGAGTCAGGTTGTACCTGAAGGACTACTATCAAGGAGCAGGTCGTGTGTCTTGGCAAGATAGAATGATCTAAGGTTAGTAAAAATTGGTATTGAATACGATAAAACATTTAATATTATTTCATTACAAAACTGCAAAAAAACAAAACAATAAATATATCTGTAGAAAAATAAAAAATAGGCACTTACTTAAAAAATTATGGTGAACTTCGGAATGAGACTAGTAATATATTTGTAGAAAACTTAAAAATGGGCACTTACTTAAATGATGGTGAACTTCTGAATGAGACTAGTAATATATTTGTAGAAAACTTAAAAATAGGCACTTACTTAAATGATGGTGAATTTATGAATGAGACTAGTTAACATTGGAATGTGGATACATTTATCAGGTACAATTATGAGATATGTTGAAAAACAAAGGTACAAATCGTAGTAGGAATACATAAACATGTATTCCTGGGGTTTATTCACCTCCATCCCAGGTTTTGGGGTTGGCACACTCGACTGATCATCCAGGATCACTGTAGGCATAAGTGGGGTTTGGTGTGGGGGAGGGGGTGAACTTATGCCAGCTTCAGTCATTATTAATTGTATTTCCGCTCCTGGGGTTAGAGGTAATGTTGACATACTCGGCGACCTGTCTGAAGTGACCGTGGTCAGTGTCTGATATGTAGACACAGGTGGAGCAGGTGACGGATAGGTGTAATTAGTGGTCAGTGGGGGGAATGGGTGATTGGACGAGCCCAAGGTGTTGTTCCACGGAAACTCGTGTTGTGTGTCAGCCCGTGAGTTTGTTGTGGTTGTTGTTGTAGTTGTTGTTGTTGTTGTTATTGTTGTTGTTGAGGTGCGGGCTAATGCTCCACCCAAGGTTAAGAGATACAACAGGTTGGCGCACGCGCAGCCTGTTGACGTCAGAAGGTAGAGCGAGTGAAAGAAAGCTAGAAAAACGCTCGCCTGCCAGCCAAAGTGCTGCCACTAGACCAGGGGTGTCAAACATGTTAATTCATGTTAGTACCGGTATTTTTTTATACCCGGTATCTTCATTTTACTTGGTTATTGTTCTAATTTCTTATTCTTATAATATAATTAGCTTGCACAAAGAGGGATAAGGATTACATAAAGACGAGGATTTCACACTGATTTTATTAGATTAGACATTTTAGATTTAGTTTTTCTAGGATCATTAGCATTCATATTTCTGTTTAAAATCCGTATTCTAAAAAACATTCGGCATCTTACAAAAAAACTAATTACTTCCCATGGTAAAGTCACCATACCAACAATTTCTTTACACAATGATTTTACTGAGTTTTTGCCAGCTTTGAACTCTGTTTTCCCATGAAAACACACAAAGATTTTTTCAATTAATTTAAGCTGTTCAAAGAATTCCTTTTGGGTGTCATAAGCATCCCTTCTTTTCTGCATATTTTCCCAATCCAGGTTGTGTCATCCTCTGACACTTTCTGACCTAGACATTCATGCTGGGGAAACTTGCTGGCAATATATCCACCAATATACCTCAAACCTTCATTTTCATTTTCTTGGGATAAATTTGTACTTGACATACCAACTGGAATTTCAGTATCATAGTCACTGGAGTCGCATGCATTCCCTTCATAACTAGAAAATAATACTGCTGCCAACAGGAGTTCATGTTCAAGGTTTTTTGTTGTGTCAGTTGCAGTAGACTGTGATGGTTCTGTTTAAGAAAAAACTGCTTTGGATATAAGAACATAAGAACATAAGAAAATGGGAGTCTGCAGAAAGCCGATTGGCCTAAGCAAGGCAGATCCCTGTCCCACACAACCCCAATTACAAAGCCCAATTATAGGCTCAACACTCTAATACCCTGAGGATCATCTTACCAAACCGGTTAGAGATTAACGCAGGATTACGGGGGTCTGCAGAGCGCTGATTGGCCCAACCCGGCTGATCCCCCTTCACACCCAACCCTTCTCGTCCATATGCTTATCCAATTTTTTCTTAAAGCTCCCTATCGTTCTTGATCCCACTATATCACTTGGTAGCCTATTCCACCCATCTACAACTCTGTTACCAAACCAATATTTGCCTATATCTTTTCTGAAACGAAATTTATCTAATTTGAAACCATTGGTACGAGTTCTTTCGCTATCACTGAGCTTTAGTACATTTGTCATGTCCCCTTTGTTAATCCCACTAACCCACTTGAACACCTCTATCATATCCCCTCTAACTCTGCGTCTCTCTAACGAATGTAAACCTAATTTCTTCAACCTTTCTTCATACGGAAAATTTCTAATATTATGGATCATTTTTGTCATTCTACGCTGAATTCTCTCCAATGAATCTATGTCCATTCTGTAATAAGGACACCAAAATTGGACAGCATAATCCATATGGGGTCTCACTAATGACAAGTAAAGTTTTAAGATAACATCAGCAGTTCTGTTACTCACACTCCTAGAGATGAACCCGAGAATCCTGTTTGCCTTATTACGAACGCTTATACACTGTTTTCTAGGCTTCAAATCATTGCTAACAAACACACCTAGATCTTTCTCGCAGTCTGAATTTTCTAATTCTAAGTTAGCTAGTTTATATTTAACATTTGTTTGCATCTTCCCTATCTTTAATACCTTGCATTTGTCAATGTTAAACTTCATCTGCCAATTTACTGACCATTCATGTAAGGTATCTAGATCCCTTTGGAGGCACTCTATATCGCTATCTGAATCAATTGATCTCCCCATTTTAGTATCGTCTGCGAATTTACTTATCCTACTAGTTATACCTAAATCTAGGTCATTTATGTATATACGAAACAACAGGGGACCTAATACCGATCCCTGGGGGACACCACTTTTGACTGCTCCCCACTCTGACTTGGTACCATTTATGCTGACTCTCTGTTTCCTACCAATTAGCCATGACCTAATCCATCCCAACAACGACCCTCCTATTCCATGTGCCTCAACCTTTCTCATCAATCTCTCATGAGGGACTCTGTCGAAAGCTTTACTGAAATCTAAATATATAATATCATATGACTTGTCACTATCTACTGCTTCATATACCTCTGAGAAAAAGCTAAGCAAATTAGTAAGGCACGAACGTCCCTGAGTGAATCCATGCTGAGAAGAATTTATTAAGTTAAATTTTACTAAGTGGCTTCTAATTTTCCTAGCAATAATAGACTCTAGCAACTTTCCTATGATTGATGTGAGACTAATGGGACGGTAATTGGATGCTATCGATTTATCACCTTTTTTGAAGATCGGAACTACATTTGCAAGCTTCCAAGCTTCTGGAACTAAACCTGTTTCTAATGACTTGTTAAATATAAATGCTAATGGACTACTTAACTCATCTCTGCATTCTTTTAATACTCTAGCATATACCTCGTCAGGACCAGGCGATTTTTGAGGTTTCAGTCTGTCAATTTCCTTAAGCACATCATTTCTACTTATACTAACTGTACTTAACATATTTTCTATACTATCACTATATACCATATTGACTTCTGGAATCTGTGCCAAATTTTCATTGGTGAAAACGGAAAGAAACTGACTATTTAATGTACTGCACATTTCTAAATCATTTTCTGTTATTTCTCCTATTGAAGTTTTTAGGGGGCCTATTACATCTCTAACTTTAGATTTATATAGTTGGTAAAAAGCTTTAGGGTTATTTTTTGAGTCGCTGGCTATCCTTATTTCATAATTTCTTTTTGCTTTCCTGATTTCCTTTTTGACCTGTCTTGATAGAGTCTGATAGTATATATGTAAATGATTTTCACCTTTCTTTATTTTTCGATATATTCCTTTCTTTTTTCCTATAAGATCTATTAGCTTGTTAGTCATCCATTTTGGTTGGTTCTGCGTCGATCTAAATCTTCTTTTAGGGATATATTTATTTTGAGCATTGTGGAGTGAAGCAATAAACTGGTTATATGTAGCTGGCAAGTTTAACTCTGGCATATCCTGACTTAATCGCTTAACAATAGGGTCCACCCTTAAGTCTCTTCTTAGCCCCCCATAATCGGCTTTTCTGAAATCTGGGATAAGTGTCGTATTCTCTTTAGCATTCCCTGTCCATTGTATATTAAAATAAATAGATTTATGATCGCTATTTCCTAGGTGGTCACCAATCTCTACATTATTTATCATATGTTCATTGTTACTGAAAACTAAATCAAGAATATTAATACCTCTAGTCGGCGTATCTATGAATTGAAATAAAAAACTATCTTGTACTACCTCTATAAACTCTACTGAATCGGAGTCGCCTATTTGGTGCTGCCAATCAATGTTCGGAAAATTAAAATCCCCCATAATGCACACATTGCTAAACCTTGATGCTATTTTAATTTCCTCCCATAACGATTTTCCGCCATTTCTACTCATATTAGGCGGTCTATATATAACTCCAATAACTATGGTCTCACTACCTTCGTTAACCTCTACCCAAACACTTTCATTATCATTATTTAGTCTAATACCTGATTTAATACAGCTTTTTAATGTACTCCTGACAAACACTGCTATACCCCCGCCCCTCCTACTTGTTCGGTCATATTTAAACAAACTATATCCTGGAATATCAAATTCTGCTAAAAAATGCCTAGATTCTGTATTAATCCACGTTTCAGTTAGCGCTATTATGTCTATATTTTCTGTGCTAACGAGTGCTCTAAGTTCGTTCATTTTGTTACATAAACTCCTACAATTTGTATAATATACCCTCAACCTATTACTTTTATTTGCAACTAATTTTCTATTGTGTTTAGCTAACTTATTATTTCCTGTTGAACTACTAGCTCTAGACGGAAATTCTACTCTATCAGTATTCTCATCTTTACTATCAGTTACATGTGTAGTGTTATCGATACTACTATTACACATCACTATATCCGCACTATCTTGACTGATTATTTCTATTTTACTCACTGGTTTGTCACATGAAGTACCTGCTCCATATGGAGACAGTATTTTACTTACACACCCAGGTTTTTTTAACGAAACCCCGCAACAATCTTGTCGAGTGAGCTGGCCAAGGTCGAAACTCCTAGTCGAGAGAGATGTACTCCATCCTGGGCATACAGTTCATCCTTACCATAAAAGAGGGACCAGTTATCCAGGAATGGAATAGTATTTGCCTTACAATACTTCTCCAGCCGGCTATTTACACCAATAGCCCTGGAGGACCATTCCTTCCTTACCCCTCTTCTAGGCAGGATACTGTTTACCACAGGAACTCCACCTTTTTCCTTGATCCTCTCCAACATTTCCTGATACTTGGAGAGCAACTCCTCAGTCCTGCATCTCCATATGTCGTTGCTCCCTGCGTTGAGGAAGATGATGGGGTCCTCCCCACTCACTTCCATGACAGCATCTATCTTCTCAGCCACCCTCCCGACTCCGGCACCAGGCACGCAGACAACTTTACCAACCTGAGTGTTTGTTGCCCTGCCAAGGTATCTAACCAATGAATCACCGACAATGAAAACAGACTTAGCTTTTTCCTTTTGTCGGCGTGTAGCAGCAGTTGTTGCAGCAACAGCAGCAGACTTCCCCCCCTCCCCTCTCACTGCCTCGATGATCGCCACTTCATCGCCATCACTCTCATCAGCCAAGGTGCTGAAGTTGTTGTGGGTCTTGACTGGCTGCCTTTTCAGCTTGCAGGCCGTTGCACTAGTTGACACCACTTTCCAAGGGGCTTCACGATCCCTGGGAACACTTCCGGTAGCCTCACACTTCTTCTCCGCCATAGCTAGTCTCAAGGCCAAATTTTCATCTTTGAGACACTGAATCTCCTGCTCCACACTCTCCAGTCTCTCTTGCAAAGCAAGACAAAGCTGGAGAGTATGGGAGGAGACAGCAGGCTCATCAACAACAGCCATCACTATGAAAGTTCACTAGGACCTCACTAAGGGTAAACAGGTTCACTAGCGGTCACTGGGGACGTCCGCACAGGTCAGGGGTCAGAGAGCAACTGAATCATTTTTGCTTGAATATGCTTGAATCATTTTGTTTGTTGTCAGTGTTATAATTGTTTCCTACCAACTCTATGTTCTTCCCAAGCAGGTATGATTTGATTCGATACTTAACTTGTTCAGGTGATGGATGCTGGTGGTTTGAAGCTCCTATTTGCCTAAGACAACAACACAAATGTTCCAGTACATCTTGATTCAACCGATATGTCATTATATAGGAGATGTTATATTTTTCTTTTAGCATCTCATATAAACCAAGTTACCAAGTGCTATAGTGAGATCAAGAATGATAGAGAGCTTTAAGATCAAATTAGATAGGCATGTGGACGAGATGGGCCTCTGTAACGAAAGCAAGCCTAATTTATTCAACCTTTCTATTTATGGAAGATATATAATATTATGGATAATTTTGGTCATTCTTCGTTGTAGCCAACTGACTCCAAATAAACTATGTCCATTCTGTAATGAGGACATCAAATTTGAACAGCATAATCTGAACCTTTTATATAGCGGTATACACACATACATACAAATAATTCTAGATGTAAGGACAGTGTGGGCTTCAAGATAAAATTAGATAAGCACATATAGGACGAGATAGGTTTGGTATGAAAGGCATCTGCCTTGTGTGACCCAATCTGCTCTCTGCAGACTCCCATTTCTTATGTTCTCATATATATATATATATATATATATATATATATATATAGCACAGGTATAAACTCACCTATTTCTTTCAATGGTGCGTCGGTGTTCACGGTTGCATCATCTTGTAGATTATTTTGGTCTCTTGCATCACGGTTTGTTTGTTGCTCAGTCACTTTGGTGTCGTCGTCACCTCCAACTCGCTTTCAACCTTTCTTGGACTCGCTTTCAGAGGCAGCCTGGGCAGGCAAATGCAGAGTTGGTAATGCTCCAGGTTTGAATCTTATTTGGCTGTAAGGTACTGGTAGTCCAAGCAGTTCGTATTTCAAGTGTCTTTCGAAAGCAGAGGATTCAAAATGTTTAGTGCAGATCCTTGCTGTTGATGAAATAATACAGCCTTTTTTCCCACTTAGATTACTCCATTTTGACCGCAGTGTTTCATCTTTGGGAAATTTATGGATGCTATGTTACTTCCTTTGATAAATATCGACTTGCATCCAGCAACTTGACAATATATAGGCATTTTGTTTAGTTAAAATAGAAGAGCTACACTTTCACACGGCATTATACAGTAGTTATAGCATCACGATATGAAGTCAAAGAAAACGGAGGATAGTGCTGGCTCGGCTGCTCCTTTGAGAATGAAGTGTATACAGTCGAGTGACCTCTGACCCTTCCTCCCTTGTGACGTCATGCGCGAGCGGGTACGAGTTGGAGTGACCCCATGCTCCAACCTGTTGTATCTCTTAACCTTGGCTCCACCCACCTGGCTGCTGCCTAGACGTGTGCGGGCCCTGGTGGTAGATCATGTTCATGAGACCAGGGCTTGTTTGTGGAGGCTGGACAGGTGCGGTCGTTGGTGTCTGAGGAGTGGCGATGTTTCGTGTTTGCACTGGAGGATGAGGATTCACACGATACTCTACTGTGGCTATATCCCGAGCTTTCACAAGTTCTTGAGGTTCAGCACTGTCGAGTTTAATATGTTCCTTTCGGCTATTGCCGAGCAGGTCTAGGGCACTGCTAATAACATTTGGCTGATGTTCCTATTAAGGGACTTCAGCGTGTTCGCCATGAACAAAGCGAATGAATCCACCTCCTCCTCCAGTGGCGTCTTCTTTTGTGTCAGTTGCACCACTTGTTCCTCCAGCTCCGTCACTCGCAGCTGATGATCCCTCAACACCTGTGTGAAGAAAGGGAACGTTTATATAATAATATAATTATCTTTTCATACACAAATCATCTCGTACATTATTTTACGTCAGACATCCAAAACAGGGCCTTGAGCACTGTGTGTCAACTTTAACCAAATTGTGTGTGACATTTATGGCGTGTCGCCACCCTATTTTATCTGAGTGAAATTTGACACCACCATCTCCTCACCAGTACCCCGTCCAGCAAACATATTCAGTGTTTGACGAATGGTAACGAATACTGAGAATGTTTATATAATCAGAGTATATTAAGTGGGTGGCGAATGTTGACGAATACTCTGATTTTTTTAATATAATTGTATCAAAGTACCTATGCAGTGAGTGACTAATGTGGACGAAAACCGAGAATGGCTATATATGATGTAGTGGGTGAATAAGAATGAACAAACATTGAGAAGGTTTCTATATGACTGTGTCAAAGTTTATTTTATCCATCTTTGTCAAACTATTATATAACATTAATATCGATTAACACGATTACGAACTACATAACTTATTTTTCCTTCTGTACATTTGTCATGGGTCAAGAACCCCCCTGGGCAAATATTTTCAGTGGTCATGCCTGTATGCCTGGTCATGCCTTGCTAAGGCAGCCTCCCAGAAGCTGGGTGTGCTCAACCGCCTTAGGGGGTTCTTTTCCCCTGCACAGCTTCTTGCTCTGTACAGGGGCATAGTGTGCCCTTGTATTGAGTATTGTTCACATGTGTGGGGAGGTTCCTCTCACACCGCTCTCCTAGACAAAGTTGAAAGGAAGGCCTTTCGTATCATTAACTCCCGTCCACTCACCAACTCTCTGCAATCTCTCTCTCTCCGCCGCAATGTTGCATCTCTCTCGCTATTCTATCGCTACTATAATAATCAGTGTTCCTCAGAGTTATCCCAGTGCATACCACCTCCTTTACGTAGGGCACGTGGTACCCGTCTTGCAACTCAATCCCACCCCTACTCTGTGCAACTCTCCAACCCAAGAGTGAAATGTTACTCTCAAACTTTCTTCTACTCAACAGCTGAGCTCTGGAACTCTCTCCCAGAACCAGTCTTTCCCTCTTCCTATGACTTAAATTGCTTCAAACTCCGTGTGTCCAGGCATTTTGGCTCGAACGTCCCTTGATTTTGGCCCTGTCACTCTTTCAACTATGGGGGAGGCACTTGCTATAGGCAGTTATGCCTTTTGCCTCCCTCAATCACATAGAAAAAAAAAAGCGATGACAGCGAGATTAAGGAGGGAAAATTCAACAGTCGAAGAAACGAACATAATAACAACATAATAAGATAACATAATAAAAGAAATTTCTATATATCTATATATAATAAATAAATATATATATATATATATATATATATATATATATAATGAAATATATAAATATATACACTATATAATTATATATATATATATATATATATATATATATTCAGAATATATATATATACCGGTATATATATATATATATATATATATATATATATATATATATATATATATATAATTATATATATATATATATATATATATATATATATATATATATATAATTATATATTTATTAGTGGCCCCTCCATCATTGACGATATGCCTATTAGTATAATAGTCCACTTTCAAGCGCCCGCGGTCCGCCAGTTTGAAACTACCGCCACGGGGAGTAAGAGTCCTACGTCATAAGTGCAACGCTAATTCTCTTATGGAATCGTCTTATGATTGGGTACTCACTACGAAATAACTTTGTAAAAAATAATAAATAAAAAATAACTTAATACTTGTTATATTAATGCTTTCCATCTCGCTGGATTTCTTGCGTGGATTCTATCCCTGACGTTGCTCTCAGAGACGCCATTCTCCCTTCCTCTCCCCGCATTCATACCGAGTGGGTGTGCGCTGCCTGTGCTCCTGCCACATTCTTCGTTCGCTCTCTTCTAGTGAGTCCTTGCTCATTTGTATATATCTGAGTTGAATTGAACAGGTTTTAGACTAGCTAGCACAGGCTACCCCATTGGTATGTCCGCAGGAAGTGTTAAAATAGGGTACTATTGTACAGGCGCCTTCGTGTCCCTCAGGATCAGTGCCTCATGTGTTTTTGTTTTTGTTTCTCTGCGCCTTAGCTGTTGCTCTTATCTATTAGTTAGGAGGCTACTATATCCGCAGGAATATGCTTCAGGCCGTCTCTATGAGGCAGTTGCATTATCTTTGTTTAGCAGGCGTTCTAGTTCAAGGGTTGTCACACGTGGTGTGAAACCTTCTAGGGTCCGAGCCTGCGCTTGCCCTCTCTCGTGGGCCCCCTTCAACATATGCTGCTGATGTGTCTTCAGGAGGTAGGTTACCAGCCAAGATGATGATTCTAGAGCCTCGTGGCCAGCCTCAGTAGGGGTCTCCTTAGTGGGCTAGGGGTAATTTATTTATTAATAAAATTATAATACTATTGTAGCCCTAAGTAATCCCTCGTTTGTGCATGTAGTGTTATTTTACATGTAAAACAGGGAGTCAGGAGACGTCTTGGTGGTGGTGTGGGTTTTTGGGGGTGTCTGAGTTTCTCATATAAGTCAACACCTCTGAAAATTTTGGTTTGTTTTTCCGGCGGGCTTTCTGTGTATTGCCGCCATCTTCTCGGCTCGCAGACGAGTAAGGAATAAACCAAATGTCCCGGCGTGGTGTGCTATACCGTGAACCTCCCGGCGGAAAAGCTAATTCCTAAGGGAGTAATCTCGGCCCGCCGAGTGAACTCGTATAGCCTCACGCGCCATGACTTCGAACGCAACAGTCATGTGTGGAAATACTATCTATCTAGTCCAAATAGTCAGTGATAGTAAAGGGCTAAGGTCTTGTGGGCCAGTGACACTTTGTCACAGGTAAGCAGTTCTAGAGTTGAAAAACCAAAGTTTTTCACTTTCAGGTCCAGCGGAAAGTTAGAGTAGCATTGGCTATAGCTAATTTTCCGGCAGACTTGAGGTAGGATGTGTAAAACCTCTCGGATTATCCTTATGAGCATTGATTCCTGGAAATTTTCTATTTCCAGTTCACAGCACATCGGTGGCAGCACAAGCAGCAGGTGACGGGCCGATCACGGCGGGGGGGTGGTCTTTATTTAGCTCCATCATGTCTCTGTTCACTTTTTGCGCTACTCCTACCTGCTCTCGTTTACCAGTGTTCGCACATAAACTATGCGTTAGGTGCGTAAAGTGCCTTGATAGATCACAGGGCCTCTGGTTGTCGAAGAAATGCGCCGTGTGTGCGGAATTGCGAGCGACGCTGTTCGACAAGAGAGATCAATCATGCCTCATGGCACTGAAGGAGATTAAGAACTTATATAATGTTTACTCTAAAGACGTTGCCCATAAGGCCTTGCACTGTGATGACGAAGCCCTTTGGGATTATATAGTTATCAAATCTCCATCTTTAAAACTAACGCCGTGTGACGCCTCCCGGCGTTAGCAGAATGGTTACGTGGGGCATTGCATCTCGCTAACGCTCGCCAGGATGGGGGGATGGGCTACAGTTGTCCTAGAATGATCTGCTTTATTTAATTAGTGTCGTGTTGCCACAGACAGTCTAGAAATGGTTTTTGTTTTGGTCTGTGACCGCGCCTTGTATTTTATATTCGCTATAATATAAATGTTGCTTGTGTGGGAGGCGAGCGAGAGAGGGTGAGGGAGTACACCTGGCAGAGGGGGTGAGCTATGACGTGGCTCGCTTGGGCGCTGACGGCGTTGGCGGCCGGGTGGTCAACTAGTCCCTACCCATCGCGGCCTCGTGTTCTTTACCAGCTCAGAGCTTGCCTGACACGCGTATCGCCTACACCCTTTGCAATTCTGTCCCCCATACTCGCCACTTTGCATACTATTTCTCTCTCTCGACTTCTCCTTTCTCATTCTCTACTCTTTATTAAACTCAACATCCCTTCTGGTTTCAGCATAGACGTTCACCGTCGACCAGTCGTATTGTACGCGAAGCTCTCAGATATTTCCATGTATTAGGTTAAGGAGGTATTATGCTTTATTGAGGTTAGAGAGACGGACTTTTCGTATGTGTCCTCTCTCGGGAAGGTTGTAGACCGGTATATGTCTCCCTGGCTAGGTGTTGAGTGATTCTGCTTGGTTATCTAAAGCTAGACTAGGGGTAGGGTTACTGTGTCGTTGTCTCCGATGTGTGCAGAGTGTTAGCTAAGCCCTGCACGACATCGACAGGTACTGTGGGAGCCTAAGTTGTCTTCGAGTGGGTTTACTTTGCGAGCACAGCGCTGTGGTGTGAGAGGGCCATAGCCTATCCCTCACAACATAGTGCTGCCTCTTTGTGTTGACTTCTGAGGGATCGCCAGGATAGAACTAGGTACTAGAGACCTAGATTTATCAAGAGAGCATCCCCGTCATATAACGTAATCTTCATTATACCACCTCCGGACAACGTTAGGCTACGAGCCGCATGCTCACCCATTGTTGCCCTGCCTTGATACCCCAGCTAGACTTTATTAACTGAGCAGACACTGGTTAGAGATAAGCCCCCATTATTATATGTATGCAACATTATTATTCACTGCACTTTTGAGCCGAGGTTGTTGTTGAGTTGCACAACCCTAGTAGGCTGTTGCGTTGTGTCACGAAGCATTTCTTTAGTTGTCGAGCATTACTACCTTTGCCCTGTCTTTATTATTCGCCTGCCTATTATTACTATATGTCCTAGTATTTATTGTGACCCGTATTATGCATTATAATTGTTCAAGATTCTTTACGAACATCTTCCCAGCATCAGACTTATTTCAGAAGTTCCCAGTTGATGTTGCAGGACTAGCATTGCACTTTCTTTAATACAGGAGTGCCAGTTATTTGAGTATCTACCGTAACGTTAATTAATCACGTTAACTATCTTTTCTTTGTGTAACCTAATCGAGTAATCTTTTACTGTTTGAGAATAGGCTGTTTCATCGAGCGTCAGCCTAGTGTGTGTGCACCAGTTACCGAGTCATAGGATACCTCGTTGTCCAGGCACGACTCAGGGCGGTAATGGTGTTTTGTTTTCCAGTGTTTAAGGCAGGGGTTGGATCTAGTGTTACCGTTGTTGCATTTTGCCATTATCTAGTCCAATGTTGAAGAGCCCTGTGTCTTTGAGAACCTGGATCATAACAAATGGCGACCTTGCCAGGATCTTGTGAACTAAGAGATAATTGCAGGATTGTTGTGGTCATTTGTTTTATTAAGGAATATAGTGGGCACGTTAATTTTTTTTTTTTGGCAAAGTAGTATAGCACTTGAGAGTCTTCAGACATTTTTGGCAAGTGAATAGTGCTACATAAGAGTTTGGGGTACTTCTTTTCTGAATATTGTGGCGAGAAATTTTTGTGAGCATCATGTCTTCTACCGGGTCAGAGGAGAATGGAAACACAGTACGTAATGTCGAAACTGAGGAACAGCAGCATGATGAAAGGGTTAATCGGGCGAACTGTGAGGAGGATGCTAGGATATTTTTGCAATGGCCTGTTACTGCCGAGCGGTTGGAGGGTATGGATCGGTACAGTCTTCAATGCCTGGCCACAGCTATCGGTCATGCGGTTACTAGCAGCATGACCAAGGATAACTTGATAACATGTGTACTGGGCAGGGTGACTGGTGAGCGAGATGGGTTGAGTGCTCAGAGCCCTTCGGCCATGCTTCCCCTACACTCGACTCCCAGCCATCCCAGTAGTTTGCCGACCCCGGGTACGCTTCCGCAGTTGGGTGGTGACTGGCAGGGTTGGGTTGCCCCTGGGGGGACCACCGGTAATTTCAAACATTGTAGCACCTTCACCTCCTCAAGGGTTATCTCCAGAATTATTGATTCAGCTCGAATTAGCTAAGATCGAAGAGAGAAAAGCTATCAGGGCGGGTGAGCAGCAAATAGAATTAGCCAAGATAGAAGAGAGAAAAACTATCAGTCAGCAGTCTCAGCACATAGAGCTAGCAAAAATTCAAGCGGATTTAGAGTCGACTAGGTACTGTGCTGACATGGACGTAGAGAAGTCGCGAGTAGAGGCAACGGGACAGTGACTTGGGGCTGGTAACCGTGTTCATGAGCAGTCTCTCTCACACTTATTGAAACTGGTTCCGGTGTTTGATGAGAGTGGTGTTACAGAATTTTTCGCACGCTTTGAGAAGAAGTGCCAGGAACACCAGTGGCCAGAGAATAAATGGGCAGCACTTGTATCCTCTAGATTAATAGGCAAGGGTCTTAACACCTTACGAGCGGCCTATGCGGTTTATTTATATGTACCGCACAGCGGGGTGTTTTTAGCCAAAATAGGGCTGTTTACGTGATCATTTTCATGCCTAAATAAGACCCAGAACGTAAAACAAGTACCTATCCCTGAAAGGGCATAGACAGAGCTTTCGAATGACACCATAACGATCCTTGTATGATGGATAGTTTTCTTGCAATAACCGTGCAACGCGAGTGCAAAAAGCAGGTAATTCGGTACTTTCGGTACATAATTGAGTATGTAGCGAGTGAGAGAGGGAGGAGGGAGCTGAGATTTGTGTCAGTAGGTTCGCCGCGGTGGTCTGGAGCAGTCATACGCTCGCTAGTCTCCTGCCACCACTTGTCTCTCTCTCTCAGCCACATTACGTGCTGAAATTGCCACTCGACCTATTTCGAGCGCTGCCACATAGTCCAGCTTTATTTAACTCGACTTATGTTGCTCGCCGCTAATTAAGGGTTAAAGCCTACGATGCGTTGCCTATAGAGTCTTGTATTATCTATGAGGAACTCAAGGAGGCTGTCCTGAGAGCATACGAACTACAACCAGAGACGTACAGGTTGAAGTTCCGGGGTGTTACCAAGGGTCGGGAGAGCACCTTTTTGGAGCATGCCCGGGAGCTGTCCGATGCTTTTGGGAATGGGCTGAGGTCGGAGAAAGCTACTACGTTTGACGACATTAAATAGTTGGCGCTTTTAGAGCAGTTTTTCAAATGCACGGGCGGCGACCTGACGTTAAACCTTAAAGAAAAGCAACCAAAAACTCTACAGGAGGCAGCTGAGATGGCTGACCTCCGGCTATCACTAATTCGTGGGTGCGGGTCTGCCCAGCGTAGTGAGGCAGGTAACAAGGGGCGTGACGCCCCACCCCCCCGAGTTAGTGATATACCTTATGCAAACAAGTACAAGAGCCATGATACCAAGACTGACCACAAGACTAGCACCGTCCCATTTAAGAAGGGGCCGAGCCCTTCCCCGTATCAAGGGAAGCCCAAAGGGGAGTTGGAGTGTTAAAATTGTCATAAAAAGGGGCACTTTGCAAGAGTCTGTCCTAGCAAACCACCTACAGCAGCTGTGTCTTTGGCCTGCAACATTGGTGTGTCTCCGAAGTCATCTGAGTTTGCCCGGGGCAGTTCGTCAGAGGCTGAGGCACAGCCAATGCAGAAGCACCTGGGAGGCTCGAACCCTGCTCAGGATGTTTTTTGCGACCATAGAGGGCGGGGTTGCGTGATGTGGGCGGGGCGCAAGCATGATATAGAGGTCTTGCGTGATACAGGTGCTTCCCAGACTCTGATGAAAAACTTGACTGGCTACCCTATAAACACGGCTCGGGTGGTGGTGGTGCAGGGTATTAATGCAACTCGGTCATACCCGCTGGTGCGGTTGGAGTTGGAGGTGGATGGTGTGGCACGTGAATTGGATGTCGGGATTGTGGAGAAACTACCAGTGGAGGGCGTCGACCTTCTTCTCGGCAACGACTTTGCAATGCCCGCTTCTGAGGTTCTACCCTTAGTCGTTGCCGAGAGGTCGGCCGACGTGAGTAGGGAAGAGCAAGAGTGGGTCGAGCGGTGCCAGACACAACCCATGGCATGTGTTGTCACCCGAGCTCGGGCAGCTAAAGTGTCACAGCCTAGTACAAAGGAGTACAAAGGAGTACAAAGGAAATCAAGCAACAAAAGATCTAGTGACCCTTCTAGGTTGCTTGTCCTCCAAAACACTGAGGATCAACTGTCCAAACAGTGGTTTAGAGTGGGTAAGGGAACATTGGAAAGCGAATTACTGCCCTGGAACTAATGTCCGTGGCAGGATTAGGAAGTTAGTAGGGGACAGATGGGTTAGTAACTGAGGGGGGGATAAAATAAAGTTATTCATTTACAAACGCAGTCAGTCGCGGGTTTGATGCGAGATATTTGTCTAGGCGGAGTTTAAATGAATCAACGGTGATGCAGTCTATAACGTTTCGGGGAAGCCCATTCCACAAGTTGACAACTCGATTGAAGAAGAAATTCTTAGATTCGTGTGAGTTAAAAGATTTACCAATAATTTTGCAACCGTTTCCCCGCGTGTAATTAGCTTGGTCGATAGTGAAGTACTTACTACAGTTCATATTGTCGATGCCTTTGATGATTTTGAACACTTGAATTAAGTCACCTCTTAATCTGCGCTGGGTTAAAGGAAATAGATTTAATTCTCTAAGACGCCCTTCGTATAGTTTGTTCTTTAGGCTAGGTATCATTTTGGTAACTACGTTGAACTCGTTCTAGCTTATTTATATCTTTTTGGTAATAAGGGCACCAGGATTGAACGCAGTATTCCAGAAGAGGGCGGACTAAGGAATTGTAAAGGGTTAGGATAACTTCTTTGGATTTATGCTCAAATGACCTGCCTATAAAGCCAATTATTTTGTTTGCCTTCTTAACAACTTCTGAACATTGTTGACTCGGTTTTAGGTTACTCGATATTGTTACTCCCAGATCGGTTTCTCTGTTTACATTCTTAAGCTGAGTGCCATTCATCGAATAGTTTGCTTTCTCATTTAGGTATCCGATATGTAGTACTTTACATTTATCCGCATTGAAACTCATTTGCCAAATTTGGGCCCAACATGACAATTTATCTAGATTGTGTTGCATATCGTCAACTTGTTCTTTTGAGAGTACGCTATTTGCAATTTTTGTATCGTCAGCAAATTTTGAGATTGTACAGGTGAGACCCTCATCTATGTCGTTGATGTAAATTAGAAAGAGAATTGGTCCTAGTACCGATCCCTGGGGTACCCCACTACTTACATTGGTCCATTTAGATGCCTTACCGTTTATGACTACTCTTTGCTTTCTGTCGCTGAGCCAATTTTCTATCCATTTCAACACACCGTCTTGTATTCCATGCGCTTTTAGTTTTAGCAGTAAACGTTTGTGGGGAACTTTGTCAAAGGCCTTTTGAAAATCAAGGTATATAATATCTACAGCTTTACTCTCGTCGTAGAGGTTGAGGATATCGTGGAAGAAGTCTAAGAGGTTTGTTAAACAGGAACGTTTTTTACGAAAGCCGTGTTGAGTATCTTTAAGTATGTTATTTTCCTCTAAGTGATTTACGAGTCTGTCTCGTATGACCGTTTCTAGCATTTTACATACAACTGAGGTTAAGCTAATTGGACGATAGTTACTGGGTAGGGATTTGCTGCCTTTTTTGAATATCGGTGTTACGTTGGCTAGCTTCCACTGATCGGGCATAGTTCCAGACTGCAAGGATTTATTGAATAGTAATGTCAGTGGTTTGGAGAGTTCATCCTTAGCTTCCTCCGTCTTCAGACCAGCGGAGGAACGATCAACAGGAGGAGGCTAAAGCTGGAGTTGGTTTTAAGAGTTTTGACTCGGCGGCTCTCCTGGGTGATTCAGTATTAGCACCATTACTTAATTCTGGAGTAGCCCCTGGGCCTGTCATCGAGAGTGACGAGGCTGGGCATGACGAGTCTCCACGACAGCAATGTTATGTACATCGAGAGAGACAGAGGGAGCAGCCCAGTATCGGGGAAGGTCATGCATTGCTCCGGGAGCAGTTAGATCGCTTGGCACCCTCAGATATACGTCGGTTGCAACTAGAGGACCCTGAGCTCCAAACGTGTGCTAATGGAGCTGTAGAGCTCGACGAGGACGGCGATGCACAGCCAGGAGATTTTTTTTATTTAGAAGGCATCCTCTATAGGAGTTTTCAAGACCCTAAACGTAGTTGGCAAGAGGGGTCCGGAGTAGTGGACCAGTTGGTGGTGCCACGGGAGTGCAGGGATAGCCTACTGAGGTTGGCGCATGACATACCACTGGCAGGACATCTAGGGGTGAGAAAAACGGTGGCGGCTTTAGAAAAATTGTTTTGGTGGCCGGGGTTGAAGGGGCAGGTGGTAACCTGGATAGCAAGGTGTCATACGTGCCAGAGGGTTGGAAAACCTAACCAAACAATTCCGAGAGCCCCGTTGCACCCAATTCCTGTCAGTGGACCGCCCTTCAGTAAGGTCATCATTGATATGGTCGGACCCCTACCCCCTACTAGTGCCGGTAATAAATTTCTATTAACTATGGGCAATGCCCCACGCAACCATTCTGTTAATGCCGGGAGGCGTCACAGCCATCAAAGTCAACTCCTAAAACAAAAGCTAAATCTAAAGTATTATCTAAAGAGCTAGTAAGTAGTAGCGAGAGTAGCGACAGCTCAGAGGCAACCCCCCCCCTCCCCCCCCGGCCGGCGGAAACGAGAACATTCACCTTCACCTAGGACCAAGTCTCGGTCCAGATCTAGGTCCCTTCGTAGACAGGCCCGTCAGTCTTCCGTCAAGTCATTTCTAGGTCAAACAAACGACGGAAAGATGAGTCAGTTACTTCGACCCCCAAATCAGTGACAGGACATAAAAGTGCCCGCACGGATGAGGCGCAGCCGCGGCACCAGCCATCACCGGGGTCACGGCCACTTCCCCCCGCCCCTACCTCCACATTTCCTAACGTCCAATCTGGCAGCTCGGAAGTAGGGACGGAGGGGACTGAGTCGAATCCCAAGATGTACCTAGGGAACCTTTAAGTGAATCACAGGATTTTACCTTTGCTATACCTAAATTAGACTTTGCTGTAACATGTAGGGGTCCTCCAGTAGTGTCACAGAGGGTACTAGCAGAACAGTACCGGGGTGGCTCAACTTGTACATGCCAGAGTGGTGACATTTCTAAAGAGGTGATACCAGACTCCCAACCACCCACTGATAAGGGTAGGGGTGTCTGGAGACAGTCAGAGCCCTCTCAGGTTTAAACATTAGTTCAGACTCAGGACACGACTAGGGAGCGTGATAATGTACAAACAATCCCCTCGTCGGTCCCAGACTTAGCTTGGCCGATAAACGATCAGGTGCCGGAACCACGGCAATCGTTGCCGGTAATTGTGGAAATACTGGAGGAGCAAGAGGACATTGATCTGTCCTCGGCTGAACCAAGACCTAACGAGGAAGTGTCTGAAGGAGGGTTCTGAGCCCTCCAGAGAGTCCCATAGTAAGTGTTTAACGACAGATGACCTAAATGAGATCTTACATAAAGTCATGCGCCAGTATCATATTCCTACTTCCGAGGGTCCTTCCACTACTATTCCGGTAACTCCCCCGATCGAGTCAACAGTGCAGCCATTAGAACCGACCAGAGTTAAGCCACCCAATAAATCATTGCCTCCCCTTAACGTAAATCCGGCGAATATCATGGCAAGTGGCACGACAGTGCAATCCTCCTTGACGACCGCAAATGTTCGGGTGATCACTGACATTACTCCTCCTCCCCTCGATAAACTCCCACAGAGGAGAGGCCCTATGCCTCTCTTGTATGGGCCAGACTGTTCATGGGTACCGGCTATCGCCCAGAACCCATATATGGCACAAACTATGGTATCGGGGGAGTTTCCGGTCCCTAATGACTGGACCATTGAGGTGAGTAAGAGCAAGAAACTGAGAGCCAAAGATGCGCAAGGACAACTATTGGATGATACAGTTATGGCTATACCTAATGTATATTCCTCTGATTTCTTTGTATACTGTACTACTCCTGCATTACCTCCTGCCTCAGCTGCATGACTTTTTGCGGACTGGTCATGATCTGACGGCGTGAATGACATAAAGTCACTCAACTCGCTGACACCGGAATTGGATACAATCCCGGTGCTCGATCAGAATCACAACCCAGTCCCGCAGGTGGGGCAGGTAGGTGTGGGTCCGTGGATGGACTGGGAAGCTGAGGCGCAACAATTTGCAGCCACTATTAGCTCAAAATCCTCTCACCAAATTCCTCAGGAAACCCACTCATGGTTCTCTCTACCCATTAATAAGGCTGGAGGGGTGTTCCCTGCTTTGTTTGACTTCCTGGCGGCCCCCAAACTGTCCCTTTATGAATTACAGGAACCTTTCTCAACTCCCCCTCCAGCTCACTTAGGCAGAGATTTCAAATTGCGTTACAAAGCTTTTAAACTTTTCTCACAATTCCTCTAAAGCCTCCAAATAGCCCAGTCACTCACGAAGACTATAACTACCATCTCTGATCAAAATGTACGGAAGGCCACGGAACTGTCCCGGCGGCTTCTCTTACAAAATTCAATACAGTCCCTAGGTGATAATATCAGAATAGACTTAATGGAGGCTGTTCGTGCACGACAGGACTTACAGGTGTACATGGTGAAGAAGTTACCGGAAGACATTGGTCGCCGGGTAACGCTTTCCCCTGTTTTAACTTCCTCTTTGCTAAATTTATACACATGGAGGGCAGTTTATAATATGGTAGACAGCTTGAAGATGAGTACCTCCCAGCCTAAGAAGGAGTCTTTTAAGAAACCATACTCTAAACCAAAATGTGGAGGTAAGTCTCAATATACCTGTGCTAAACAGTCCTTTCAGGACCCCAGGTCTCCCCAACAGCAGGGAGGTACTTAATACAAGCAAAAGCAAGGTAAACAATCAGGCAAGTGGAATAACAAGGGTAAGTCACAACACAAGCCTCAGCAGGGAACGACATCTGCCAAACCCAGTCAGCCGTCTACATCTGCCCAACCACCACCAAAAAACTAGTCAATCAAACTCTCTCTCTCCCGGGGCCTACCGCAGGCGAGTTGGATTCGAGAGTAGTTCTGCCGGACAAGCCCAGTCAAGCGACTGGGTCATTCCAAGCATGTCGCAGGGCCTGGCCCCGGCGGACTTGGGCTCAGACAGTGGTAAGCAAAGGGATCACTTAGCGGTGGCTCCGGGGACCTCGTTTACGTCAAACTCGAGAATTCATCCATGTTTCTTTAGAGGTGGAGTCGCTAGTCCAAGAGATGATTACCAAGCATGTCATTGTCATAGTCAATCCAACTTGCCACGTGTTCACATCCAGACTTTTTCTAGTGCCAAAGAGGGACAGTGTGCAGATGCAACCAGTAGTAGATCTCTCGTGTCTGAACACACACATTCACAATTTACCCTTCAGGATGCTCACTCTAAATCAAATCAGGCTCACACTCCTGCCTCAAGGCTGGATATGTTCACTAGACCAGACAGATGCCTATTGGCATGTCCCCATAAACAAAAGGTTCCAAAAATTCCTCGCCTTGAGGATAAGGCAAGAGACTTACGTCTTTCAGAGATTGCCATTCGGTTTGAACCTGGCACCGAGAATTTTCACAAAATTAGTACGGCAGGCCCTTATGCCAATGTTAGCCCAGGGGATCAAGGTGTTATGGTACCTAGACGACTGGCTAGTAGTGGCAGAGTCAGAGAGTTTATGTCATATCCATGTAAATCAAGTGATAAATATTACATTTCAAGATTATACTATTTTACTATAACCATCTCTCAGATAATTTTAAGAAAGTATACTTACTATGAATTGATCTAATGCAGGTAGCTATACATGAGAGGGGGTATTCATTGTAACTCTTTGTAACTTCCACCTTCTAAAACCATTGACTCAGGTTCCTTTCCCACACTATGAAAGCTTACTCTGGTACCTTGATTGTCGCCTAAGCATCTGATCGTATGACCAATGACAATCACGTGGCTGTGAGGTGTTATGAGGTGACCAGTGGAGGTGTGAGGTGGAGAGAGGTATTGAGAGGTTAGATAGGATTTAACCAAGGGCAAGACAAGAAGCCCTTGTCCTTGGGGCAGGGGTGAAGGGAAGGAAGGAGGGTAGGGAGGGGAGGGGAGGGGGGTAGGGTGGTGGTAGCGGGGGTTAGGGGGAGGGGGGGAGTTAGGGTGGTAGGGGGGCTCGTTGTTGGTTAACTCCCCACCCCCCCCCCCACCCCCACCCCCACCCTCCTTCTTCCCGCACCCGCACCCCCTGCCCCCTCCTGCCCCCCACCCCCTCCCTACCACCCCTACCCCCTTCCTTCCCTCCCGCCCCCCCCCATAAAAAACGTTGCTAACGCAACATTAGCAACGTAGCTTCCCTATCAATATAGGGAAGTCTCTCTCACTTACTTATATTTAGTACTTCTGTATACTATTTCAGTTTGTACTTGAATAAACATCAAAGTTGGTGTTGGATACCAAACATTCTTTCCTTTTACCTATAAGTATTCAATCTAATATTTATATGGTAATCGGTGGTGGCGGCGATACAATTATCTACTTAATATAATTATCAAACTACGAGCAGTGATGAGAGCTGAGATCTACCTACAACTTCAATCTACAATCAACCTATAACTAATACATATATATTAACTCCTAAGGACATCGACACCTTAAGTCATCCTTACTAAGATTAATACTTAAACCTTATAAGATAACATAGGAGCGTATCTCAAAACTTCTTCCTAATCTTAACCCATACTTACAGTGACTGTCAAAAGTCCATTCGTAACATATGGTGGCAGCGGTGGGATTTTTTAACATGAATTGTTATTGAGGCGATTACACCACGTTCCTTCGAAGAATTCCAGTCTACACACTACCAATTATCAAGTTTCTCCATTGTTTCCTGAGTTCCTGTTCCATAAAATCTTTTCAACAACGAGTTTATACCACTCATTTATCCAGCTCTTCAATCAAATCTCTTCAACAACGAGTCTCTACGTCGATTCCTGTGTGAGCTGCCGGCAGATGATTTCAGAGAGAGAGAGAGAGATGCTGCCTACATCAGCTGAGCTGACGGTGCTGACCGTGCAGTGGGCTGACCACTGACTCCTCAACACTCGACCCTGACCTAACTCAACACCATCTCACTCCTAGCTGTGAATGCTGTATAAAATCGTCTCTCCTAGCTGTGAATGCTGTTGAAAATCAGATAGTATTCAATACTCATCAAAGTGTATTTAAAGGTGTGTAGGCCTACAGTGAATATCAATCATCTATATTTTGTTTCACGGTCAATTTTAATTTTTCCCGCATGTCTAGCGAGAGAAATTCAATTTTGCTAATTATGACTAAGGAGATGAACTTTCCTGGCATTTGCGTGTTGTCTAACTCATGTAAAATCGTTGGTCAAATGGCGGTCACTTCAACATGGCATTCAGTTCCAAATCATCGACATGTCACTTCATCTCGGTATACTGATATGGACGTGAGGCATCTCGGTATACTGATATGGACGTGAGGTGTGTGACTTGTGGCTTACGCCCTCCGGACACACTCTCACGTCATGAGTCATAAACAGTCAATCACTCATTCATTCAGTGTGTTCCTCACCCTTGCTATGTGTATAGTGTGTGCGGTGTGCGGTAATTTCCAGATGTATCCCTAATTAAATTTCTATTCCTAAGTGAAAAAATTGTTTTAGGACTATTAGGGAATTAAATTTCCAAAGTCAGTAAATATTAATTTGTTTTCCTAAGTTTTCTTAAATCCGCACGTTGATCTAAGCGGTTAAGTTTAATTTTCATTTATAATACATCTGAGGTTTTAGAGTGAATTTAGTGTTAATTTCTTATTAATTATTTTAATTACATTAAATTTACGAGTGCGTTCGGGCGGCCTCCAAGGTTTTGGCTGTATCGACCTCTGTATTCTTTTCTCGCTCACGGGTGCGAAGGTATTTGTATTTTTCTTGTTTTTCTTATAAGTGCGTCATTTCAACATCTTTATTGTACGTACAGTGTAATTTTGTTTTTCTTCACATCAATTGTGGATTTCTAACGAGTTTGAGATTCCATCTTAATTTTTATCTTTCGCTCGCTGGTAGGCCTATATTGTTTCTTTTATTAACACGATGGTCGATACTATTTGCTTTCATTTGAGTGCGAGTTTTGTAAAGATTAATTTTCGGGTTTTATAACATCTTTTTTGTCCAAAATTTGTGGACTCTACCGAAATACACTCGTTCAAGATTTGTTTTCGAGTTACATTTGATTTGTGTGTTGGAAGTTTGATTGATTAACATTTCATTTAAGTTCTATTTTTTATTCAATCTCTTAACTTTTTTCGTTCAGTTGTTCAAACGAATTTTGGGGTGCTTCAGTTAATATTCCTTAACCCTTCCTACCCGGGCTGGCTTAGGTTAGGACAGCGCGGCTGAAGGGCCGCTACCCGGTATGCCTTACCTAAGGCATTTGCTTTAAAGCGTGCTTTAAATTTCGCGCGGGCAAATTTTACTTTGCGTGGGCGATCGTACCGCCACCAAGCCTCAACTACCACGCTTATCAGTTCCTACGTTGCCGCCATTGAGAGCTACAGCAAAAAAATGAATTCCGACGCGTCCGATACTGTGCAATCTCCCGCGCGTCCCAGTGCTACACCGCTTGCAACATCTACGCCTCTGCCAACCGAGAAGAAAAAGAAACTAAGGAAAGTGAAACGTTTGCTAAGTGAGAGTGCAATACACCGTGAACTTTTCAACCCGGATTTGAGCAGTGGTGAAAGCTCTGTGGACAAAAACCTCTATATTCAGAGTAGAAGTGGGATCGAAATTGACGATTTTGTGGGATTTGGTGCTGATGACAATGTTGATTTATTTGAGAGGGGTGATAGTAGTGATGATCCTGATGTGGAAGTGGTGGAGGAAGGTGCTATTGAAGTACCAAGTGTGCTAGAGCCAACCCCTTCGCCTAGTTTCGTAGGTCAGGGTAGGCCTAGGCCTAGCCCTAGCCCTATGCCAGGACCTTCCCCTTTGCCTGCCTGTACGCCCTTGAAAGTGGGTAAATACTTCTATAAACAGTCTTTAGTGAAAAGTGCAGCCAAGAAAGCACGCAGAGAAGCAGAAAAAGTGAGGGAAGGCGTAGATAGTGAGAGTGACGCCGACCCAGGCCTAGCAACCACCCGCATCCGTTCTTTATAATTTGACTATAACCTTTATATTTTATTAACAAATTACTTAGAAATTTTCCATTCTACTTTTGAATTTCTTCTTCAACTGAATTTTTTTATTCTTTAACTTAATTCATTTACTCTCACATAATCTTAATAATCTGCCTTCCGGTGGTACGCAAGATTCTAGTGAGGGCGTATTATATCTCAAGATTATACTATTTTACTATGCAATCATTATAACCATCTCTTAGACAATTTTAAGAAAGTATACTTACTATGAATTGATCTAATGCAGGTAGCTGTACATGAGAGGGGGTATTCATTGTAACTCTTTGTAACTTCCACCTTCTAAAACCATTGACTCAGGTTCCTTTCCCACACTATTAAAGCTTACTCTGGAACCTTGATTGTCGCCTAAGCATTTGATCATATGACCAATGACGATCACGTGGCTGTGAGGTGTTTCGAGGTGGCCAGTGGAGGTGTGAGGTAGAGAGAGGTATTGAGAGGTTAGATAAGATTTAACCACGGGCAAGACAAGAAGCCCTTAGAGCTTCCCTCTCAATATAGGGAAGTCTCTCTCACTTACTTATATTTAGTACTTCTGTATACTATTTTAGTTTGTACCTGAATAAATATCAAATTTGGTGTTGGATACCAAACATTCTTTCCTTTTACCTATAAATATTCAATCTAATATTTATATGGTAATCGGTGGTGGCGGCGATACAATTATCTACTTAATATAATTATCAAACTACGAGCAGTGAACGAGAGCTGAGATCTACCTACAACTTCAATCTACAATCAACCTATAACTAAAACATATATATTAACTCCTAAGGACATCGACACCTTAAGTCATCCTTACTAAGAGTAATACTTAAACCGTATCTCAAAACGTCTTCCTAATCTTAACCCATACTTACAGTGACTGTCAAAAGTCCATTCGTAACATAAATCATGTACAAACCCTAGGGTTCAAGGTCAACCTGGCAAAGTCGCACCTTGTTCCCACACCGGTAATTCAGTGGGTAGGGCTGGTCTGGGACACAGCCAATCTTACTCTCAGTCAGAGTGTGGACAACCGAAACAGATTTCGCAGGAAATTGTTTCGGTTGGTTTCTCCACAGTCTGAACACGACGAGGAGAACGTGGGAGTCCCTGGTCGGTTCTCTCAATTGGATTCAACTAACTGTTAAGTTGGGCCGGTTGAAAGTGAAGAGATTAATCCTGGAAGGCAACACATTTTTCTACTATTGCCAGAGGGAAAATTATGGACCATTCCTCCATTAATTCGCAACTTACTGTCGGTCTGGGCAAAGAAGGAAACATTGCACACAATAATGACGTGGGTTTCTCCTCCACCTACAGTATGAATAGACACAGATGCCTCAGGGACAATAGGCTGGGGATATCAGTCAAACCTAGGCCATCAGGGTCAAGGTCTGTGGTCCCAAGGCGAGAACTTTCATATCAACAAACAAGAGCTTCTAGTCCCTTTGTTTTTCCTTCAAAATCACAGCTCTTCGTTACAGGGGAAGTCAATTGCCTTTCGAATGGACAATTTGAATACGGTACACTGCATCCAAAAGCAAGGGTCAACGAGGTCTCGGAAGTTACTAGAATTGTCGGAACAGATTTTTGCTCTGGCCGAAAAGCTGAGCATCCATCTGCATGCATCTTATCTACCGGGCGTGGCGAACGTCTGGGCAGACGCTCTATCTCGGAGACAGAGCACCACAGTAGAATGGGCACTCAAGAAAACATCTTCAACAAGATGATTGCAGAGCCATACCATCCATAAGTGGATCTATTCGCGTCCGAGGGAAACCACAGGCTACCTCTCTTCCTAACCCGCCAGGAAATGACTTCGGCGGGGGGTCCAAACGCATTGTTGGAGGACTGGAATAAATGGAATTCCATCTATCTTTTCCGCTTCCAGACGCTTCACTCATGTGTCAAGTAGTTCACAAACTACGGGGTTGCCGGGGCGTAGTCTCGATGATCGCGCCACATTGGCCGGCTAAGGTGTGGTACCACCAATTGAAAACATGGTGCGAGAACCCGGTGTCACTCCCGGTCTCGTACTTCCACTTGGAGACAATTGGCAACCTAGATACCTCGCTGATATTTGCCTTCTGGACATTCAAAATACCAAATGGCTAACTCAGTACGGGGAGAGTGTTACAAATAAATGTCTTGATCAGTATACTATGTCTACCAGGAGACAATACCAATCACATTGGAAAACGTTCACAACCTGGATAGTGGAAACAGCGCAAACAGAATCATCAGTAGCTTTGGTGTTTAAGTACTTAGACTATTTGTTTGGACAAAAGCGCTTTTCTGTAGTTACACTAAAAAATCACTTGTCTGCCATTAGAAACCCCTTTTACGACCTCACTGGTAAATCCATACCGCAGGCAGAGGAAAAAGGGTTCATGAGGGCATGTTTTAAACTACGCCCACCACCACGTCAGCTCATGCCTACCTGGTCGCTGGACAAAGCTTTATCCTTGCTTCATTCGCGCAAACAATCATGCGCCGGACTTTGACTCATTATTAAAGAAGGCTGTGTTCCTTATGGCTTTGGCGACAGGAAACAGGGTATCGGAGCTGGCCGCGATAAGCAACGAACCTAATTGCCTCAGGTTTGGGAGACTGAATGAACACTTACAAATCGCTCCGTCTCCCACATTCATAGCAAAGAATGAACATTGTGTTCATGTGTTTTCAGAATTTACAGTCCCGGCACTAAAACGCGGACATACGCATCACATTTTGTGCCCAGTGCAGGCTTTACTTAAGTTAATGAGGGTAGCACAACCTCAACAACCAGGCTTTTTATGGGTCAACAGTACAGGTACTCGCGTCACGAGAAGGAAATTAGCCTCTTTACTCGTAGACGTCATTAAGGAAAGTAATCCCGGTGTAGTGCGCACAGCCCATGACATAAGAAAGTGGGCCGTCTCTCTTAGATTCTTACAAAATTATTCAATTGATGACATAGATAACACTAAGTTGTGGGCTTCTAATCACACTTTCCTGCCGCGGTACCTGTCTGTGGCTCTGGATAAGCCAAAACTAACCTGTGTGGCGTTACGGCAGCGGGTCTAGTTAGTCCATGTGCTATTACAAATTAAGGTTAATCTTAAAGGAGCAAAAGGAGGGGGGGGGGGGGGGGGGCGTTCCGAAAAGCCCTAAGACCCCCAGAGCCCCTCCGCCGGATACTGTGATAAGATCACGAGCTGTGATACTTAATAAGGCGAGCTGGTTCTACAGCTCTAAAATATTTGTTTATATTTTGAAGATATCTATCATAGTTACAACTATATAGTATAAACAAAGTGTACAAATGATATAAATGTACAAATAGTTTTAAGGACAGAAGATATAATCCACGGATATATGGGTCTGTATTAGTTGAACAGGAATACAAGTAAGTTCCTAGACAACAATTATTATGAACCTCAATGTGAGATCGTAACATTGTACCTAGTCGGTCAAGTATAAGTAGATATTCTTCGAAGTAACGCACTGCTTTCTTTTCAAAAAATGTACTTCTATTGTATGTAAGCAATAAAGGCTTAAATTGTTATATGATTCTTTGTCTCTACCTATGTTACTTTGTTAGTGGTTTGATATTGTCACGAATGTCCCCCTCCAGTCTTGAGATATCAGGCATATCGTCAATGATGGAGGGGCCACTAATAAATTAACGGTTTGAGTCCCGGAGGGAAGAATGAAATCCTAATATTTAGTAGTGGCCCCGAAATTATTGACGATGTAGGGCCCTCCCTTCCATCCCCTTCCCATTCGTCTGATGTCTTGAGTTTAGTCTTAATATATCATTGAAGGGAGAATGGCGTCTCTGAGAGCAACGTCAGGGATAGAATCCACGCAAGAAATCCAGCGAGATGGAAAGCATTAATATAACAAGTATTAAGTAAATTTTTTGTTTTACATTTTTTATAAATTGTTTTCGTAGTGAGTACCCAATCATAAGACGATTCCATAAGAGAATTAGCGTTGCACTTATGACGTAGGACTCTTTCTCCCCGCGGCGGTAGTTTCAAACTGGCGGACAGTGGGCGCTGAAAGTGGACTATAATACTAATAGGCATATCGTCAATGATTTAGGGGCCACTACTAAATATTAGGCTTTCATTCTTCCCTCCGGGATTCAAACCTGTAATATATATATATATATATATATATATATATATATATACAGTATATATATTGTTACGTATCTTGATCCTCAAGTGGTTAACTTGATGAAACTAGATAGCACAGATATATATATTAAGGTATCAGTCAGCTGAAGGCAAAACGAAAGTAAAATCTAATAAAATTATTTCCTGTTGTTGCTTCCTTTCCTTTTGGATCTTAGGACTTGGTATCCTTTATTGACTGATACTCTTTAATTATGGAAAAATACTGAAACTAATTAAAGTCATGTAGTATTTATAAAGAATTATTATATAACCGAAGCTTAGTAGGCTATGGTTATGAACCGAAATAGTTATATCTAAAGAAGGACTATTAATTATATATCAAGTCTTGAAAGATAAATATTAAAGTAAGAATATTTCTATCTCTTACCCTTTTTGAAATGAATAGATAGTTTTCTTATATCATGTCCTTTTATTTATATTTAATGTAGTTATTATTCTTGGTTCTTGTCTTACGTTAATAGTATTATATTATTATTATCAGGATTAATATCAAAGTCACATAACAAGTTATATATATATTTAATAATTAGATAAATGTATTAACCATACGTAACATTGAGGTTTGATTATGAGTAAATTAAGTTACAGGATCGCTTCATAGATTCGATTCAGGTCTCACTCAAATAATATGAAAAGCAAAAATAATATTTTGAAGCTAAAATAATTTTCTTCAGCTTTGGAAATCACTAGAAGTAACATTAAAACAGCCATGTTAGTCTAAGGCGATATTACTAATATGAGACAATAGTATCACCGTTCTTGTTCTTACCAGCAATGTAAGCTTAATTAAAAGAAAATTAAAGAACTCGCAAGTATTAATATAAAACAATAGTATTACTTTTATCATAACCCAATTATTTGAAGAGTTGCTTTAGTCCACAAGGCAGTCAACTAAAATAGTTAAGTACATAATAGTAGCGTTAACGTTAATTCCCAATCACATATCTCACTAACCAACATACTGTAAGTGTTTACACCGAACACACACTTATATAACCTGACTGACAGTCACAATCCCATTATAATACTTCACCCCGTCTTCCTCCAGCTGCAAGTTCACCTTCCCAGCTCCAAATGAGACTGATTTGAATGCCCACTACTCGGGTCTTATATACTATGCAATGATGGTGTAGGAACGAATCAGGAGGCGGGGGATGGTGCGCGCCCCAATCACAGCTCCTCTAGTTGCGTAGCAGGTGCGTGGTCCAATGGCGTTGATTATCGTCGGGTCATCGAAGTAGTTTGCAGGGTCCCATATGATGCACGCAGGTGTGAAGGCTTGTTTGCTGGTATGCGGACGAGCTGGTTTCCCACTCGCTGGTTCGCTCGCTGGTCTGCTTCGCCGCCTGGGTATTCGGCACAGGGTTGCCAACTCCTCCGAGTGAAATAATACCAAATCTATAAACATTCAATTCCAAATTTTACATTTCAATACCAAATTGCAAACCTAAGCCATATACATATTAAATGAATGAATAAATAACATTATTTTATGTAATATAGCATCCATGGAAATTAAATACTGTAATATTGTAAATATATGTACATATCTGAGACATGCAAGCATCAGTGTAGATAATATAAAGGTAATGCGATTTATTTACCATGACAGCCATGGAGAGTATGTTGAATAAATGGCATTACCTATATATAATCTACACTGATGACATAACAGCCATGGGGAGGACCTCACACCCCTTACCTCTGTTTCGTCTGACAGTAAAATAGGTTATGCGCCAGGGTGGAAAGGGACTTTCGGATCCTCCCATTAACCCTTTCACGCATAGGTTGCCAGAGTAGCAATAAGAAATAGAGTTCTCTCATTCTTATAATTACCTCTCCAAAATAAGTTTTCTGCCCACAGCTAACTCAAAGACAACTGCAGAGGTTGAAGTAACTAAACTAAAGGTTTCTAAATACCCCTGATGGTAACAAAGGCTTTAAAGTATCCCCAATAGGCTCAAAATCGCGTCATATGTCGGAGAGGGTTAACAAAAATGGAGAGGATTGTGCAACTTAGCCTACTTTACTTGTATGCTGTGATGATTTGAGTGAAAAGAATCAGTCATTATAGGCACTCAAATTGTCAGCATCACTATCCTTTGACCATGTTTGTTCATACATTTCTTGAGAACAAATTCAACATAGGCCTAGTGGCTGTGATTTTTAATTATTTGCAACACCCTTCAGGCATTATTAGTGTGGTGTGTATAGACTCTTGCTGCTTCAAGTTATTGCAATTGTGGAGTTTTGTTTACACAACATTTACATGGGAAACATTCTTTCCACAGCAGCATTGCTTATTGAAGTAGTTAGCAACTTATTCATAATGTCCAAACATTCTATGAGTCACATTACACAAAAATAACTTAACTAGCTGTGGGCTTCATTACGACTGAGTAACTCAGACAGCAGTACCGTACGTTACCACTGCTGTATACACACCAGATCGGTTCACGTCCAATACAAATGGCGGGTCGTGGGAAATCACATACTAGTGAAGCAAATGGTAGGCCTATAGCCTAGTCACCGGTTTTATTTTTAGTAGGAGTTTTGTTTACCGAAATGAGGAAATTGATAAAAACATGACTTTGTACTAATTAATACCAAAATTTGAAATTCCCAATACCAGAATACCAAATTTAGATTTTCAATACCAAACCGATTTTTCAATACCAAATTTAAGGTAATTTGGTATTGAAAAATACCAGTTGGCAACCCTGATTCGGCACTCCTTCAACTCTTAATTCTAACTCTTAAATAAACATACAGGGCTCCGTATGTCAGAATATATATACAGGAATAACAGGATCAGGGTTATGACAAACATCTTGTAGGCAGAAGTTTATAAAGTCGACTACGTTTCGGACATCTCTACATCCATCTTCAGGTCTATAAAGCAGAAGTGAACACAATAATTACAAACATGTAGAAAATAAAATAATGTGGGCGAAGAAAGCCAAAATAGCAGGAACTCCCAGAAAAATCAGCTAAAAATGTAATACCAGACAAAGTTAATACAGAGACAATTGAAATGGTAAAGGATAAGTTATTATAAGCAAAAAGATCAATACTTTAAAGCAAAGAAGGGGGGCAGAGGTTTCGTTATCACCTATGCTAGGGCGTACCATAGCTTGATGAATGCTCTCTAAAGTGAGTAGGTCCAAGTCATTGGCGCTACTGTCTAAAATCGCGAATTTCTCTCTATTTATAGGGTGGTCATGATCAAAAGCATGGTCCCGAATAGCTGAATGAACAGGTTTTGATATTGGCAAACCCGCTCTTACTGATACACCTATATGTTCTGAAATTCTGGTTCTCAGGTGCCTCTTTGATTTACCTATATATGTAGCCATACAGCTATCACAGGTGTATTGATAAACAACACAAGAAGCCAGATCCCCGGGAATTTTATCTTTATATCTAAAAAAAATGTCTATATTCCGCCCTGATTTAAAAATAACTCTAAGGTTAATTTGTGGATAAAATTCACGAAGGAGGGAAGTGAGCCTTTTTCGTACAGTAAAACTCTTCGAACCAGAGAATACAATTGGAAAATAAACAAAATAATCTTAGAGTTATTTTTAAATCAGGGCGGAATATAGGCAGTTTCTTTAGATATAAAGTTCCTGCTATTTTGGCTTTCTTTGCCCACATTATTTTATTTTCTACATGTTTGTAAATATTGTGTTCACTTCTGCTTTATAGATAGTAGGGTCATTTGCTTGGAATCCGTGACCATTTTGTTCCTACCTTTTTCTCTCGATGGAATTGTCAACCTGAACCATTTTAAAGGAAAATTAGCTCCTATGCCCCTCTGAAAAATGACGGCTAACTCTGCTAGAGCCCAATATTCAAAATGGCTGCCAACGCCATCTTGAAAAACATGATATGTAATATCTCTGGCATCTACAAGGACGCATGAGGTGTCCTTTTTCACTAATTCTGGCATTACAAATCCACTGGAATGGTTATTGTATTGTATTGTATTGTATATTGTATTGTTATTGTATTGTATTATACTAATCTGCCACTTCACTGTCACTACATGATTCACTGTATGAGCCACTATCAGAATCACTGTCCTCACTTTCGCTGCTATCATCACTGTTGTTCTCTGCCTGCGGATTTGTAGGTAGTGGTATGGATGGGGGAAGTGGGGGCTGGGTTTAACCCATAACTGGCGGGGCGCAACATAAGTCGAGTATAATAAATCTGGACTATCTGGCGGCGCTCGACATAGGTCGTGTGTCAATTTCAGCACGTAATGTTGCTGAGAGAGAGAGACAAGTGGTGGCAGGAGAGTAGCGAGCGTATGACTGCTCCAGACCACCGCGGCGAACCTACTGACACGAATCCCACCTCCTCCCTCCCTCTCTCACTCGCTATATACGGAATTGTATGGGGAAAGTGCCGAATTACATGCTTTTTGCACTCGCGTTGCACGGTTGTTGCAAGAAAACTAGCCATCATAAAAGGATCGTTATGGTGTCATTGGAAAGCTCTGTTTATGTTTATGTCGGATAGTGCTTTTTTTCTTCTGATCTCTCCACTTCGCTGCCCTCGCATCTCCCAGGGTCTTGCTTCAGCTTAGAGCCCTTATTCATTGTTGACTCTATCCATATGTCGAGGGCAACACACGAATATGGTTTTCCTGTCATTGACTGTGCAAAAATACCACTCTCCATGAATGCAGCCTGATCGACAGGAAGGGTATCAAGCACTGCGGTGAAATCGGGGAGATGCCGACCATACTTGTCATTATCATAGATTTGCATCAAAGGAAGCATGAGCTTGAGTGAGGACTTGAACTCAGTCCAGTTGCTTGTTCTGATTGCATGGATATTTTGAGTTAGAACCTCAACCATTTCCATGAATGACATCCAGTATTCTGCTTGTGGGGCACCCTCAAAGTCCTTGAAGAGAGCATCAACGAGGTCCTTCAATCAGCATTTCTCTCTAGCTCTGCATGTTCATCTGCAAGTTCCTGTGCATCAATCGGATGTCGAAACTTGGCAAGGGATGCCTTTACTTCTTCAGATAGAGGGGAATCTTCCAAACGTTTGTCTATGACATGGTGGACCAGAGTCTCGTAGAATAGTCGCAAGCAGCGAACCCCACGCTTAACATGTTTTCCACGAAGGGCCTGATCAACAGACCCGTCTGCTATAACACCAACTGCCACCAACACATCTGAGATGCCAGATCCCTTAAAACTCTTGTATATAGTGTAGATGAACGACATTTGGATGTGGAAGGGTGCCATGAATGGTAAGATTTTGCTGAACAGCTCAGCATTCTCACTTTTCAACTCTAGCATGAGCACGTAGACAGGATGATCACCAACAATTATTGCAAAAGGCATCTTTATTTCTTCGATTGATTTTGCAAGCTTACACATCACATCATTCAGATTTGTCTTACTGGGTGGGTTGGATAGATCATGTGGTATATTGCTCGACTCTTCTCATCTGCATTTGACATGCTGGTGTGAAACCCTGAAAACTCAGGCACAGTCTGTTCTTCTGGCTTAGGTCTCGTTCGGTCATCTTTCGCCCTGGCCAATGCATGGATCACACCACGAATTCTTTGCACCGATGTGTCAGGAGGAGGAGTACTTTGATCAGCTGGTGGCTTCCTGAGAGGTGGTTCCCCACGCTTCGCTGTCTTGTATGGGTTGACTTTTTGCATTTCACTTCCGAGCTCTTTGAGAGTTGTCGAGAGGTTTGATGCAAAGTTGGCACCGGGAACTGGTCTATCCTCGTGATTCTCGGAAGGAAGTTCTGTATCAAATGATTCTGGCTGCACAAACATGACATTAGTGCGGTGTGACTGGCCAGCACCGGTCAGTGTGTCGCTCTTGAAGTCATCGTTGTCGACTATAGCGATAGCAGGCTTACTCTCAGCTAGTTCGAAGGGGCAATTAGATGAGCACTTGAGGTCATTGACCACCCAAAAATCTTGCAGCATAAGTACGTCATTGTAACTGATGCCCAGTCCATCTTTGTGCATTATGTCGACTATCTCCCTACTCATCGTCAGTCCATGTAGCAAGACAGAGAGATTTATCTCAAATGCAGTGCGTTTTCCAGTGATGTAGCTTGTGAGGATAGATGCAATCGATCGGACGGATGGACTGTCATCAATTGCAGACTTATTTGGGTGTTTCAGCCATGTCAGCAGCTTCAGCAGGAGCTCACTGAGGTCTTCTTCTCTCTCCAACTCGTGTATATATGGGAGCCAGGGAATAGTATTTGTCCTGATGACTTGCTCTTTGAGTCGTGCCGCAACATTCATCACCAACTGATCATTGCTGACACCCAATGAAGATATTGCCGCCTCGATGTATGTACCTGCTGCTGTTGTATTATATACCAGTTCACTCACATTCTTTTGAATGCGTTCATGAAATCTGATGTCTTCCCCAAATTCATTGACGAGAATTTCCTTTAAGTAGCTGGATTTTACTACTGAGTTATGTCCGTGATTTGAGATAATGTGCTTATAGTCCTGCAGCAGGCCTTGCAGTGTGCGAATTTCATGGTCTTTGAAGATGACTTAACGAATATGATGAAAGAAGAGAGCTTGGGCCTCTCGGAGGTTTACACGCTGCAGATGTTGAGTGCTTTCATCTGAAAGGGGCTTGTGGTCGCTTACATATTTGCGCCAGCACGCACGATGGTAGCAGATTTCCAACCCAAATGCTGTTTGACTATCTGGGATGGATGCAATCAGAGTGTCAAGTCTCAATCTCATGACCTCATCTTCCAGACGGACAGTATGTAACTTGAATTTAGTCCAGGCATCTACTGTTGATAGGAGTAAAATCTGCTTGTCACGATCACGACTCTTGTATGCCCCTTTCATGCACCACACACATAGAGTCTTATCGTGAAGGACACCCATACTGGAGCGGAGCCTTTTAGGTGCACTGGCCTCTGGGGAAGGGTCTTGTTGATCTGATGCTTCATCTCTTTCAAGACGTTCCTCGGATTTGTGTTTGCGTTTTTCGGCTTGAGAGAGCTTGCGCTTGCTGGATAATGATGCGTAACAAGTGCTATGCATGTGGTGACCCTTTGGTCCCTTCTCCCAATCCACATTTTCATGTATATGTTGAAACTTATCAAGTTCTTTCCATTGTAAAGACTTTTCCCGGATGTATTCCCACTTCTCAGTGTAATGTTTTCCAAACGATCATCGCTTACCACAGAGTAAAATGCACTCGTATTCATTTAATGTCTTGTCTGGTAACTCTTCACTCTCTCTTCTATTATGCATTATTTCGGTCACTTCACAAGTCGGCGATTTTCATCAGATGGGCATGCGATCCATCTGAAACAGTAAAAAAGTTATATTAGATATACACCGCAGGCAGAGAACAACAGTGATGATAGCACCAAAGTGAGGACAGTGATTCTGATAGTGGCTCATACAGTGAATCATGTAGTGACAGTGAAGTGGCAGATTTGTATGTACAATTAATATAATACAATACAATAACAATACAATAACAATACAATACAATACAATAACCATTCCAGTGGATTTTGTTATGACCGGGGCTACGAATAAAACAAGGGCACTTAATGATTGGACTAGTAATAGGGCACTATGCAACAACGGTACGCTAGATCCCAACCCTCGAACTTATATGCCGGCGAACAAAAACAACTATACCCTCCAGAGTTAATCTGCGATAATGAGGTATCTTTAACTGGGCATAAATGTACTCTACTTCAGGCTAACCCACACTGGTATAGCCTGATAACAAACAAGATGCAAGTTAGTTAAAATGCATAAAAAGGAATCTATGGAAGGATCAATTAAATCACTGCAAGATTTAATACAATAAAAAGATGCTTCAATACAGTTACTCTAAACAACAATAAACTCTTCACTCCTATCTGAAAGAAAGTGAAGTATAGTCCTACAGCATAGACCTGGAAATTTCTGAAGAAAGTCTGATGCTCATAAGATGCTCGTATCTTAAATTATATAAAGGCAGGAGGCAGGACACCACATGTGTAGACTGAATACACTAAAAGATAGGACATATAATGTTAACTGACATGGGAATACTATAAATGCGCAACGTTAGCAATGCTCGACACTAAAAGAAGTACTTCCTCATCAACGAAACAGTCTGCTATGGTTGTGTAACTCAACAACAACCTAGACTAATAAATGCTGTGAATAATAATGCATACATATCAAAAAGCTTATATTAAATACTAATAAGTGTCTACTCGATTAATAATGTCTAGCTGGAATACTCTAGGTAAGGAACTGTGGTTGAGCAAGACAGGCTCGTAGCCTAGCGATGTCCTTAAGACTGCATCCTTTAAGTTACGTTAATTGACTAGGGTGCTCTCTTGATAGATCCAGATCACAAGTATCTGGTTCTATCTTGGCGACCCTCTAAAGACAAGCAAAGAGGCAACAAAGTGTGGAACTGGAACAAGCTATAACCCTCAGTCAACACAATGTTGCACTCATAAAGGACGCAAGCGAAAAGACAACACAGGCTACCACAGGACCGGTTGAAGTCGTGTAGGTATTAGCAAACCATACACACATCGGGGACAACGACTACAGTTACCTTATCCCAGTCTAGCATTAAATAAAAAAGCAGAACACTAAATCAATAATGGAGACACACCCCGAGTTCTTAACCTCTACTAACTAAGAACCCTCAAACCTATTCTAAGTACATGTAAATATCTCAGAGGATGGCGCATGCAATACAATGGGCCGGCTATGGAAACCGTATGCAGAACCCAAGGGGATAAGTAATTGAATAAAGGTGAGGAGCAATGGAAAAGAAGAAGGTCAGAGAGAGAGACAGTGGTAAAGGGGGTAATCGGGAGAGAGTATGCAAAGGGATGTTAGAAGGATGCACGCCAAGCCTGTCCTGAGGAGAACAGCTCCCGTGGACCCTCACCCAGGAGGCAAGTCACAAAGGCGCGATGGTCGGCCAATCACAGGCCGATACGTCACAAGGCAGCAGGCCCCTGGGACGCGCCAGGAACCACCAGCCAATCAAGGGCGTGGAAAAGCCTACGCGAGGGAGGGAGAAACTCCTCCAAGCGAGGGAGGCAACACTCACTACCCCCTCGCTGCCCGCTCTCTCTCTCTCCTTACCTTCACACCACAATGCATCTTATATTCTATTAATGATATAAAATACTTTCCGTTGTCACAGACGAAAGCAAAGACCACCACTGGACTGTCTGTGACAATGCGGTCATTAAGAAAGAAAGAACAACATTCTCTGACGACTGTAGCCCATTTCACTGCCCCGGCGAGCGCTAGTGGCTAACGAGAGGCGATTCTGCCCACGTTGGTAGGCGTCACACCCTGCCCAAGATATAGGACGCTCAACATTAGGCGAGCACTATATCTGACAAGGCAGAATGCCGACAAGACCCGCCACAACTAGCCACTCCACCAGAAATGAAATGCAAAGCTCAATCTTAAATAAAACAACATTTTAGCATAAAGAAAATTTTATAACCCCTCCCAAAGATAATAGTATAATTTTAGCCTGCTATGCTCCCTGAGCGAGCTTCACAGAGCCTAGCCTACTAAGTGAAAGACAGGTTCAACTTAGGACTTTAACTATAACATTGGCAACTTACAATTAACTATAAAAAAGAAAGAGTTTTTATGTGATTTTTTGTATTTAATTTTAATGTTGTTTTTGATGGCTGCTCTACAGGGGCAAGCCTGATTTTTCTCCACTCTCAACACACACTGACGGAACGGCGAGGGTTCTCCTGCAAACAAACCCTCCTGTGACAAACAATCAGCCAAAACATTATCAGTGCCCTTAGCATGCCACACATCCAACTTGTGTTCCGGCAGCAAATCAACACCTGACACTGATAAACTGCCCAGTTCATCACAAACTGGCACTTCTCTTCGCTCTTTCCGGCAACGGGGCCTGCCGATAACCTTTCACTAGTTCTACCTTCGTGACGAGCGAGGCAGCCCCGATGCGGTCTATGGTATCGTTAACTCTAGGTAATGGATAGGCGTCTGTCAGGGATAATGCTTCCACACTCTTGCAATCACCATACACACGGATCTTGCCACTCAACTCAGGTTGCAAACTCACTGGCAAAGACCACTCACAATATCCTTTATCCCTCAGACCCTTTTTCCACATGTCGTCTAGCTCTGTTTTCACGATAGGCTATTGAACAGGATTTATACGGTAGGGAACTAACTTGAGCCTTGCACTGTCTCCAGCCTCCATGTCGGATTCTACCCCGTACATCAGGCCTGGAGAAGCAACAAACATGCGGATGTACTGCCACAGCCTAGTAAACAACATCTCTTGGCGCTCAGACACAAGAGGTTGCAACTTATCTCGAAGAACAACATGCCTCGTGCCCTCCCACAACCTAGCCGAGACCGCAGCTTCTAAACTAAAGTCTCCCTCCTTCTCCACCTTCGTCCCTAGAACAGCCAGGTCATGAGAGGGACAATCAGTACCACCTGTGCAGTCACTCCCATAGTTCATAATTTCTAAGGCTTCCCCGCCGATACCGTACATGCGCACCCCCGCATTCCTTACGACTATATCTGCCTGCGCAGCATCACCGCCTTCAGCGACATGGCCAGATACAGTCGGTCTATGGTAGGGCTGTTGCATTCGACTAGAGCAGCATTGGGAGGCTATGCGACGACCGGGCACATCCACTCCACAGCCAACCTCACCAATCTGCTCAATGTCCTCCTTCTGACCACCACCCTTGGCGGCCATGGGTCGACCCTGGCCTGACAACCATGCCAAAGCCTCATCGCCCACCTTGAACCACCGAAACAACGAGGTCAACGGTCGACTAACACTCAAGTGACCTGCCAGCGGAACCTCGTGCACCGCCTGAGTTGCGAGGCTTGGGTGCTCGGCACGACCAGTGGGGTATGAACCGAGCTGGTGCTGGAGCGCTGTACACTGCTGCTCAGGCAGGTGCTCTAGCACTTCCACAGCCACCAGACTCGTGTCCCCCGCCCACTGCTCCGCCGAGACATGACAATCCCAACTCTCCTCCACCTGTGCCCTACTGCCCCCCTCTCCTTCTCCACCTTGGCCGCTGCAGACCAACGCAGGGACAGTAGGCTGCTCAGGTGGTTGCCTCACATACTCCTACAACAGGTTCACATGACATGTTTCCCCGTCCTCGTGTTCAATAGCCCCGTTCCCACAACTCTCCTCCACCTGGGAACTACTCTGTCGCGGAGTGCCATCACTTGTGGTAATAACGTTCTTGACATTGTACTTGCAACAAAAGAAGAATTAATAGAGAATTTGAATGTTGGTGATGAATTCAGTAACAGCGACGACCATCGTACGATAACTTTCACTTTAAACTTTACTAGTAACGAACCAAATAGTAGCATCGAAAAAGTCCCTAATTTCAAGAAAGAAAACTTTCATAAACTTAGAGCTATGTTTAAAGAAACTGACTGGAGCTTTTTAATTAACAATAACGACATAAATACATCTTGGAAGTTATTCGAAACCACTTACCTAAAAGCAGTGCAAGACTGCATACCATCGAAAATACGGCGTCCAGGCCATAATAATTAGCCCAAATGGTGGAATAAAGATATTTCAAACTGCCTGCTTGCTAAATTGTTTTGCTAATGATAGATTAAAATCCTCACAAAATGACGAAGAACGGGTGAAATTTGTAGAGCTACGACGCAAAGTCAAAAAGTTAATTAAGCAAAGTAAAAAGACCCTAGAGTTACATATTGCGAATCAAAGTAAAACAAACCCGAAATAATTCTATAGTTATATCAAAAAGAAAAAAGTAGTTACTTCAACTGTTGGACCATTAGTCGATGAAAATGGAGAATACACCAAAGACGAAGTACAAATGAGTAATGCCCTCAATACCTTCTTTGCATCAGTTTTTACAACAGAAGACCTCAGTGATATCCCTACACCATCGCCGATTCAGATTGATAATTCAGATGTTCTAAGCAATATCACCGTTACAGAGAGAGAAGTATTGAATTGTTTAGATAAACTCAAGGTAAATAAAACGCCTGGACCTGATACAATCTCACCTAGAGTTCTAAAGGAAGCTAAGGATGAGCTCTCCAAACCACTGACATTACTATTCAATAAATCCTTGCAGTCTGGAACTATGCCTGATCAGTGGAAGATAGCCAACATAACACCGATATTCAAAAAAGGTAGCAAATACATACCCAGTAACTATCGTCCAATTAGCTTAACCTCAGTTGTATGTAAAATGCTAGAAACGGTCATAAGAGACAGACTCGTAAATCACTTAGAGGAAAATAACATACTTAAAGATACTCAACACGGCTTTCGTAAAAAACGTTCCTGTTTAACAAACCTCTTAGACTTCTTCCACGATATCCTCAACCTCTACAATGAGAGTAAAGCTGTAGATATTATATACCTTGATTTTCAAAAGGCCTTTGACAAAGTTCCCCACAAACATTTACTGCTAAAACTAAAAGCGCATGGAATACAAGACGGTGTGTTGAAATGGATAGAAAATTGGCTCAGCGACAGAAAGCAAAGAGTAGTCATAAACGGTAAGGCATCTATATGGACCAATGTAAGTAGCGGGGTACCCCAGGGATCGGTACTAGGACCAATTCTCTTTCTAATTTACATCAACGACATAGATGAGGGTCTCACCTGTACAATCTCAAAATTTGCTGACGATACAAAAATTGCAAATAGCGTACTCTCAAAAGATCAAGTTGACGATATGCAACACAATCTAGATAAATTGTCACATTGGGCCCAAATTTGGCAAATGAGTTTCAATGCGGATAAATGTAAAGTACTACATATCGGAGCAAACTATTCGATGAATGGCACTCAGCTTAAGAATGTAAACAGAGAAACCGATCTGGGAGTAACAATATCGAGTAACCTAAAACCGAGTCAAGAATGTTCAGAAGTTGTTAAGAAGGCAAACAAAATAATTGGCTTTATAGGCAGATCATTTGAGCATAAATCCAAAGACGTAATCCTAACCCTTTACAATTCCTTAGTCCGCCCTCTTCTGGAATACTGCGTTCAATGCTGGTGCCCTTATTACCAAAAAGACATAAACAAGCTAGAACGAGTTCAACGTAGAGTTACCAAAATGATACCTAGCCTAAAGAACAAACCATAGGAAGAGCGTCTTAGAGAATTAAATCTATTTCCTTTAACCCAGCGCAGATTAAGAGGTGACTTAATTCAAGTGTTCAAAATCATCAAAGGCATCGACAATATGAACTGTAGTAAGTACTTCACTATCGACCAATCTAATTACACGCGGGGAAACGGTTACAAAATTATTGGTAAATCTTTTAACTCACACGCATCTAAGAATTTCTTCTTCAATCGAGTTGTCAACTTGTGGAATGGGCTTCCCCGAGACGTTATAGACTGCAGCACCGTTGATTCATTTAAATTCCGCCTAGACAAATATCTCGCATCAAACCCGCGACTGACTGCGTTTGTAAATGAATAACTTTATTTTATCCTCCCCTCAGTTACTAACCCATATGTCCCCTACTAACTTCCTAGTCCTGCCACGTTAGTGGCAGGGCAGTAGTTCCCTTTCCAATGTTCCCTTACCCACTCTAAACCACTGTTTGGACACTTGATCCTCAGTGTTTTGGAGGACAAGCAGCCTAGAAGGGTCACTAGATCTATTGTTGCTTGATTTCCTTTGTACTCCTTTGTACTCCTAATAAAAAGATGCTTCAATACAGTTACTCTAAACAACAATAAACTCTTCACTCCTATCTGAAAGAAAGTGAAGTATAGTCCTACAGCATAGACCTGGAAACTTCTGAAGAAAGTCTGATGCTCATAAGATGCTCGTATCTTAAATTATATAAAGGCAGGAGGCAGGACACCGCACGTGTAGACTGAATACACTAAAAGATAGGACATATAATGTTAACTGACACGGGAATACTATAAATGCGCAACGGTAGCAATGCACGACACTAAAAGAAGTACTTCCTCATCAACGAAACAGTCTGCTATGGTTGTGTAACTCAACAACAACCTAGACTAATAAATGCTGTGAATAATAATGCGTACATATCAAAGAGCTTATATTAAATACTAATAAGTGTCTACTCGATTAATAATGTCTAGCTGGAATACTCTAGGTAAGGAACTGTGGTTGAGCAAGACAGGCTCGTAGCCTAGCGATGTCCTTAAGACTGCATCCTTTAAGTTACGTTAATTGACTAGGGTGCTCTCTTGATAGATCCAGATCACAAGTATCTGGTTCTATCCTGGCGACCCTGTAAAGACAAGCAAAGAGGCAACAAAGTGTGGAACTGGAACAGGCTAAAACCCTCAGTCAACACAATGTTGCACCCGTAAAGGACTCAAGAGAAAAGACAACACAGGCTACCACAGGACCGGTCGAAGTCGTGTAGGTATTAGCAAACCATACACACATCGGGGACAACGACTACAGTTACCTTATCCCAGTCTAGCATTAAAAAAAAGAGCAGAACACTAAATCAATAATGGAGACACACCCTGAGTTCTTAACCTCTACTAACTAAGAACCCTCAAACCTATTCTAAGTACATGTAAATATCTCAGAGGACGGCGCATGCAATACAATGAGTCGGCTATGGAAACCGTATGCAGAACCCAAGGGGATAAGTAAATGAATAAAGGTGAGGAGCAATGGAAAAGAAGAAGGTCAGAGAGAGAGACAGTGGTAAAGGGGGTGATCGGGAGAGAGTATGCAAAGGGATGTTAGAAGCATGCACGCCAAGCCTGTCCTGAGGAGAACAGCTCCCGTGGACCCTCACCCAGGAGGCAAGTCACAAAGGCGCGATGGTCGGCCAATCACAGGCCGATACGTCACAAGGCAGCAGGCCCCTGGGACGCGCCAGGAACCACCAGCCAATCAAGGGCGTGGAAAAGCCCGCACGAGGGAGGGAGAAACTTCTCCAAGCGAGGGAGGCAACACTCACTACCCCCTCGCTGCCCGCTCTCTCTCTCTCCTTAACTTCACACCACAATGCATCTTATTTTCTATTAATGATATAAAGTACTTCCCGTTGTCACAGACGAAAGCAAAGACCACCACTGGACTGTCTGTGACAATGCGGTTATTAAGAAAGAAAGAACAACATTCTCTGACAACTGTAGCCCATTTCACTGCCCCGGCGAGCGCTAGTGGCTAACGAGAGGCGATTCTGCCCACGCTGGTAGGCGTCACAATTTGTAATGCCAGAATTAGTGAAAAAGGACACCTCATTCATCCTTGTAGCTCATCAGATGCCAGAGATATTACATTTCGTGTTTTTCAAGATGGCGTTGGCGGCCATTTTGAATATTGGGCTCTAGCAGAGTTAGCCGTCATTTTTCAGAGGGGCATAGGAGCTAATTTTCCTTTAAAATGGTTTAGGTTGTCAAATCCATCGAAGGAAAAAGGTAGGAACAAAATGGTCACGGATTCCAAGCAAATGACCCTACTAAGACCTGAAGATGGACGTAGAGATGTCCAAAACGTAGTCGACTTAATAAACTTCTGCCTGCAAGATGTTTGTCATAACCCTGGTCCTGTTATTCCTGTGTAAGCTGCAGTTTCCATGCAACCAGTCAATATATATATATATATATATATATATATATATATTTTCTTTAAGGTAAGTGAGATTAAATAACACAGCATAGTTAGCATTAATATGTTTTTTTATTGAGAGATTCAATGTCTCGTGCAATTTTCCGATGTCGGTCGTTCAATAGGTACAATAATGAACCGATGTTATCAGCAGGTTGTGGAGTGGTAGGGGTTGTAGGAGGTTGTAACGTTTCAGCAATAGCTCTTGCCATGTTCACACAGGTAATGATTAGAATAAAAAAATAGAAGGGTATTTATAGGGGGCAGGGGGGGTTCACGCGTCGCGATGTATGCGGGGTTAGTCGGCAGTCTGCGTCCGTGGTTGGCTGGCCGCTGCCAGCCGCGCACTACGTCTGTTGATTGGTTGTTGCGTTCCGGGAGCACCTGGAGGTGGGCGTTGGCTAGGTATAGCGTTGGCGGGGTCATTTCTATCGTGTTGTCTGTTGGTATAGGATCTCCTCGCTGTGGGGAGAATTTGGAGGTCTAATGTCTGGTTGTTAAGAGGGGGGTTTAGTGCTTGTATGTATATAGCTTCAAGGATGGGAAGGTGTCTGGAGTCAGGTTCGTTATCTAATATGGAGGTGTTGCTATCGAGGTCTTGACGGGTTAGTTGAGGGTGGTCAGGGCTGTTATAATGATGTTTGATAGCGCCAGATTGAAGGTGGAGGGTAAGATGACGGCTAAGGCGAGTCTGGGTCATGCCGATATACGATTTACGGGGTCCACAGTCCCCGTTGGTAAAAGCATGTTGGTATATCACATGATCCATATTTAGCTGTTTATTGTCGTTGGCAGGGCGGTTACGAAGTACAAGTTGGGAGGTTTTGGGGGACTCATAATATATGATGAATTTGATTTCGCTATCAGTGTTGGTGGGCTGGACATTCTTCAGTATGATGTCTCTTATAGTGTCCATAGTGCGGTTGGGAATATGAACATGATTAGACTAATATCCAGTATTCGAGAATGGATAATAAGTCGTAGGCGTGTGCATAAACCTTTAACCGTCCTGGTGGTGTAATGGTTAAGGTGGCAAAAATATGTGTGTGATAACCCGGGTTCGAATCCCGGTGGATCATATATACTTTAATTAATTTCATTGGGGGTGTGGTGGTGATATTAATAAAAATAATATTATTAGTAGGTTTAGGGATATTTCTTCGAGAGGCCGGTCTATATGATCTGTGCCCCATGAATATTCTTTCCTCTCACTTAAACAGTAGGCTACCATAGTGCGGTTGGGAATATGAACATGATTAGACTAATATCCAGTATTCGAGAATGGATAATAAGTCGTAGGCGTGTGCATAAACCTTTAACCGTCCTGGTGGTGTAATGGTTAAGGTGGCAAAAATATGTGTGATAACCCGGGTTCGAATCCCGGTGGATCATATATACTTTAATTAATTTCATTGGGGGTGTGGTGGTGAGATTAATAAAATAATATTATTAGTAGGTTTAGGGATATTTCTTCGAGAGGCCGGTCTATATGATCTGTGCCCTATGAATATTCTTTCCTCTCACTTAAACAGTAGGCTACCATAGTGCGGTTGGGAATATGAACATGATTAGACTAATATCCAGTATTCGAGAATGGATAATAAGTCGTAGGCGTGTGCATAAACCTTTAACCGTCCTGGTGGTGTAATGGTTAAGGTGGCAAAAATATGTGTGTGATAACCCGGGTTCGAATCCCGGTGGATCATATATACTTTAATTAATTTCATTGGGGGTGTGGTGGTGAGATTAATAAAACTAATATTACTGGTTCGTCAGTTTTGTGGTTAGAGGACATGAAGTTTTTATAGAATATTTTGATGTCCTCGGGGCTGGTGGTGTTGGGGGCTTCGTTGTTATACCATTTTTCTATATGTTTCTTGATGGTTTTATCGACATCAGAGTTGGAGTAGCCGTTGTTTATGAGGACTTGTGTAAGGCTTTGGAGTTCGTGGTGGGTGTCCCGCCAGGAGGAGCAGTGAGAGAGAGCCCTCCTGACGTAGGCAGAGATGGTGGAGGTGGGGTACCTTTTGGGGCACTTACTTTCGCTGTTGAGGCAGAGTCCATTATTTGTGGGCGATGTGTAGACAGTGGTTTTGAAGCCTGTATCTTGGTTGATGACTAGGATTTCAAGGAAGGGTAGTTTCCCTTCAGTTGTCTCCTCGAAGGTGAAATTAAGCCCTGATGTTGTGATGAATCGTTACTGAAGTTCTCGAAGCTCTGTGGTGTCCTTCACCTGCACGAAGATGTCATCGACGTAACGGCAGTAGACGGAGGGGCGGTGTGTAGCCAGGAGGTCCTCCTCGATAGCGCCCATGAAAAAATTTGCGAAGAGGACACCCAGGGGGCTGCCCATTGCCACACCATCTACCTGATGGTACATGAGTCCTTGGGGGCAGATGAAGGGAGCTTCTTTGGTGCATAGCTCCAGCAGCGATCTTAGGGCGTGTTCGGGGATGTCTAGAGGTGTGGAGGCAGTAGAGTGGTATACCCAACGTAAGATGATATCGATCGTCCTATCCACTGGTACAATAGTGAAGAGGCTTTCGACATCGAGTGTGGCTATTATGTTATTGTCGGTCGGTGGGGCATCACGGAGGATTTCTAAAAAGTCCGTGGCGGAGGATAAGCTGTATTGGGAGGGGGCGTACGGCGTCAGGAGGTTGTTGAGGGTCTTCGCTATCTGGTATGTCGCTGTCGGGATTTGCGAGATTATTAGTCTGAGGGGGTTTTCCGGTTTATGGGTTTTTACAGTGCCGTAAGCGTAACCGGGGGAAAATTCACCGACAAGTTTTTTTAGGTGGATTCCGTCAGCCTTGGCTTTAATGGATGTGATGATGGTGTTCGCCTTCCTTTTAATTTCATCAGTGGGGTTTCGGGTTGTTCTCTGGAATTTTGTCTCGTCGTGTAAGATGGAGTCCATTTTCCGAAGGTATCCTTCTTTGTCATGGACGACCAAGCATGGGGCTTTGTCCGCTCGTCTTATGATGATGTTGGGGTTTTCCCGTAGTTGTTTAGCTGCCTGGGTGTGTTCTTTCTGGAGGATCTTGCTGCGGTGAGAGCCATGGGTTTTGGCAGCTTCGGTCAGTAGGGCTGGTTGTAGGGCAGGAGTGGTGGTGACTTTCTTGTTTTTCTCCAGGCGTTGGATGATGTCCAGCATCAACTCTATTACCACCGTCTTCTGGTGGGGTTTGGGCTTGACTATGTAGTGGCAGTTCAGGCCCAAGCTCAGTAGGTTCTCCACCAACACTGATAGCAAAATCAAATTAATCATATATTATAAATCCCCAAACACCTCCCAACTTGTACTTCGTAACCGCACTGCCAACGACATTAAACAGCTAAATATGGATCATGTGATATACCAACATGCTTGTACCAACGGGGACTGTGGACCCCGTATATCGTATATTGGCATGACCCAGACTCGCCTTAGCCGTCGTCTTACCCTCCACCTTCAACCTGGCGCTATCAAAAATCATTATAACAGCCCTGACCACCCTCAACTAACCCGTCAAGACCACGATAGCAACACCTCCATATTAAATAAAGAACCTGACTCCAGACGCCTTCCCATCCTTGAAGCTATATACATACAAGCACCAAAACCCCCTCTTAACAATCAGACATTAGACCTCCAAATTCTCCCCACAGCGAGATCTCATACCAACACACAACACGATGGAAATGACCCCGCCAACGCTATACCTAGCCAACGCCTACCTCCAGGTGCTCCCGGACCCCAACAGCCAATCAACAGACATAGTGCGCGACTAGCAGCGGCCAGCCAACCACGGACGCAGACTGCCGACTAACCCCGCATACCTCGTGACGTGTGAACCCCCCCTGCCCCCTATAAATACCCTCCTATTTTTCTATTCTAATCATTACCTGTGTGAACATGGCAAGAGCTATTGCTGAAACGTTACAACCTCCTACCACTCCACAACCTGCTGATAACTTCGGTTCATTATTGTACCTATTGAACGACCGACATCGGAAAATTGCACGAGACATTGAATCTCTCAGTAAAAAACATATTGATGGTAACTATGCTGTGTTATTTAATCTCACTTGCCTTAAAGAAAATATATTACCTGGCTATACTAACTTCCAAATATATATATATATATAATGTATATATACAGTATATATACACAGTCAATATATATATATATATATTATATATATATATATATATATATATATATATATATATTGTCACGGCCAAGTAGGTAATGTTAACCCAAGAGAATACCAATTAACCTACCTGCACCTAGCTATCTGCTGTAGAGTGGTAAAAGCACAGGTGTCGGATGCTAAAACCCTCATAATGAATGTTATTACTTAAATATTTGCTACCGACTATACACTACTGGGACTATATCAAACACAAGTTCAAAGTTATTGAATAAATCTTATTAACCCTTTATTAGCGGCTCACCACTTAAGTCGTATTTAATAAAGCTGGACTATGTGGCGGCGCTCGACATAACTCGAGTGGCAATTTCAGCACGTAATGTGGCTGAGAGAGAGAGACAAGTGGTGGCAGGAGACTAGCGAGCGTATGACTGCTCCAGACCACCGCGGCGAACCTACTGACACAAATCTCAGCTCCCTCCTCTCATCGCTACATACTCAATTATGTACCGAAAGTACCGAATTACCTGCTTTTTGCACTCGCGTTGCACGGTTATTGCAAGAAAACTATCCATCATACAAGGATCGTTATGGTGTCATTCGTAAGCTCTGTTTATGCCCTTTCAGGGATAGATACTTGTTTTACGTTCTGGGTCTTATTTAGGCATGAAAATGATCACGTAAACAGCCCTATTTTGGCTAAAAACACCCCGCTGGGCGGTACACATAAATAAACCGCATAGGCCGCTCGTAAGGTGTTAATTTAGGATTCTTACAGGACTCAGATTATTACGTCTAAATACATTAATCTCTGAAGGAGTTATAAATTAAAATGAGTTATTTATAGTACTGCAATATTTTAAGTGTTTCAGAAGCAACATGAATTTAATGGAGTATTCCTTTTAAATAATAAATGTCACACAATGTTGAAATGTTTGTAGCACACAATCAAAACTCATGGGCAATGTACTCTCACACCATAGGGATTCCTTTCCTCTATATCTTACCAAAGTATAATAAACAGTTAATATTAATTTTGTGCCCACAAGTCCTCAGTAAATTGCATGTGTACCATGCTAAATATATGTAAACTTAAATCGTCACACAATTATAATAATATCAATAATAATAATAATATTTGACCACACTTGCTTAACCCCTTATTGACAGCCTAGGTGGTCTATTTGACCGTAGTGCCCAGCATTTTTTTTTTACCCTAAATAGGGTTGTTTCCGTGCTCATTTTCATGCCTAAATAAGACCCAGAGCATAAAACAAGTATCTATCACTGAAAGGGCATTAACAGAGCTTTCCAATGACACCCGAACCATCCTTGTACGACCACTGGTTCTCTTACAACGATCGTGCAACACGAGTGCAAAAACCCTGAAATAAGGCAATTTCCTTACATAATTCCCTGTGCAGTGAGGCAGAAGAGGGGGAGGAAGTTAGAATACAGTTCAGTACACACGCGGTGGTCATGGGGAGAGGTCATAAGGTTACTACGCTCGTCCCACCGCTCAGCTCTCTCTCTCAGCAATATTACGTGCTGAAAATGGTGCTCGACAGATGTCGTGCACCGACAGATAGTCCAAATTTATTTCACTCGACATATGTCGCGCGCCGCCAATAAGGGGTTAATGAACATAACATACAAAAGTCATAAAAAACAATGAGTATACATGCTATGAAACATATGATATATCTCTCATCAACATAATAAAACTCAAGGCTGATTGAATGACATAGCAGAAACTAAAGATATCATATATCATATATTTCCGTACTGACCCCTTAATTATATATATACCTGTCTTATCTCTGTGTATCCATTCCGACATGCAGAATTATAAATATGTCATAACACCAAGGTAAAACAATCAGTAGAGGTGTCCCAACATCTTAGTATGTAAAATCAGGGCAGAGAGAGAGTGAGCAACAGCCTCCCCGTATGAAGAGCCGACAGCTACTGCCTGGAATTTCCCTAAATCAGAGTTGCCAAGTCCGCATGAGCTCTTCTCGCCCAATTCCATCCAAAAAGTCGCCCTAAAGTCGCCCAATACGTCGAAAGTACCCCCTACCCCCGACCCATTCGTTTTGTTACCATTTTCACCCCACTTTTTCTTGACAAATATTATTATATTTTTTTTTTTTTTTTTTTTTTTTTTAATGATAGGGCTATAATTGACCACTTGCCAGTTTCAGGCTATAAGGAAGTTGGAGCCATAAACATTGATAATCAACAGAATTATCACATAAATTGCGTTTGTAATGCTTCTATGAATACATAAAACCCAATTCTACATGCTTTTCATCCATTAGAAATCTACATTATTATTGTGTTTCTGTTTGATATCGATGCTTAGGCTATGGCTCCAACTTCCTTATAGCCTGAAACTCGCAGGTGGTCAAATTATACTTAACCTATAGGCCTACCTATATTTATATATTTTCTAAAACGAAATGTAGCCTATTAAATCTCTCTCTCGATCGAGAGGGGTTGGGAGTGAAAGGGATCTGACATGATGGTACAATAGGCTCTCAGCAGACTCCCGTTTTCGTATGTTCTTATTTTTCTCTCTCTGCTGCACTAAGCAATCTCGAGTTCTCCTTCCACTTCGAGCATCTCCCGAAATGGACCAGCGAGGTCATTGAGATATTAACTATACTTTGTAACTCTCTCTCTCTCTCGTTGAAGTAGGATTTAGGACTGCTTTAAATAAATATGAATTCTGGACCCTCCCTAAGTCCCCCCAACCTTTAAAAGGGTGCATGCTAATTGCTGTATAGTCCCGCCCATGGTCTTAAGAAGCCAGATCAGAGAACAAGCCAATATCGACCAATTCCACATAGCACAAAAAACTTAGTTTCCCCTGTTCGACTATAGTTCCCTGCCTCACGGCTAGCAGCTAGTTTATGTAGGCTACCTATTTTCATCCTCATCGTGGTAGGCTATATTTCATGTTTATTAGATAGATATGATTTTGATACCATTGGCGCATTTATATATAATAAATTAATGAAAATGTAAACGAAAATACTGATTTTTATGCCGAAAATACGAAATATACAAAAATCGCCCAAAAAGTCGCACATTCTAGTCAAAGTCGCCCAAAAAGTCACAGGGCGCAACCCCTCCAAATTTGTCGCACATCCTATCCAAAAGTCGCCCAATTGTGCGACAAAGTCGCGGACTTGGCAACCCTGTTTCCCTTAACCTGGCTATATATCCAAGCAGTGTCTGGCAACTCAGGCAACCAGAATCTTAACAACTTGTCATTATTTACCCAACTTAGAAATGATCTCGGATAAAAATTCACTCAGTATTAACAATATGGTAAACTATTTCATCCATATAAATGGTCATAAGTTAAATAGCAACTCCTATTAATTCATACAAAGAAAAAAATTACATTCAAATTTGAATCTTGCCAGATGAAACTCAAGCGACAAACTGGCAACCCTACAATCAGCTGGAGGCATTCCTTAGTAAGACACACACCATATAATCTACAATAACTTGATCATATGGTCAATTTATACATAAGCTATCTCTAGACACTATAATGAATCTTTCTTAGCACATACTTATATCCATCAGAACTCAATATAAGATCAACTTAAATATAATACAGTATGACTAAGGAATACATCTCAGATTGAAAGTTTAACATCTACATGATATCAGTGCAATATAATAAGTCATTAGCTTTAATCACAATATGATAATAGTCCAGTGATTCTGACAATATACTGTATATACAGTATAATATATATATATATATATATATATATATATATATATATATATATATATATAAAGAACGTACAGATGCTTACCATAACATCATCCTCGTCGGAGTGAGGGGTGCTTTTGATTCGCTTCATACCCTTTCCTTTTCCTTTCCCCTTCCCTTGGGGTCGTGGCAGGGGGTCACCGGCAGGGAGCATATCCCTGTCTTTGTGTTCCTGGTCACTTGGGACCAGTTCGACGGTCGCGTCGCTGTCGCCACCCCTCTGCTGTGTACGATTGAGGAACTGCAAAGAAACAATAATAATATTATGCACATGAATAAAATAATAATACTTGTTGAGAGAGAGGTACTATGGCCAGGTTTCAAACCTACTGACCCCACGTATATTACGGAAAGCTGGGCACCGTCACCACTTGGCATAGTGGTGAAAGTGCCCAGTTCTCCCAAATATACCTGTCGTAACTGTGTTTGAAACCTCTTCATGGTACCTATCTACCAACCTGTCCGCAATTTTTTTTATAAAATAAGTAATAATAAATTACCTTATTTCATTTACAGATGTGAAATTTCGCTGCAGAACTCGTGGAAGGTGACCATGGCAATGGATCGTTGATAAATTATGAACTAAATGTTAATATAAATTACATTTAAATCAATAGCATGTGTTTTGCCTAGCCTTCGTAATGTGAACAAAGTATGAAAATGTATAGAAAATAATCATTTAATAATGAATAAATATTCCCTGAATAAATCTATCTATCTATCTATTGCCTGATGCCGTGATCCCCGAAAGGGTGGCCACGAACGAACAGCCCCCATGCACCTCTGTCCCCAGTCAGTCGACGCCCCTCCCCCCAACCAGCACCGCCTTCGTTCATATACTTCCTCACTCCATCCTTCCACCTCTCCCTCGGTCTACCTCTCCCTCTCTGTCCCTCCACCTCGCTCTCGTACACCCTCTTAGTCATTCTCTCGCTTTCCATACATTCCATATGGCCGAACCATCTCAAGTTGTTCCTTTTCACACTTTCCAGCACATCTACCTCCACACCACACCTCCTTCTTACTTCTTCATTAGTCTGTCTATCCCTCCATGTAACTCCGCACGCACTTCTTAAGTAATTAATTTCCACTGCTCTCACTCTTGGTCTGAGTCCCTCAACCAGCATCCATGCTTCGCTTCCGTAAGTCAGTGTCGGGATTACCACACTGTCATGCAAGGACTTCTTCACTTCCATACTGACCACCCTATTTCTTGTTAGTGCTTTCAGCGTTCCTACAACCCTCTTCCCCTGATGTACCCTCTCCCGCACTTCTTCATCCATAGTCCCATCTTTACTCAACACACTGCACAGATACTTAAAAGAGTTGACGATCTCCATAGCCTGACCGTTCAGCTTCACCTCACACTCTGTGACTTCACCCCTTTCGAAGACCATAACCTTGCTCTTCCCCGCATTTACCTTAAAATTCTGTTTTTCGCACACTGTTCCAAACTCATTTACCAGACCCTGCAACTCCCATTCATTATCACTCATCAGAACTGTATCATCCACAAACAGCAGTATAGGTAGCTTCCACTTATTTCCCTCCCTTTTCAGCGATACACCAACATCCACTGCTCTTGATAGTATTTCTTTCATGACTCCATCCATATATACAGTAAACAACCACTGGGACATCACACACCCCTGTTTCAAACCAACATTCAGGTCAAAGAACTCGCTCTGCTCACTCTCCACACGTACTGCCGCCTTTGCACCCTCATACATGCTCTTCACTGCTTTCAGCAACTTGCCATCTACTCCGTATATTCTAAGTACTTTCCACAAACCTTCTCTATCCACTCTGTCATAGGCCTTCTCCAAGTCCATAATGGCAACATACACCTTTTGTTTCTTCTCCAGATATTTCTCCACAATTATTTCTCTTGAATAAATAAACATTAAAAAAATAGTGTTAATAAAACAAAAATAATGATCTGTACAATGTACTTCTCTTGATGAGACCGATTTATTACATTGTAAGAAAAATTATTTTGTCAACATTTAATGACGAATCAATGAAATACCTTAATTTTTATAGGAATGTTAAAGAAATACGCTTAATTACCTCCTCGTTCATGCGTCCTTTGACCCTGGCAATGTGGCGATACAGGAAACTGAAGTTGGCCAGGATCCATTTCTCCCTCTCGGTTGGGTACTTTGCTTTCTGGCCAGACTTCACGTTGCTCAGTTTGCCATACCGAGTCTTCATTCCCTTGACCCACAGTCTAAGCTGAGGAACTGTTGAAGAAGAAAAAAACAAGAGTTAATAATCGTATACTATCGTAAATACGATAGGCTATGACTCTTTTGTGATCCCGTATGTCTCTGTGACGTCACGGTCGCTCCTGCAGCACGACGTAGAACGAGTAGATCGTATATTATAAGATTGTAAATAAGTTAAGTTATAAAAGGCCTAATATGTTATTAAGCAATATTGCAATGGTCTTATGTAGTATATATGAATTTATCGTATATATTAATATAATTTATCGTATAGAGCAACCTAGATGCGGTACGATAATTTGGGCTCCTGGCGTTTGCCAAGGCAGCAAGGTGTCTCTGAGGAAGAGAGAGCAGAGCCTCCACGAACACCAACCAGTTAACATCTAAATTCCGCCTTCAGTTGATCGAGCTATTGTGCCTCTAATCACAATACACTGACAGCAATACAAACAGCTACACCATCACGACGCTCTCATCGACGCCATGACTGACTGACAGATAAGCATAATATTCATGTCCATTCCCATGTAATCATTTATTCTTTCTTTCACTTGACTCGAGTCTCGGGACCGGTGTCTTGCCTCCCCATTGTCCGCCATATTGGGTAAACGTTCTCCCTTGCCTCATTGCCATGTGGAACTATTGGTGAGTTAATTCCTGGCTAATTTTAACCCTTATAACCTTACCCTATATATAAATTTATTATGTGAGACCTTTGGATATAAATTAGCTTGTTTCAGATTGAATTCAATTTAGGCATGGAGTAGTTTTAATTTAGATTGATTTTATTTGATTCATTATAGCTTAGTAATATTTAACTTACATTGATAGTTTACCACAATGGTACCCATACCCGGGATTAGCTACCGATAAGGGATTTTAGACAATGAGAAGGGGAGTAGCCCAGGGATGCAGGCGCAAAGACCCCGGAGGGGTGGGGCTTGGTTATATTCCTGTACCTCCGGCGCCGGTACCTCAGAGAATTGCTATAGTAGGGCATTCCTATGCCACTAGTCTAAGGGCAGCCGACAAAGGAGCTGAGTTGTATCGGGCGTCGGAGGGGGATAGGATATTCAAGCTGTCCTACTTCGGGGTGCCTGGAGCCACTGTTGACACCCTGAAAGCCTCCCCACAGTGGGGTCAGGAGGTCCGTTTTAGGCCACACATGATCTTCCTGTTCCTGGGTGGCAACGATATCCGCCCCGATACCGTACCCCGCGAGTTAGCTAACGCCATCAAAGAGGTGGCGCTGGATCTGGAGTGTGAGTCCGGGGGGTGCTGCAAGATAGTAGCGATAGAGAGCCGGACTAGTGTCCGAGGCTTGTCAGAGTTAGAATACCACGCTATTAAAAACTCAGTAAATCGCGCCCTGAGGTGTCGGCTGGTAGAGACGAAACATCGCTTTGTCTCGATCATCCTCAGCACCAGGGACCTCGACCAGGATGGCGTCCACCTCGATTTGGATACGAATAAAGTCTTACACAATAAAATTGTAGGGCTAACAAAGCGTTGGTTAGAGACGGACGCCGGGGCGATATCGTTGCGCCTGCCTAAGTCCTGCATCCCACCCATTATCTTCCCTCAATAATTTTCTTTTACATTTCAGACTTCCTGTGACATATGACCTGACCTAACATTTTTTCTTGTTTAATATGACCCTTTAGTAGGTATTGCTATTTTGTGTACTATTTTTTTCTCCATAACATAGAAGTCCGCCGGTCGGCGTCTCTTAACTAGACTACTATTTTGCCTTTGTTTTTGTACCATTTAGATACATAGCCTATAGGCTTACATGCAAAATGAGTAAACAGGAAGAGACACCGTCGGGTGGGGTGCTGATCAAAGCCCCTAATAATCAAAAGGGCGGGACTTCGGGGAGTATTAACACCTTACGAGCGGCCTATGCGGTTTATTTATGTGTACCGCACAGCGGGGTGTTTTTAGCCAAAATAGGGCTGTTTACGTGATCATTTTCATGCCTAAATAAGACCCAGAACGTAAAACAAGTACCTATCCCTGAAAGGGCATAAACAGAGCTTTCGAATGACACCATAACGATCCTTGTATGATGGATAGTTTTCTTGCAATAACCGTGCAACGCGAGTGCAAAAAGCAGGTAATTCGGTACTTTCAGTACATAATTGAGTATGTAGCGAGTGAGAGAGGGAGGAGGGAGCTGAGATTTGTGTCAGTAGGTTCGCCGCGGTGGTCTGGAGCAGTCATACGCTCGCTAGTCTCCTGCCACCACTTGTCTCTCTCTCTCAGCCACATTACGTGCTGAAATTGCCACTCGAGTTATGTCGAGCGCCGCCACATAGTCCAGCTTTATTTAACTCGACTTATGTTGCTCGCCGCTAAATAAGGGTTAAATAGGCTAATTGTAGACGTCAACACTTTCATCACTACTGCTGACCTCGAGGAATTGGAAGCTAGATTAGACAACGTCCAGGCTACCCGCGGTCGTATTATGGCTCTGAGTGAGGTGATTGTGGCAGGCATGACAGAGGAGGAAGATATAGTTACAGAGTGTGATAATCGCGCCCTCTATGATGAACCTGTCTTTAGAGCGAAGCACATATTACAGCGTGCTGTCGCAAGTAAGAAGGGAGGCGAGAATGAGGCCCATAGAAGGGCTGACCCAAAACACACTGTACACCTCCCAAAGCTCAATATTCCTACATTTGGGGGCAAATTGACTGAGTGGTTAGCTTTTTGGGACGTATTTCGGTCTACAGTTCATGATTCCTCTTTGGATAATGTTCGCAAGTTTCACTACCTGAAGGGACAAATGGAAGGAGAGGCCTTACATTTGATAGAGGGTTTTGCGGTAGTGGGTGATAGTTATCTTGAGGCAGTACAATTATTAAAGTCCACATACGGGGATCAAGAGCAGTTGAAGATGGCCCATGTCGTTGCCTTGTTAAAGCTCGCAGAACCACAGTATAAGGTTGAGGAGTTAGCAAATTTTAGGGCAAATATGGAGTGCCATACTCATCGCTAGACACCCTAGGGCTCACCACACAGGAAATGATAGTCATTATCTTATGTCAGAAGCTTCCTATGGCAATACTTGACAAGGTTAGATCGTTTGATCTGGGGGAGTTCAAAACTCAGTTCAGTAAAGAAATCAATAATCTATAGTTGAACAAAGGGAGAATGTATGTGTCGGGAGGGAGTGGGAATGTGGAGAAGAGGGGAACAGTAAGCATGATGGTGCGGACTAAAGAAAAGAAAGAGGGTACGTATAAGAAACCTGCTCAGATTCTATGTAAGCTATGTAACAACAAATATAAATGGAGTTTCTGCGTAAAATACCCAAAAATGAGACAAAACTAGCACAGGCGAAAAGATTGAAGCTATGTGTAGGTTGTCTAAGTAAGTAACATGGTAAGCAGGGACAATGTACTGCTACATACTTAAGGCCCTGTCGCCACTGCAAAGGACATCACTTTGATAAGTTGTGTCCTACAGCAGATAAAGTCAAAGATGTCAAAACAGAGGGTACTACAACTTTGACACTAGGTAGCACGCAAGACACCACTACATTGCCCACAATACAGATTCCCATGGAAGGTAAAGACAGTAACAAAGTTTGTCGGGTACTTCTAGATCAAGGGTCTCAACGTTCCTTTATAAAGAGGTCCGTCTTAGTGGGACTGAAGCACCGAATCGTAGGGGCTGAGACTCTTCGATTGCAGGGCTTCACAGGGGTTACTGACAAACAAGACTACGAGATAGCGGAGATTTCATATTTCTACCGTAAAAAACGGTACTTTATGACATGAATCGTAGTAGACACCCTACCAGAATATGTATCTGTAGGAGTGAAGAAGGTGGAGCACGCATTACGTTGTAAAGGGGTTAACTTGTCAGATCCCATGGGAAATCAGAGTGAGGTGCATGTTCTACTTGGTGTGGATCATTATTGTGATGTAGTTGTGACGTTAACCACTCCGTTAGAACCGCATGGCTTGTCCTACAGTGACTCGCTAGGATCGCCAGGGCAGTGGATGGGGCTACAGTTTATGTATTAGAGAGTGCTTTATTTCATATGAAAGCTTGTGTCATGGGCAGTCCAGAAAGGCTCTTTGTTTTCACCCATGTCAAGGCTTTATATATTTAATTGTAAAGTATATGTTTTATCATTAACTAGTAATGATGGGATCTGGGAGAGAGAGAGAGAGTAGAACAGAGTGAGAGGGAGCGCGCAGTGTTTTTGTCCCGCTCGATGACGTACCGGCTGGCTGCCTCGTGGGGGTTGGTTGGGAGAGGTCCTTACCATGCTAGCTCCCTTGCTAGTGGCTAGAGGACTTGTAACCGCTTTTTGCCCACGCGCCTCGAGCTAGTGCGAGTATATATACAGTTCCTCGCCACTCTCTCCCTCAGATCTGGTTTCTAGAACGCATCTATCTCATTCCTTGCTACCTGTCCCCCGCTCGCACCTGAGAATCTTTTCCTCTGCCTACCTCTCTCTTTTTTCATATCTTTCACCACCTTTTATTAATATTATACCCCCTCTGGTTAACTCTGCAAAATCAGCTTCATGCTGGCCAGTTGTATTGTGCGTTAAGGTCTGATATAACCCATGTATGTTAGTTGTTAAGATAAGTGGATCACGAAGCATTGGTTGGCATTTATATTGTTTAAGTACCGCGTCCTATAATTATTAGTGTTCTGCTGGATTAGATAATGCTAGACTAGGAGTCTGATATTATAAGATATTGTTTCCTATGAGTGCTGGCTTTAGGAAAAAGCTGCACGACATACCTGAGAACTGGAGTTGATTGAGTAAATTCTAGTCTGTGTGCCATTGAGAGTAGAGCATGCACGAATGAGGGCTTTTTGCCTATACCATTCTGCACTGTTCTAGTCTCGATTGTTTGTCTTTGAGATACGCCAGGAGAACGCTTAATACTTCGGTATTAAGGTTTCTCAAGAGAGCTACCCTTCATTATAACGTAATATTTGACGCACAGACTTGAGATTTGCACTAGGCTATGCAGCATGCCATGCGCACCAGTATCTCGTATCATTGACTCTAGCTAGACTTTATCAATCATAGTAGACATTAAGTATATTAAACCAAGTACACTTTTTATGCATACCCATTTATGATTACACAAGCATTTCGCAGCCTAGTTTGATGTATGGAGACACAAACGACTTAGGCTCTTTTTGTTGATAGGAATACTGCATTGTCGTGGCGATTATTATTATTGTTGTAGTGTTTAGGATATTCTTGGCTCCGACGGCATTATATATTCTGCCTTTTTGTGTGCATAGCCTGCACGAGCATTGTTCCGCTGCCTGCCTTTTTGGGTTCCATTTCCGATACGAGCATCTTTATAGCATCTATCATTTAAAGAAGATTCCTTGTTAGTGTTGAAGGACTTTAGTGCACTTTCTTTCATGCAGGAGTGCCTGACCTTTATTGATTAAAGTAACGTAAGCTGTAACTTCTCTTACCACCTTACTTTGCATACCATAACCAAGCACCTTCGGTTATAGGTAGTAATAGGCTGTTTTCACATAACATTAAGCCTAGAGTAGACGCACATTTATTGAGAGTTTGATAGCCTATTATTGCATATAGAACTCTGTAGAGTATTTGTGTTCTTTGTTCACTGGGAATATACATCAGAGGTTGGATCTAGCGCTTTCCGTTGTAGCATTTATGCCATTACTAGTCCAATGAATAAGAGCCCTGATATATTTAAACCCCAGTCGTAACATAGTATACCCTGGATTTAAAAAAAATGTGTGGTGTAATTTTAATCCCCACTAAATTTGGATATTGCATGAGCGGAAAGGTGCATACTACACAGTCAAAGGTCCTGGTCGACACGGTCTCGATATATTGAGTCAATGTAACCGCGGCAGAGGAGTTGGGAAGGGAGGATTGCTAACCTAGTGACCCTAAACTGGCTGCCGAGTTCGACCTGGAACGACTGTGGAGATTGGATCACATAGGCATTAATCTTATGGAGACTGATTATGACTCGGAAGTTGCTCTACAAAGGTTTGACGAGTCTGTGAGCTACTGTGCCTCAGACAAGCAATATAAAGTTAGTTTACCCTGGAAGAACAGTGAGATAAGCCAGCCTACCAACTATGGTTTGGCATTAGGTCGCTTGCGCTCATTACAGCGTAAATTGTCTAACGAACCGAGCACGCGCCAGGCGTATGACGATGTATTTCGGAGTTATGAAGATAGGGGCTTTATTGAGACAGTCGATGTCAAGGAACCGATTAAGAAGGGTAGGGTTCACTATCTGGCCCATCATGGGGTAAGAAAAGACAGCGTGACCACACCAATACGGGTGGTGTATGACTGCTCTGCCCATCAAGGTCAACAACCCAGTCTAAATGACTGCCTGTTGACAGGTCCGTCTATGGTGTCGGACCTGCCCCAACATCTATTGCGGTTTAGGCTGGGGAAGTACGCATATACCAGTGACATCGAGAACGCATTCTTGATGGTCAAGCTAAAGGAGGAAGATAGAGATATTACCCGCTTTCTTTGGTTCAGCGACATTAGCGACTTTGAAAGTCCGGTCATAATATACCGTTTTCGGGTTGTACTCTTTGGGGCCACATGTTCACAGTTTTTGTTAAATGCCACAATCAAAAAACATCTAGCTGATACTCATGAGGACACAAGTAAACTATCTCACAGATTATATATAGACAATTTGCAGGGTTCTAGCGATAGTCAGGATGATTTGTTATATACATACTGGCAAGCACGCAGATTGTTTGTAGATGCACATTTATTTCTCCGCGAGTGGGTTACTAATAGTGAAGATCTTCAGAGTTTGATACAGGTGGACGGTACGGCATCTCATAACCAGAATAAGTCCAGAAATTTGGGGATGATCTGGCAACCTAAACATGACATACTAACTTTTCAAACAAGGTCTTTTGCTCAGCAGACGGGAGCGCACACAAAAAGAAGTCTGTTGAGCAAAGTTGTGCATTTTTTTTATCCTTTGGGTCAAGCATTACCTGTTACCATAAGAGCTAGGATTCTAATGCAGGAAGTTTGGAGACGTAAAATAGGATGGGATGACAGTTTGCCCCAGGACCTGAATGACCAAGGGACATTGTTGGTGAATGAGTATGCCATCCTATGTACTAAACCTATACCTCGTAAAGTGGCGGAGTTCGGTGACGTTACGATACACACGTTTTGAGATGCTAGCGCCACGGCATACTGGGTAGCCATATATGTCGTTACTTCATTTGGGGCACATTTAGTTACAGCCCGGGCCAAGGTAGCTCCGGTCAAAAAGGAAACTATCCCTAAAATGGAATTGACTGCCATGCTGCTACTAGCACGTCTGGTGCAACATGTACGCGCAGCATACGAGAGCGAATTAAATATTGAAATCGTTCACGTTTGGTGCGATAGTCAGGTCGCACTCAACTGGATACATAGCAAGAAGTCTCTGCCAGTTTATGTGCGGAATAGGGTAGATGAAATTAGAGCCCTTTTGCCAGACGTTGCTTATCATTATGTAAATACAAAAGAAAACCCTAGTGATCTCATCACTAGGGGTATAACAGCTGGCCAATTAGTGAAATCCGAATTGTGGTGGCATGGTCCAAAGTGGCTGCTCCATGAAAATGAATGGACGATTTGGCATACTGTAGGTGAGGGACTTTTGCCACTGGAAACAGTGGCAGTTACAGCCCAACCAAATGAGCCACCGGATCCAATCATAGAGTGGGCAAGATTCGGTGACTATAATAAACTAGTTAGAGTTGTCGCTTGGGTGTTGCGATATGTATCCAATATCAAGCTTAAAGTAACGGGCCAACTCTGCAACAGGGGTCACAACATTGAAGCTCGTGAATTTAAAGCAGCTGAAGTAACTTTGATCTAATGGGTTCAAGTAGAAACCTTTTCCAATGAATTAGAATCCTTGCAAAGCTCGAATAAGACATTAATGCCTAATATAGTGCGTCAACTAAGGTTGCACCTAGACAATGGCCTCATCAAGTGTGAGGGTCGCCTGAAGTGGTCGGGTGTAACAGACGGCACAAACCGCCCTATACTTATGCCAACAAGACATCACGTTACTCATCTATTGATCATACGTGCACATAGGGAAGTAAAACACTACGGGGTATGTCATATTATATCAAATTTACGTCTCACATGGTGGATACCCAGATTTCGACAAGTAGCTCGACGCGTAGTAAGAAAGTGTGTAATATGCCAGAGACTAAAAGGTAAACCATATGTAACTGGACCAGCTCCACCTCTACCTGAATGCCGTGTAAAGCACATAGAACCTTTCCAAGCTGTAGGGTTAGATTACACAGGGGCATTGAAGACGAGAGAGCATGAGAAGGTTTATATATTATTGTTTACCTGTGCAACGTCTCGAGCGGTACACCTAGAACTATGTGATAATATGTCTAGCGAAGAATTTATGCTGGCGTTTAGACGGTTTTGAGCCCGTCGTTCATTCCCTCAACTCATTCTTAGTGACAATGCTCCCACTTATGTCCAGGCATCAAAATATCTAAAGGATATGAGTAGTGATCCTACTATCATTACTTTTTTGGGAGAAAGGAAGTGCGAATGGAGGTTCATTCCAGCTAAGGCACCTTGGTTTGGTGGAATGTGGGAACGGTGTGTCGGCATAGTAAAGTCAGGACTCAGAGCGGTAGTAGGACGTGCTCTATTAAAGAAGAGTGAGTTGACGACAGTCCTCACAGAGATAGAGGCAGTCGTGAATGATCGCCCGCTTACATGTGTACATCGACCTTCAAGAACCACTACCATTAACGCCAGCTCACTTGCTATATAGAAAACCATTGACTGCATTTCCATCTGATTTCCAATCCATAGTAGAGTTAGAGGATCCCTCGTTGTACTCTGAGGTAGCGGTGTCTAAGAGATATCAGTATATATCAATGATAATCGTGGATTTTAGGAAACGGTGGATTAGTGAATATCTGCTAGCATTGAGGGAAAGGAGTGTTACTCCCTCTGGTAGACCAACGGCACCTACTGTTGGTGAAGTTGTTTTAATTAAAGAAGATAGTCCTCGTTTATACTGGAAATTGGGCCGCGTTTTGGAGGTATACAAGGGGGCAGACTCTGTAGAGCGGGTGGCGCTATTGAAGACAGACACTGGAACTACTGTTCGTCCTATCGCACGTTTGTACGCTTTGGAGCTCGATTCCGCATTGCAATCTGATGCTCCACCTGTTATTGCTGGGTCCGAGGATTCTCAAAGTAATGACTCACCTCTTACTGATGGTCATCATTCTCGGACCGGGACGCGTCCCAGACGAGCTGCTGCTGGTGCCGTCGACATGTGGCGTCAGAAGATAGCCTCTGGGCAACTTTAAGTTTAAGGTGGGGTTCAGGTATTTTTTTGTGGGGGGGGGAGTGTATCGTAAATACGATAGGCTATGACTCTTTTGTGATCCCGTATGTCTCTGTGACGTCACGGTCGATCCTGCAGCACGACGTAGAACGAGTAGATCGTATATTATAAGATTGTAAATAAGTTAAGTTATAAAAGGCCTAATATGCTATTAAGCAATATTGCCATAGTCTTATGTAGTATATATGAATTTATCGTATATATTAATATAATTTATCGTATAGAGCAACCTACTGGATTGGTTATCCAATGGACCCGGGTTCAAATCCCGATATGTCAATGGGAAGATATTATTGGGATTGAATTTGTGCTGTACCTAGTATCAGTGCATTACCACAAAGCCCACCGAAATGCCAAAAAAATACCCTCATTGTTCCCTGATTAAATAACACTGTATGAATATTCCCATATTCAAAATATGTTACAGGGGAACAATGCCTAGTGAGTTCACTGCTCAATAGGTGGCGTTCTGAGAGTGAGGGTCTGAGTCTGGAGGGTGAGACGGTGAAGCACTTGAACGAAGCAACCAGCCGCTTCAGAGATGGAGCTGCTTCGAGCCATGATGGATGCTTCGCATGTCTCACTCCCCAGACTGGAACAAGACCTCACGGGCTTCACCGTGTTGAGCAGTGGAATGTACAGGCTCTCAGCCTATGCCCGAGAGGGAGTAGTTGGAATATAGAAAAAAAAAAAAAAAAAAAAAAAAAAAATGCGGTACGATTATTTGGGCTCCTGGCGTTTGCCAAGGCATCAAGGTGTGCCTCTGAGAAAGAGAGAGCAGAGCCTCCACGAACACCAACCAGTTAACATCTAAATTCCGCCTTCAGTTGATCGAGCTATTGTGCCTCTAATCATAATACACTGACAGCAATACAAACAGCTACACCATCACGACGCTCTCATCGACGCCATGACTGACTGACAGATAAGCATAATATTCATGTCCATTCCCATGTAATCATTTATTCTTTCTTCCACTTGACTCGAGTCTCGGGACCGGTGTCTTGCCTCCCATTGTCCGCCATATTGGGTAAACGTTCTCCCTTGCCTCATTGCCACGTGGAAATATTGGTGAGTTAATTCCTGGCTAATATTAACCCTTATAACCTTACCCAATATATAAATTTATTATGTGAGACCTTTGGATATAAATTAGCTTGTTTCAGATTGAATTCAATTTAGATATGGAGTACTTTTAATTTAGATTGATTTTATTTGATTCATTATAGCTTAGTAATATTTAACTTCCATTGATAGTTTACCACATATACATTGAAATGTATTGAAAATGTAGGACACAGGAAACATTTGCTGGCGATCAACAACAGTAATTATTCATTGTCACTTTAAACTGGTCATATGTAGGTCACTTATATACAAAATATGAAATCTGTCACAAAAAGCATCTGCACACAGGGTATGATAGTACACTTGTAAAAACACAAAATATCACAAAGAACAGTGTTTACACAATTCGCACATGTTTGCATGACCTGTACAATAAAGAAAATATGCAAATGACAAAGTTCTTGACACCAGGACACCCAATTAATCATGTTATCATAAACAAACACTGCTTCGCACACAATGTCAATTTTATTTGATATGCAAAACACTTTGATTTTTTTTTTTTTTTAAACATTATTGCACAGTTTCACACAAACACTCACTTTGACGTTTTCAACTTACTAGTTACGTTGAGAGATTTGGCCTTTTCATCATAGGTGGCCTCTCTTTTCCTTGTTTCGGAAAGCCTTCAGTCCCTTGTTGTAGAGAAATGGTCTTTCCTGGAACCATTCCACCAGGTCTTGTTCTTGCTCCTCCAAAAAGGCTACGTAATTTCTCTTGCATGGAGGAGGCGTCGAATCTGAGGAGATATCTGGCTCTTCCTCAGGTGTCAGCACACGCCTCTCCTCATGTGTCATCACACGCCTCTCCTCTTGATCTCCCTGCAGTGGAGATTTGGGTGACCCCAAGCGTGATCCTGAATGGGACGTCGAGGGGGAGGGAGTTGGCCTTGTTTGGGTCTCTGTACTAGTGCCTGGTTGGTGGTCTAGGGGTGTGGCCATCTTCTTCGCCTTCGTAGCTTTTCTCTTCAGGGCCTTCTTCACTACCTTCTTATGAGGTTTTTGTGTTTTCGGCATGATGAATTTCGGAAAACGGTGCGCGGACGGGTATAGGAACGTGTGATCGCGGTTGTGTGAACTAGGGTAATGACACCCTGACACGACTGGCGTATATATATGGTCAGTGAAAATTGTGCGACCATAGATAGTGTTATCGCAAGGGTCAAGGTGTCCCCAATATGATTTCTGTGCCCAGCGTTCGCCTTCAATCGACCTACATTCGCCCTCATTTGACTCATGTCGTCCTGCTGTCGTGTTGCATTAGCTGATATTCGTCGAAACACTCACTGCATTCGCACAACCACCGTACGGTAGTCGCCATAATCGAGCGAATTCGCTCACAAGCAGCGTTGCCAATAGTTGCAAGTCGCCATATTCGCTCCAAAGCTCGCAGGCAATTTGTTCATAATCGCCCATATTAGTCCGGTATTCGCTAGGCATTCGCACAACATTCGACCTATTCATCCGACATTGCCTATTTCGCCGGTACTGGTGAATACGGGGACAATGGTACGAATTGTGCGACTATCGTGCGAACAACATCGAATGCAGTGAGACAAAGGGTGAATGTCGCACAACATTCGCCAAAATTTTGCATTCGCAGCCGTTTTTTGGGTATACACAAAATTTACGGCGAATCTGGGGGAATCTGGGAAAACATGGGCGACGCTGGGGCGAACGCTGTGCGATTTTGGTGACAATTGGAGAATATTCGAGCGAATATGGCGAATCTTGGGACATAGACAAAAAGATCCTGTCGCCCTCTGTCGCTGGGCGTTCGCCATCGAAAAGTCACACAGTGGGATACCTCCTTAACCCTTTCTGTACCAGCGACCTTTTTTGTATTAAATTTCAGCTACATTTAGACGATATGATGAAGGTTAGGAAGGATCTGTGGTAGTTCAAAGGATTAAATGACGTAGTTTGTAGCCTTCTCATTGTTAGAGGTTTTGCCTTAGCTGAATAATATCGTCATATAGGCTACATACCAAGATATAATGGAAAGGACGTCGCCGGTACAGAAAAAGATAAATTGCAGGCCCGAATGTAAATAATGGGTATGGAGATATTTAACCCATTCAGTACCGGTGCCGTCCTTTTATTATTGCTCTGGCTACTATTAGACGATTATATTCAGTTCAAACCGGCCCTCCAGCCATTACCAGGCTTCAAACTATGTGTCTTAACCCTTTTCACTACCAGATCCTTCTGAACCCTCTGATAAATCGACGACGTACTTTTCTAGTATATATATATATACTGTATACATATATATATATATATATATATATATATATATATATATACAGTATATATACAGTATATATACATACATATTATATATATATATATATATTTGTTTTATTTTTTATTTGTTTTGAGGGGGGCTAATATTAAAAAAAAAATCAGATTAGGATGAGCAATTATATGGTTGGTTTGAGAGATTCTGTAGCCTTTAAATTCCCACAGATCCTTCCTAAACTTTATAAAATCATCAAATAATAGCCAAAATAAACTGGTAAAATGCGTCATATCCTCACAGGGTTAAACTGAACAAATTCGTCTAAATGCAGTTAGAATAACATTCAAAAGATGTTGCCGGTACAGTAGGGGTAAAGTTTAAGGGGCGATGGGCATATATATTTGCTCATATATGTATCTACAGTATATAATAATTTATTAGTGTCCTCCGTAGGCCTCCATCAAGCTTAAAAAAACACCCGCCAAAGACCCTCTTCAAGCTAAATGTGTACATTTGTTAATAAAATAATGTCCCGGCCGATGGTATGTTCCTGTTAAATTACAGACTCGCTATTGCTCGCCAGGAACAAATCGACACTTAAATGACACGACAAGTCTAAATATTGACAACGAAATGGGGCAATAGGTCATAGACGTCCTAAAATTTGAAAACTTATGGCGCTAAACATGAGGAATAAAGCGAACCAGAAAAACGACCCATCTCCCCCCAAATAGACGAGGTATCACCCGTCACAGCAGGGTGTCAAACCAGAGTAATTTTATTTTAAGACTTGAATTAATGTGAGGAGGAATACAAGAAAATTAACGTGAAATAGCCTTGTTTTGGATATTTTATCACTTCCAAACACATATTAAGGGGATAGGGGATATATTTTGGCCTTATATTTTGTATTTATGTATATTTTTAGTTTCTTCACTACACCTCCATCAAGCATAAAAAACCACCTCCAAGACCCTCCTTCAAGATAAATGTGTACATTTTCAATATATAAATGTCCCGACCGCCTTTTAAATTACAGGCTCGCTGTCGCTCACCAAGACAAAATCGACACGTAAATTGCTTGAAAGGTCTTAATAATGGCAAAACAATGGGGCGAAAAATCCTAATATTGCCAAACTAATTGGGCAAATGTCTAAAAATCTCAGAACAAATGGGGCTAAACTTGAGGGAGAAAGGAGGCCCGAAAAACGTACAATGAAGCATAAATCTACTGGTGTATATTTAGGAAGGATGACTAAATATGAGAAGGAATACAAGATAATTAAAATGAAATAGCCTTGTTTTGGTTAGTTTATCACTTCCAAACACATACTTAGGGGAGATGGGTCGTTTTTATGGTCCCCCTTCTTCCTCAAGTTTAGCCCCTTTAGTTTTCAGATTTTAAGAGGTTCGCTCCATTTCTATATCAATATCAAGACCTTTCGTGCCATTCAGGTGTCGATTATTTCCTGGCGTTCGATAGCGAGCCTGTAATTTTAAGAGAAACCGGCCTTTGGCCGGGGCATATTTATGTAGAAAAATTTACACATTTATCTGGAAGCTTGATGAAGGTCTAGCGAGGAAACTAAAAACTATATGAATACATAAATATATTAATAGACTAAACAAAATAACCACTGTCCCCTTAACCCTCAGGCCGCAGGGCCCGACATATGTCGGGCGAGAGAACAATGGCCATCACTACGGGGCCCGACATATGACGGGCGGCATTCTGAGCACATTAGGGGCTCTGAGAGAGAGTCCACGCGTTGGGAGGACGATAGGCGGGCTCTGACCGCTCGGCATGGACCGTGTGAGGTGACTGAGCTCCCCACCACAACATCCCAAACCCCTGGCCTCTCGAGAACAAGGAAAAACTGGTGAATTTACTGTATTTTAAGGTATTTCCCTTCGTGTTGCAACATAGTTGCAAGATAACCCGTGGTCGTACAAGGATGATTCAGGTGTCATTGGAAAGCTCTATTATCGCCGTTTCACGGATACATAATTGGATTACGCTCTGGCTCTTGTTTATTCATGAAAAAGAGCATGGAATGAAGCTCGTTTAGGGTAAATATGCCCGACAGGCTGGTAGTAGATGTTATATCCCTGTTTGACAGGGGTTAAGAACTGTGAAGCATAAAACTACTGGGGTGTATTTAGGAAGGATGACTACAATGAAAGGAATACAAGAACATTAACATCAACTAACATTGTTTTGACTAGTTTATCACTTCCAAACACATAATTTGAACTATATACCATCCTTGTATCCTTATAAACACAATAACGAAGACAAAAATTAATTGACTCAGTTTTTGCTATTTTATCACTTCCAAACACATTAAAAAATATGAAGCATAAATCTACTGGTGTATATTTAGGAAGGATGACTACAAAGAATGTGCATACCGTCGCCGCATACATCTCTCGTTGGCCACAACCTGCATGATCCGTGGTAGCAAAATGGCGGAAGTTGGCCGATCTCTGGTACTATAGGGTCTCTAGTGGGAATGAAGACGGAGTCACACGAACGATATTTCCGTAAATTTTTACGGGCAATTTCATGAAAGCAGCTTCCAAATATAAATTCCAGCTTCCAAATATAAGTTCCATAATAAATAAACTACCTAACATAATCTACCGTCGATCTAGTTTCCGAAGCCAATGCGAAAAAACCTCAAAATAGTACGAGAAAAAACTTGCTCATCGAAAATTGCCGGAAAATGCGTTCGTGTGACACTACCTTAACCCTTTCAGTGTGAGGACTAGATTCTTTTTACTTGATTCAGGCTATCATTAGACGATTATATTCAGCTCTGGAAGGCATCCTCAGAATTAATGAGGAAAAGTATATCTCGCTTAACCCTATACTTATGACTTCCAAAATCCCTTCCTAAGCTAAATAAAATTGTCTACTGATAGCCAGAATAAATTAAAAAATGCCCCGAATGGGATACTACTACTACTACTACTACTACTACCTAATATTGATAGATGGAGAAATATCGCAAGATGATCCAGCACTACGAAAACAAGTCAAGGAATATCATCATCTCAGGCATTCTCCCCAAGATCGATGCACCTGACAGATTCTACGACAAGGCCTTCAGCACAAACAGCCAACTAAAATATTTGTGTCTGAAGAAAGAAGTTGACTTCATCAACCTCTGGGATAATTTATATAACCAGCCTACTCTGTTCCGCAAGGATGGCACTCATCTAAACCGTGTGGGTTCAGTACGCATGGGTCGTCTCCAACATGAAGCAGTCCGCAGCCATGGATACAAAAACGCCAATCGAGAAGAAGAAGCAGCAGCGACATAAATCATCCAACACCAAGCAAAAAACAGAGGCAACCGAGGACCACCAGCGATGAGGACCGAGGACAGGGAGGACTGAGGACAGCCATGAACATAAATGTAGATCCGACCAGAACCAAACATTTTATTAAAGAGCGTTCCGTAAGTTCTAAAATCACAAATTTAAAGGTTCTCTATGCAAACGCTCGTAGCATAACGCAATACATTTTTCAGATTTAGAGGAACTAGTGTTTACAGAAAATTATGACATGATTGGCATAACAGAATCTTGGCTCAATATAGAATACAGAGACTTTTTAGCAGATAATTCACTTCCCGGTTATGTAATGTTTGAGAAAAGCCGAATAAATAAAAATGGAGGTGGCGTTTTACTTTTTATCAAAGAAAGTCTTAACCCGACCCTCTTGTCAAAACCTCAAATTGTGAACGTCGACACATCCTTTGTACTAATCTATATTTTACTAATTTCACCACAACACCAAACACCCCCAAAGAAATCAATTAAAGTATATAATTATGTGATCCACCGGGCTTCGAACCGGGGTTATCACACACAGATTTTTGACACCTTAACCATTACACCACCAGGACGGTTAAAGGTTTATGCACACGCCTACGACTTTTTATCCATTCTCGAATACTGGATATTAATCTAATCATGTTCATACTCCCAACCGCGCTATGGTAGGCCTAATGTTTAAGTGAGAGGAAAGAATATTCATGGGGCACAGATCTTAAAGAATAATAAAGGTAAACAAAATAATACTTGCATTAATATACAGACCTCCAGTTCAATCAGTGCAAACTGACCGAGAAATTTACGAACAAATTGCAGATGTAAGTAACTCACAAGGTACCGTAAATTTTGGCGACTTTAGTTTACCTGCGACCAAGTGGGGCGATACTCTTATTTCACACTCTGGACATGACTTGTATGCAACTTGCAAGAGAGTTCGCTCTATCAATTTGTTCGATCGCCGACCCGTGGTAATAACATTCTTGACCTTGTACTTGCAACAAAAGAAGAATTAATAGAGAATTTGAATGTTGGTGATGAATTCAGTAACAGCGACCATCGTACAATGAATTTCAGTTTAAAGTTTACTAGTAACGAACCAAATAGCAGCATATAGAAAGTCACTAATTTCAAGAAAGTAAACTTTCGTAAACTTAGAGCTATGTTTAAAGATACTGACTGGAGCTTTCTAAATAACAATAACGACAGAAAGACATCTTGGGAATTATTTGCAACCACTTACCTAAAATCAGTGCAGGACTGCATACCATCGAAAATACGGCGCATAGGCCATAATGATAAGCCCAAATGGTGGAAAAAAGATATATCAGACAGTTTACTTGCTAAAAAGGCTTACCTATAAAGGGTTTCCCTTAGTTCTTTCTTCACCTTACCCTATATATTTTGAATGGATATAGACTTTCTTTCTGTGTTTCGTACGAAATGGCTCGAAGGAATCATCCCACAGCCGCATCAGGGAGTGGCATTGGGGTAAATTTTATACCATCCACCTCGTATAATCAGAGCCCGGGAAAGGTCGTGGGTATATTAGGCCACAGTTTTGTGAGTTGCCTAGGGGTCTCCCGCAGCGAACTTTACGACCCGGATTTTGTTTTGAGAGCGTTTAGTGCCCCAGGAGCCACTCTCGATAACATAACATCAACACCAGCGTGGGATGATCTTTTGAACATAAGGGTGGATTCTGTTGAGGGTTGGGGATAGGGTCTGGATCCATAATATCATTAGCTTGCTATATGAGGTCTGACCGGTATGGAGGTCACAATATTGACATAGGGGTACTCTGTACCGGCTATGGTACACCAAGTACTCGTTATATTAATAGTGGATTCTGTTGAGGGTTGGGGATAGGGTCTGGAGCCACAATTTCATTAGCTTGCTATTCGAGTTCTGACCGGTATGGAGGTCACATTACTGAAATAGGGGTACACTGTACCGGATATGGTACACCAGGTACTCGTTATATTACTAGTGGATTGTGTTGAGGTTTGGGGATAGGGTATGGAGCCACAATATCATTAGCTTGCTATATGAGGTCTGACCGGTATGGAGGTGACAATATTGACATAAGGGTACACTGTACCGGCTATGGTACACCAGGTACTCGTTATATTAATAGTGGATTGTGTTGAAGGTTGTGGATAGGAATAGATCCAATAAACCCGGCGTGGTCAGTAGTACCACTGGATTCCCCGGCGGAAGAGAAGGCTTCCAAATGAGGTTTTTCGGCTCGGCCAGAAGGATTCACCAATACAGATATCCTCACGCGGCGGAAAACGACCTTGCCTCCGTCATCACGGCGGAAAGGTCTAGTGGGGTTACAAAACTATCACTCTACTCATACAAGACGATCCGATAGTTACCATTACATATTCTATAAGAATAATCATTAGTATGGGTCAGTGATACAAAGTGTCATAGATAAGCAGTCATATTGCCCTCATAGAAAAGGTCATCAGAGATCTTTTAAATAGAAGGATACGGCGGAAAAAAATTAGAGTAGCAAGTGGGCTACATATAGTTTTACAGCGTATTTGAGGTATATCATGTGTGAATGTCTCGGTTTATCCTTATGAGCATTGATCCTTGGAAATGTCTTTTCCAGATCTCAACACAGCGAACTCAGCATAGAACCCAGGTAGGGGGGACCGATCCAGGCGGGGGGGGGGGGGGGGGGGGGGGGGGGGGTTGTAGCCATCATGCCTTTAGCAACACTGTGTTCAACTCCAACTTGTTTGTGCATCCCAGTCTTTAACTATAAACTTTGCGTAAAGTGTGTTAAGTGCTTGGACCGATCCAGAGGCATCTGGTTGTCAAAAAAGTGCGAGATTTGTTCAGACCTTCGGAGTGTGTTATTTGATCATCGTGATCCTTCATGCAGTAGCTTTATCGGAAATCAGAGCAACTTTTAATAGCTATACGAAGGACATCGCTCACAAAGCTCTTCAATGCGATGATGAAGCTCTTTGGGACCATTTAATTATTAAAACACAAGTTACTAAATCTCCTTCATCCCGGTCCAGCACTATATCTAAAGTTAAACCGAAAATTCTATCGAAAGAAATTGTTAGTAGCAGTGATAGTAGTGAATCAATTGCTACTAAGGCAACCCCCTCCAGCCGACCCAAGAGGGCGAGGTCAGTATCTCCACGAGAAGATCGACCCAAGTCAAGATCTAGATCGCCTCTCAAACAATCTTCGAAGTCATCAGGTACTTCACGGTCACGGTACAAGAAGAGAAAAACAACTCCTGAAACGGCGACAGCTCTCGCACAGATTTCAGGCGGGAAGGGTCTTCAGCAGAAAACCCGTACGGAGTCGACGTGCTCGGGACGCCAGCAACCGCCGGGGTCTCGTCCTCCATCCTCCGCCCATACCTCTACCGAGCCTCATGTCCAATCTGGCAGTTCAGAGGTGGGGACGGAGGACGTTGAGTCAACTCCCAGGGATGGTTTAAGTGATATAAACACAGTGTCTCAATCTCTTAGACAGGATTTGTCTATACCTCGGGTAGACGAGAGTTTCGTCAAAGGTTTTGGCGGACCAATATGGGGGTTACCCGGCGGGTGGCCGTTACTATGAAAGTGTGAGCCATAGGTCAAAGGCTAGGGTAGAACCGGACGATCATAGTGTTTGGCGACACCTAGAGCCAGTGCAACCAGGTACACAAAGAAAATACCCGGTGGGGGTAGGGGACAGTGAGAATGTGAACATTACGCATCATGACCCGGTACCTTCATCCATCCCAGACTTGACAGGGGAAGGTTTTGAACAGAGGTTACTATCCGAGGTACGGCAACACCCGGAAAATATGGAAGTGGTAGACGAAAGGCAGGAGGAAGTAGAACCATTACCATCTGCCCAACCCGAACGCTCAGCTAGTGTATCAGAGGTAGACTCAGTAATGTCTAAGGAGTCACAGAAAGAGTTTGTGACGAAAGGCGATTTACAGAAAATTTTACATAACTTCTTGCAAAATTTTCAGAGTCCAGCGATGTCACCGGAAGTTCCACCGAACGTACCGGAAGCTCCACTGACAACGTCTGTTGTGAGGCCCTTGGAGACGGCCAAGGTTACTGCTCCACCTAACATATCGCCCCCTCTTACTTGTGCTAGTATTATTCCTGTCACATCTATTTTAACTACAACTAACGTAAGGGTTATCACAGATGTTAATCCTTCACCATTGGAAAAAAAACTATCAAGAAAGGCCCTATGCCGCTTCTTTATGGTCCAGATTTGTTATCCTGTTTATTATTCCTAGGGGGTAGCGGAGAAATGGATATAAATTAAATTACTAAACCTAGAAAGATGAATTGGCCTAGGCTATAAAATTTTACCGGGTTTGACTTACTTGTAAACATGTATGTGTAGGTTATCAGTGGTAGTCCCAGTAATATCTATGAAGTACTTCTAGTATTAAAGGAACTTAGCTGTGATGCAAAGAGTGTCGATTAGGTGATGGACATGTCGGGAGGCAAATATCAGGGAAGTTTTGGTGTTATGTGGCAGCAGCTGGCGGTCTGTCTTGGCGGGGTGAAGTCTGTGTGAAGTGTGTCTGAGATTCCCTTTTATCGTGACAATATAAAATATATTTAAGGGTTCTATATCGTCCCTGTGATTAAATAATAAGGGAAAATAAACTAAGATATAATTGGTACAACCACAGTAATATTTATCCACAAAGATAAATAAAGTAATGCGTATAAACAAAAAGGAACCAGCTGTCGTGAACCCGGGAAATTCAAACTACGGTATATATACCAGCTAGGATACACGACATACTTCGCCACCAGATATATACAAAGTATTTACAATTGTCCCGTCCCGATCATGGATCGCCAGAACTGGGAGGAACCCAATGCAGCCCGACGTGACGGCCTCTGAGGGGTATCACCTCGGTCCGCTCCAGTAGCAGGAAGGATATTATCAGAGTTCGGCTTGCTGTCGCCATCCACTACCTCTAAATCTATCTCTAGTGGGTATAGCTTAACCACCGGTCTGGTGGTCAAACCGGCTCCTGTTTTCACCTGAACTACCCTACATTCGTGGTCAGGACCACGAAGAAGTTTCATTATCCGACATATACGCCAAAAAAGCCAGGGGCCGTCATCATGTACTAGAACGACGTCCCCAACTTGTGGCGATGCTATCCCTCTTTTTACCATTAAGTGACGATGTTGCTCCCTGAGTGATATTAAATAATCAGTGCTCCACCGTTTCCACAGGTCATGTGAGAGTTTTGTTACATAATGGAAGCGTTGGTTGACGGAATCATTGTTACGCCACGTCGTGTCCTTGAGATCTTCATCCGTGACTTCTCGCCTTGGAAAGCTTCTGATCCGCCTCCCATGAACCAGATGTGAAGGAGTGATGGGTAGAGGGTCTTCAAGATCACTGTAGGTTTAGCCAAGCGGGCGATCATTGACTGTGGCCTCGAGCTCCAGTAATACCATATTCAGTTCCTCTGTGGTAACCAATGCTCGACCCAGTACCTTCTTCAAGCCAGCCTATAGGATGCCAATGACCCGTTCCCATATGGCACCGAACCATGGCGCCCTGGCCGGTATAAACCGCCACTCGCACTTGAATTCCGCTAGAGTACCTTTTAACCTTGCATCATCTATCAACTCCCGTAATGTACTGGCTCCGCTAACAAATGTGGTGGCATTATCACTCATCACAATCTCAGGGTAACCCCTCCTGCTACTAAACCTACGGAACGCATGCAAAAATGATTCGCAGGAGAGGTTAGACACCGTCTCTACATGGCCCGCTCTAGTAACTGCACAGGTGAATAAGACTACATATAATTTACTTACAGTACCCCCCTTCTCTTTCACTGGCAAGGCACCTGTCTAGTCAACCCCCATTACCTGGAAAGGACTCACTTCCTGAACCCTAAACTCCGACAATGGAGGGGCCTGTACAGCACAGTATGATGTACCTTGCAATCTCTTGCAGATGATACATCCCCTTAAGGCTTTCTTTACTACCCGTCTAATCTTGGGGATCCACCATCTTTACCTTATGTAATTTACAACATAACTAACACCACTATGGTTACACACTTTGTGGCAGTAATTACTAAGGAGAGTGGCTATACGATGTTTATTAGGGATAAGGATAGGGTACTTGGCGCTATCATGTAAAGCTGACAAGTTTAGCCTACCTCTACAGCGTATCATGCCTCCCTCCATATAGAGGCCAAACTGCTTCACTATATTGCTTGGTGTGCCCTGTCCTTTTGACAAATAGTGGTGTTCCTCAGAGTAAGCTTCTCTCTGAGCTACCTTAATCATGGCTGGCTCTGCTGCTCTTAATTCCGGCACCGTCAAGTATGCCGGTTTTGCCTGATAGTTCCCTTGTGTCTTCTCTCTAAGAGTCCTAATAAACCTAAGGACCCATGCCATTACATGCCATGACATCATATATGAGCCATACCGGTCCCAATTCAATATGGCAGTAGGGGCAACCGGTACCGGCAATGACAGGGTTCCTTCTTGACTCGTGTTACAACCCACAGTGGTGTCACCTCCTATTGAGCCCCCTATTGGGCCATGATCAGGCCATAGCTTTTGGTGAGGTACCCATGTGGGCCCTCCCCACCAAAGCGAAGAAGCAACTAAGGACACATATGAAATCCCTCTGGTGAGTAGATCACAGGGGTTGTCCTCTGTGGACACATAACGAAAATGAGCGCCGGGGACTAAAGACTTTATCTCATCAACTCTATTTTGAACATATACAGGCAAAATCTTTTTACTAGACAACCAGCATAAGGTTATCTGGCTGTCCGACCAGAGGTATACATTATCTATAATCAGCTCGTCCGCGTAGGCCTCACATATATAACATGCGAGACGAGCTGCGAGAAGAACAGCAGTCAACTCCATCTTAGGTATGGTGAGGGACTTAATAGGCGCCACCTTAGCCTTGGCCATTACTAACCTACTCACCTCATCACCAACCGCATAGGCCGCTACACCATATGCTACTGAGCTAGCATCACTAAATAGGTGCAGCGTAACCCTCATAGAATTTGTGACCCGACGGGGAAACATGATACCTGTACTATCTATCATATCGTCATAAATACCCTGCCAGTTATCTCTCATGTCATCTGGAATGGGTACATCCCACCCACACTCTAATCTCCACAAGTCCTGTACGAACCTCCGCGCCCGGATGGTTACCGGTAGCAACACTCCTAGAGGATCGAACACACTTGCGGTTAGACTTAGAGCCTCGCGTTTTGTAACCAATGCAGGGCTACTTCCGCGGAAATTAACCTGTAACATATCCGTGTCATTCAGCCACGCAACGCCAAGCATCTTAACTCCGTTTTGTTTGGCGGAAGCTATACCCTTCAGGTGCAACAGTTCCCGCAAACTCTCATTATTTGTGACCCACTCACGTAAAGACAGGTTAGCGCTGGAAAATATTCTACGGGCATCCCAACATTGTTGTTGCAAATCACTTACATCATCACCAGTCCCCTGTAAGCTATCAATATACAACCCTCTTTTTAGCTTATTAACTACTTCACTGTTCTCCTGTATCATAGACAGGTGGTTTTGAATGGTAGCATTAAGGAGGAACTGGGAACAGGTGGCCCCGAACAGAACTGCACGGAACCGGTAGACAATGTAAGGACTTGCAACATCCAAGGGATCAACGGGCCACAGAAACCTAGTAGCATCCCTATCCTTCTCACTCAACCCCACCATGAGAAATGCTTTCTCAATATCACTCACCCAGGCAAATTGATGGCATCTAAAGCGTAGAAGTACCTGGGTGAGGTCAGCCACTAGCGATGGACCTGTATGGAGACAGTCATTCGACTGAACGGCTTCTCGTCCATCCTAGCCGTACAGTCAAACACTATCCGTACAGGCGTAGTAACACTATCCTTAGTAATACCATGGTGAGCTAAGTAGTGGATGGGATGACCAGCTTGATTCCTGTTTTCTACCCTTTCAATAAACCCCCTTTCTATCTGATTATCCAGAACCTTTGTATACTGTTGACAGTAGTTGGGATCTTTTATAAATTTACGCTGCAGTCCTCTCATTCTACCCCAGGCTAACTTAAAGTTATCAGGTAATTGATCTATGTTATCTCTCCACGGCAGTTCCACTATATATATATATATATTCCAACTACTCCCCTCGGGCATAGGCTGAGAGCCTGTACATTCCACCGCCCAACACGGTGAAGCCCGTGAGGTCTTGTTCCAGTCTGGGGAGTGAGACATGCGAAGCATCCATCATGGCTCGAAGCAGCTCCATCTCTGAAGCGGCCGGTTGCTTCGCTCAAGTGCTTCACCGTCTCACCCTCCAGACTCAGACCCTCACTCTCAGAACGCCACCTATTGAGCAGTGAACTCACTAGGCATTGTCCCCCTGTAACATATTTTGAATATGGGAATATTCATACAGTGTTATTTAATCAGGGAACAACGAGGGTATTTTTTTGGCATTTCGGTGGGCTTTGTGGTAATGCACTGATACTATACTGTCCCTGTGCTTCGGAATACTGTACCGTTTCAGAAAATCTATTTAAGACTCTCTCCCCACCCTTACCAGTCTCATTAGGACTTATACCAATATGGTCCAAGTCCCATAGAGCTGTCAGATCCTTTAATTCTGGAGAATTCCTGCCAATATCTTCCTGTATCTCCACTAAAGGGTCTACTGCTAACTTAAGAACAGTGACTAACTCTACATGGGTCTCTTCTATATCTGACTGATAAGTGCCACTCAGTGCATAACCATAAATTGTTGGTAACACAACTATACTTCCTTCCCTGACATAGCCTGAATGTACAAAGTGGAAATAAAAGTCCGCCCCAATCAGTAACCCTATCATATCTTCATCAGTGATACCTGGATCGGCTAATGTGTAACCCCGAGCCTTGATAGCATTTACCTCCATCTCTAATCCTCTCCCTGGTTTGTAAACTGGTAATTCCTCCACCACAACGGCCCTCAATTTCTGCACCCTTCTTCTGTGATGATAGGTTAACTCTACTATTTCATACTCAGTACTACCAAGTGAGCCAGTAAATCCCTGGAGCCTTAGCTGTTCCTTACTGACCCTAACGTAATCAAGCTGCGATAAAGCAGAGTGCAAGATGAAGGTACGTTGCGAACATTGGTCCAACAAAGCTCTTACTTTACTGGTATGACCGTTTCTGTCGGTCAAGGGAATCTGAATGGTAGGTAACAACACTGCATTACGGCCCGAAGCCACAGCCATGGTCACTGTTGGTTCAGGGGCCACTGGTTGTCCAGTTTGTTCAAGGCGTGGCGTCGGACACAAATAATTAAAATGTTTCTGTTGGCAGAATCGGCACGGCCTAATTTTAGGGTTAGTACACCCCTGGCTACCATGTTCTGACGACAGGCACCCGACACACAATTTCAACTGCCTTGCTCTATTGGCCTTGGCGGGACTGTTCTTGCATTTTGCACACTTTGCCCAAAAATGTCCTGTCTTTAAACACAACTTACATCCATACTTCTGCTTGGTATCGGGTTTCTGATACTCCGCATATGCTGCTGTGGCGGTCGCCCCAAACTGTTCTAGTGGATTATGTCTACTTTCTAAATTGCACACTTCAGTCTTAAACACACGAACATATTCATCCACATCCAGCCAGTTGTCTTTTAATTCACGCTTAATCACTTCAGAGAGTGCACTAGGAAGTTTATTATGCAACAGTACTGCACACATTTCACTTACTGTTACATCCATAGAGCGTAATGACTCTAACGGACACTCAAATGACGCGGACAAATCTTTCAGAGCACTGACCTCCTGGTTAGGATGCGGGAGATTACACAGTTTCGCTATGTGAGCTGCTTTGTTGCGATCCTTTTGATCATAACTATTTCTTAGAATATTGACCGCTGGTTCATAACTCGCAGCGACCAAACTAAATCCACTAACAATTTGTAGAGCCTCACCACTGAGTTGTCCTTTTAGATACGTAAATTTCTGAATGTCAGTCAAGTCTGGTTGGGAGTGGACACTACAATCAAAGAGCTCCCAGAAACCCACCCACTGTGTTAGATCCCCGTCAAAAACTGGCAACTTCAGGGAGGGTAGCTTAATACCCTTCTGTTTCCTACTTGCTGCGCTATCATGAGATCTACCAGTAATGGTTGTCTGTAGAGCACTATCTAACTCAGCTAACTGACTGTTTACCTGATTAACCTACTGCATATCTTTCACCATCTCCTCCTCTAACTGATCATCTGAATATAAGATATACAACTCTATGTTATACGACTCGATATCAGCTAGGGCCTTTTCTAAAGTGATTTTCACACCCTTTACATCATGCAGTGTAGCAGCATGTTCAATAAATTCAGACAGATTAGAGGTAAGCTTAGTAATCCCTCCCTTCTTGGCGGCCCTGAACCGCCGCAATGACTTTATTTTCTCCTGCATTCTTAAAATATTTACTGTAACTAAGGCTTAAGGAACAACAATACTAATCGTCACTGTAAGCTAACCTATTCTAATCTATTCTAAGCCTAGGCTAACCTACTTACATTGATGACGACAGCAACCAAGCAAATTGAAGCATGCAGATCGCGTGCCCCCTGTGAGTTTACAAATGATCAAAGAAAAGGAAATTTACCCTATGTCATATTACTCTACTTTACAATATTTACTTTACTGTATTAAATTTTAACAAATTACAAAGTTAATGCCTGAAAAAGAAAGGAAAAGAAAGAGAAAGAAGGATCACGACTCCTCTGAAGGAGGAACAGCCGCAGCCATCGTCATTGTCTTGAGATCTAGCCTATTGCGTCGACTGCTCCTCCTCGGCCCTGTCCTTCTCCTCAAAGAAGGCATGCGCTCTGTTCAGTAACCTATCTAATACCTTCCGGCTCCCTGGCACATCTAACCCAGGCTGAGGTCTGCCTGACAGTGTCCACCCTTGCCCCTGGTCTATTGAACTGCTTAACAAAAAAAGCAGGGCACTGCACTGGACGGTCTAGCGGAAAATCCGGGACATATGCGCCTCTCAACATTTGTCCACTCAACACAAAGGCAGACAAGTCAGGCCTATTACCCCCCCAATTCCTATCAACATATAACAGATGGCCCAGTATCCGGGTCACACGGCACCAATTATATCCTGTTTATTATTCCTAGGGGGTAGAGGAGAAACAGATATAAATTAAATAACTAAACCTGGAAAGATGAATTGGCCAAGGCTATAAAATGTTACCGGGTCGGCGTTTGACTTACTTGCAAACATGTATGTGTAGGTTACCTGTGGTAGTCCCAGTAATATCTACGAAGTACTTCTAGTATTAAAGGAACTTTGCTGTGATGCAAAGAGTGTCGATTAGGCGATGGACATGGCGGGAGGCAAATATCAGGGAGGTTTTGGTGTTATGTGGCAGCAGCTGGCGGTCTGTCTTGGCGTGGTGAAGTCTGTGTGAAGTGTGTCTGAGATTCCCTTTTATCGTGACAATGTAAAATATATTTAAGGGTTCTATATCGTCCACCGTGATTAAATAATAAGGGAAAATAAACTAAGATATAATTGGTGCAACCACAGTAATATTTATCCACAAAGATAAATAAAGTAATGCGTATAAACAAAAAGGAACCAGCTGTCGTGAACCCGGGAAATTCAAACTACGGTATATATACCAGCTAGGAGTCACGACATTTGTCATTGGTTAACATTACTGCTCAGAATCTCTCCACTGCACAACAGACAATCTCAGGTGAGCTCCCGGTACCGAGTGAGTGGACTATTCAGATGAATAAGAACAGGAAATTATGAGCTAAGGATATTGCAGGTAATACTTTAGATGTGTCTATCAAAGCCATTCCGAATGTATATGCATATGATTATTTTGTGTACACCTCCACACCAGCTCTCCCACCTGCCTCCTCTGCACGTCTTTATGTAGACTGGTCAAAGGTCGACGGCTTGAATGACGTAAATGCTCTTGCTTTGCTAACGCCAAAATTGGACACAATTCCGGTTAACGAACAGTCCGGCAATCCAGTCCTACAGATGGGGCAAGTGGACACAGGTCCGTGGGTAGACTGGGAGACGGAAGCACAGCAGTTTGCCGCCACTATTACTTCTAAGTCATCCCATTAGATACCTCAGGTGACACATTCTTGGTTTTCCTTGCTGGTTGGCACGGCTGGGGGGGAACCTCCTGCTGTAGAATTCTAGTCTTTCTTTCAGCTCCTAAATTATCTTTATGAGAGTTGCAGGATCCCTTTTCAACTCCACCCCCGGCACACCTGGAAAATTACGTCAAAAAGCACTAAGACTATTTTCCCAATTACTGCTGAGTCGCCAAATAGCCCAGTCTCTCATTAGAACCATACAAGCTATTACTGATTTAGATGCCAAGAAAGCAATGGAATTATCCCGGCGCTTAACCCGCTGAGACCCAGCGTCGCACGTGTTGCGTCTGCAATGTTCGATCACCAGAACCCAGCGACGCAATGGTTGCGTCCAGGTTAATTACTTCGGTCCTATGGCACCTAGAGGGCTCAGATTTGTATGGGAATTGTGTAAGTATCCCACGCAACCATGCCAATGGTTGAAAACTCTCAAAGTCCAACCAAATGCGCGTGAGCACGCAAAAAGTTTTTTTTGGGGGAAATTGCCTTCAATTTTTTACCCTTGTAAAATCCGTTTTCGGGGGCTCTGTAGGACCATTTTTTGAGCTTTTTGATCGGTTTTTCGTGGTTTTCCTTCATTCCTAACCCATTCGCTATTGTTTCTGGGAGAAAAAAAAATTCAACCCTCTGGGCCCTTGTGGTACATTTATTACTAACTAGCTGGGACTCAGCGGGTTAATGTTACAAAACTCCATCCAATCACTGGGCGACATCAGGATAGCCTTATTAGAGGCAGTCCTACGGGTCTATCTGGTCAAAAAATTGCCAGATGACATTGGTCGCCGGGTAATTTTGTCACCAGTACTTACGCCCACCTTAGTTTGCCCTAATACTTGGCAAAAAGTGTTTAATTTGGTAGATGCAGCTAGGCTGGGTGCTTCCTCAGCTAGGAAAGAACACTTTAAATTTCCTAAGCCATACGCCAAACCTAAAGTCAGTCAGAAGGCTCAACCTAGTGGGTCTAAGATCTTTCAGGGCTCCAAGTCTCCTCCAGCGCCGGGAAGCAATCCGGCCAGATATAAAGGGAAGAGCTCAGGTAAATGGTTCAAGGGTCAACCCTAACATAAATCAGGTCAAGGTTCGACTCCTGCCAAGGCTAATCAGCCGTCTACCCCTACCCCACCACCTTAAAATAACTAGACATATCACAAACTCTCTCACTCCCGGGGCCTATCGTGGGCGAGTTGGATCAGAGTGTAGTTACGCCGGACAAGCCCAGTCAAGTACCTGGGTCATTTCGGGCGTGTCACTGGGCTTGGCCCCTGCGAACTAGGGAACGGACAGTGGTACACAAGGGCATAACCTGGCAATGGCTCCGACGGCCTCGTTTACGTCAACCATTCGAGATCAATCATGTTTATTTAGAGGTGGAGCCACTAGTCCAGGAAATGATCACCAAGCATATCATTGTCCCGGTCAATCCAACTTGCCCAGTTTACACGTCCAAACTTTTTCTCGTACCAAAGAGGGACAGTGTTCAGATGAGACCAGTCGTAGACCTGTCTCATTTGAACCAACACATTCACAACGCATCGTTCACGATGCTCACAGTGAATCAAATTAGGCTAACACTTCCGCCACAAGGTTGGATGTGTTCTTTAGACCTGACAGAAGCCTATTGGCATGTCCCGGTTAACAAACGGTTCCAAAAATTCCTCGCCTTGAGGATAGAGCATAATGGTGGGTTCACACATTCACGTATATTGCTCCCGTCAGCTCCCGTCTGTTGTAAACGAAGGTATATTGGTAGTTGGCAACCGATTACGTAAAACGTAATGGCATAATACGCAAAACTTTAATGAAATTACGGCCAGTCGGGGGGGTACTCTCGCATGGCGCGAGTAGAAACGAGTAGCCCACGTGGGTCGGGAATGTTGTGGGTGCGGCCAAGGCCGCGCGGTTGCTGATTCGAGTCGAATCAGGAACGTGGCTCGCCCTCACGTATGTCAAAAGACGGGGAAACTTACGACCGACCAGGCCACCACGGTCGTCTGACCAGAGCATCCTCGTCGGACGTAGCAGCTACCACGTGAGACGAGAGCTGCTCTCGTCAAATCGTAGAAAGTTCCAGTCGAACATGGAAGTATACGTTAGTTAGGCCGCATCTGGCAGAACCGCCGCACTGCGGGTTGGCGGGAAGACGCGGCATCGTTGTACGAGGGGACAACGGGACCAGCGAGGGACCCTCCAGTCACACCTCTCACCACACCGGAGCAGCAACCAACAAGCCAACCCTGCCATCCTCTGCACCCTGCCGAAAACAAATCGTAGCAGCGAAACGACTGCACCTATGGCTTTCATATTTTTACCACATGTACCTTACCCTTTAGGCTACCCACCACAAAAATCCCAAATCCCTCCTCCCACCCACTCGCTGACTGTCGGTCCCGTCAGAAGGAAAAAAAAGGAAAATCTGTGGCGGCGAAACGACTGCACCAATCGGTTCCATATTTGTGTGACAAGTCTCTTACCCTTCTGCCTTCCCCCCACCACACCCCCAACCTCCTCCCACCACCCACTTCTAGCGTATCCGTACGAAGAAAAGGAAAAAAAAGGAAAATCTGTGGCGGCGAAACGACTGCACCAATCGGTTCCATATTTGTGTGACAAGTCTCTTACCCTTCTGCCTTCCCCCCACCACACCCCCAACCTCCTCCCACCACCCACTTCTAGCGTATCCGTACGAAGGAAAGGAAAAAAAGGAAAATCCGTGGTGGCGAAACTACCTCACCAATCGGCTTCATATGTGTAACACAAGTCAATTACCCTTCTACCTTCCCCCAACCAACCCCAAAACCACCCTCCCACCCATACATTCCGATACCATAAAAGTCTCTGTAGTCTATAGTGTCTTTTCAGCTACTTTCGGGACCATCGGGGACCTGATTTCTAGCGAGGGGAGTGTTTTTTTTACCATTTCTCTCCCAACTTAATAGATTTAGCCAAAAAAAAAAAAAAAATATGGCACTGGCAGAAGCACACCGTCAAAATTGGCTGGCACTCAGCGGGTTACTCCTCCAGGATGAATTCCTCGATGTTACTCCTCCAGGATGAATTCCTCAATGTTGTTCATGGTGCCGATGAAGGACTGGGAATGGAAATGGTGTGGCCATTCCTGCCCTTTTGTAGTTCCCAGATTCCAACCCAGACCTACGTGGTTGACAAAGACTGTCTTTGTCTGTGTTTGGTCAGACGGGGTGTGCCTACGATTGGCCAGAACCGGTCCAGGTACGACCTAACAAATCCCAAGACATGCGGCCTCATCTACGCCGGTCTTGAGGGGGCGTGGCATGGGCGTGGCCTGTGTTCCCGCAAATCGTGCAGCCCATGAGGTCGAACGGGGCTATGCTTACGCACGTCGCAAACACGTACGTAGTTCAATACGACTCCATTACGTCTGACGTAACACTGGCCCCGTTACGCTAAGTCTGTCGGGAAGTGCAATAGACGTGGAAGAACGGGCGTTCAACGGCAGAAACTACTCGCGTCTTTACATAAATTGGCGATACGCCGGACGGGAGCAATATACGTGAATGTGTGAACCCACCATAAGACTTATGTCTTTCAACGGTTGCCTTTCGGGTTGAACCTAGCACCAAGAATATTTACCAAATTAGTCCGACAAGCATTACTACCACTTTTAAGTCAGGGAATCAAAGTGTTGTGGTACCTAGACGACTGGCTAGTGGTGGCAGAATCAGAGAGTCAATGCCAAAATCATGTAACTCAAATTCTAGATCATGTACAATCCCTGGGGTTCAGGTCAACTTGGCAAAGTTGAACCTTGTCCCAACAAGGGTAATTCAGTGGATAGGGCTGGTCTGGGACACAGCACATCTGACTCTCAGTCAGAGTGTGGACAATCGAAACAGATTTCGAAAGAAATTGTTTTGTTTTCTCCACAGTCTGACAACCACGAGGACGTCGGAGTCTCTGGTCGGCTCTCTCAACTGGATTCAACTTACTGTAAAGTTGGGCCGGTTGAAAGTAAAGAGATTAATCTTGGAAGGAAACAAACATTTTCCGCTGTTGCCGGCGGGAAAGTTATGGCGATTTCCGGCATTAATCCACAATTTACTATCGGTTTGGGCGAGGCAGGAAACATTGCATTCAATAATGACGTGGACGTCTCCTCCACCTACGGTATTGATAGACACAGATGCTTCAGGGACAATAGGTTGGGGTTATTTATCGAGCGTAGGCCATCAGGGTCAAGGGCTTTGGTCCCAATCCGAAAATTTTCACATAAATGCGAAAGAGTTGATAGTCCCCTTAATTTTCTTACATGCTCACGGTTACACTTTGCAAGGGAAATCACTAGCCTTTCGAATGGGCAATTTGAATGCAGTATCATGCATCCAAAAACAGGGGTCAACGAGGTCTCGGACATTGCTAGAGTTGTCGGAAAAGATTTTTGTTCTGGCAGAAAAGCTGAACATTCATCTTCGCGCATCATACCTGGCGGGCGTAGCCAACGTCTGGGCAGACGCCCTGTCATGGAGACAGATCACAATAGTAGAATTGTCTCTCAAGCAAACCATTTTCAACAAGATGATTGCAGAGCCATACCGTCCACAAGTGGACTTATTCGCGTTCAAGGAAAACAACAAACTTCCTTTCTACGTAACCCGCCGGGAAGTAACTTCGGCGGGGGTCCAGACGCATTGAGGGAGGATTGGAACAGATGGAATTCCATGTATCTGTTTCCACCTCCAGATGCTTTACTCATGTGTCAAGTAGTTAGCAAACTACGAGATTATCAGGGCATGGTCTCGATAATCGCGCCCCTGTGGCCAGCTCAGGTGTGGTACCACCAGTTGAAGATGTGGTGTGAGAACCCGGTGTCACTCCCGATCTCGTATTTCCACTTGGAGACAATTGGCAAACTCGAGATCTCGCTGACTTTTGCATTTTGGACATTCAGAAGGCAAAATGGTTAACTACTTACGGTGAAAGTGTAACTAATACATTTCTAAATCAGTACACTATGTCTACCAGGCGTCAATACCATTCACATTGGAAATCATTTACAACCTGGATAGTGGAAACGGCTCAAATTGACGCATCAGTAGCATTAATTTCAAATACCTTGACTACTTATTTGAACATAAACGCCTTTCCGTTATAACACTTAAAAAAACATTTGTCAGCAATTAGAAATCCCTTTTATGATTTAACGGGTCTATCTGTGCCACAGGCGGAGGAGATGGGTTTTATGCGTGCATGTTTTAAGCTTCGCCCACCACCCCGTCATCTCATGCCTACCTGGTCGCTAGACAAAGCATTGTCTTTACTTCATTCTCCAAAGTATAATCACGCTCCAGATTTTGATTCAATCATAAAGAAGGCTGTGTTCCTTATGTCGTTGGCCACAGGTAACCGGGTGTCTGAGCTGGCGGCGATGAGCAGCGAACCTAATTGTCTCAGGTTTGGGCGGCGCAATATTAATGTCCAAATTGCGCCGTCACCCACTTTTATTGCAAAAAATTAGCATAGTGATCATGTTTTTCTGATTTCACGATCCCGGCACTTAAGCGAGGGGATACTCATCATATATTATGCCCAGTACAATCTCTTATTAAGTTGTTGAGAGTATCCCAGCCTAAGCAACCGGGAGCTCTCTGCTTTAATAGTACAGGCAAGTGCATCACAAAAAGGAAATTAACATCTTTGCTGGTAGAGGTTTATCGTGTAATACGATAGAGATAGGCAATTTATGTGCTAACGTACGTCTCTGTGACGTGCCTAGGTAGATACGATAGTCTAACGGTCATTCCCGCGGGTACGGCGTAGGAAGATTAGATCGTGAACAATAAGATTGCAAGTTGTAAGTAAGTTAAGATTATAAAAGGCCTAATATGCTATTAAGCAATATTGATACGGTCTTATGTAGTATATATGAATTTATTGTATATATTAATTTATCGTATTAGGCAACCTAGACGCGGTACGATAGTTTTCCCGCCTGGCGTTTGCCAAGGCAGCAAGATTGAGGTCCGGGGAACCTCAGAGCTTCCACAGACTTCACCCTATAAACATATAATTTTCGTCTCATTTGATCGTGCTATTGTGCCTTTATTCACAGTACACTGCCAGCAATACACACATCTACATTACAACGACGCTCTCATCGATGCAATGACTAACAGCTAAGCATTTCTACTCATGTCCATTAACATATCATAATCATTTGTTCTTTCCTTGAGCTGTGCTATTGGGCCGGCTAATCTTTCCCCGTCGTCCGCCATATTGGGTCGGCATTTTTCCCTTGCCTCATTGCCACGTGGAGATATTGGTGAGTTGAATCCTGGAGTATAATTAACCCTTAGAACCCTGATTAAATATAAACATATGTGAGTGACCTTTGGATGTCATTTAGCTTAAATTCAGATTAAATTCAATTTAGACTTAGAGTAATTTGACTTAGATTGATTTGTTTGGATTATAGCTTAGATATATAATTAGCTTCCACTGATATAATACCACATTGGTTCCCAGACCCGGGATTTAGCTACTGCCAAGGGATTTTTTAAGGCAATGAGCAAGGGGACATACAACAGGATGCAGGAACAACTCTATGATAAACTGGTAGGACTAACCAAGCGATGGTTTGAGCCGGAATGCAGAGTTGTGTCGTTGCGCCTCCCGAAATCTTGCATCCCGCCTATAATTTTCCTCCAATAATAATCTGTCATTTAATTTTTTCAGACTTCCTATGACACCTGACCTGACGTAACATTTTCTTTGTTCATTATGGCCTTTTAGTTTAGGTATTGCCCATTTAGTGTACTATTTTCTCTCCATAACAAAGAAGTCTGCCATTCGGCATCTCTTGACTAGGCTACTAATTTGCCGTGGTGATATAACATTGTAGCATTGTAAAGTGTAGATAGCCTACAGGTTTGTATAAAAATTAGTAAATCAGAGGAGATACCGTCTGGTGGGGTGCAAAGTAAAGCTCTGAAAAATCAGAGGGCAGGACTTCGGGGAGTATTAAATAGAATAATAGTCGATGTCAATACTTTCATCACTACTGCTGACCTCGAGGAATTGGAGGCTAGACTAGATAATGTCCAGGTTACACATAGCCGTATTGTTGCTCTAAGTGAGGTGATTGTGGCAAGCATGACGGAGGATGATGAGATAGTAGCTGAGTGTGAAAATCGAGCCCTATATGATGAAACAGTCTTCAAAGCGAAGCACTTGTTACAGCGCGCTGTCATGAACAAGAAGGGAGGCGATAACAATGCCCAAAGAAGGGCTGATCCAAAACATACTGTACACCTCCCAAAGCTCAATCTACCTACATTTGGGGGTAATTTGACAGAGTGGTTAGCCTTTTGGGACGTATTTAGATCTACCATGCATGAATCCACTTTGGATAATGTCCGGAAATTTAATTACCTGAAATGACAAATGGAAGGAGAGGCCTTACATCTAATAGAGAGTTTCGCGGTAGTAGGTGATAGTTATCTTGAGGCAGTACAATTATTACAGTCAGCATATGGGGATTGGGAACAATTGAAAATGGCCCATGTCGTCGCCTTGTTAAATCTGACAGAACCAAAATACAAGGTCGATGATTTAGCAAAATTTAGAGCAGACATGGAATGCCATACTCGATCACTAGACACCCTAGGGCTGACCTCACAGGAAATGATAGTTATTATACTAAGACAGTAGCTTCCTATGGCAATACTCGACAAGGTCAGATCATATGATCTGGGTGAGTTAAAACTCAGTTCAGTAAAGAAATCAGTAATTTACAGTTGAACAATGGTAGAATGAATGTGTCAGGGGGGAGTGGGAATGTTGAAATGAGGGGGACTGTAAGTATGACGATGGGGACAAAGGGAAAGAAAGAGGGCACATACAAGAAACCCGCACAGACTTTATGTAAACTTTGTAATAAGAACAAGCATAAAATTAATGGAGTTTCTGTGTAAAATACCCAAAAAATGAGTTAAAATTAGCACAAGCGAAAAGGTTGAAGCTATGTGCAGGTTGTCTGAGTAGAGAACATGGTAAGCAAGGGCAATGTACTGCTACGTACTTAAGGCCTTGTCGTCACTGTAAAGGAAATCACTTCGATAAGTTGTGTCCTACCATTGACAAAAGCAAAGATGACAAACCAGAGGGTACTACAACTTTGACATTAGGTAGTACGAAAGACATCACAATATTGCCCACTATAAGGATTCCCATGGAAAGTAATGACATTAACAAAGTTTGTCGGGTGCTTCTCGATCAGGGGTCTTAACGGTCCTTTATTACAAGGTCCATATTAATGGGACTTAAGCACCGAATCGTAGGGGCTGAGACTCTTCGACTGTAGGGCTTTACGGGGGTTACTGACAAACAAGAGTACGAAATAGCGGAGATTTCCTATTTTTACCGTAAACAAAGGTACTTTATGACATGTATCGTAGTAGACACCCTACCAGAATATGTATCTGTAGGAGTGAAGAAGGTGGAACATGTAGCAAAGGGGTTAACTTGTCAGATCCCATGGGAGATCAAAGTGATGTGCATGTTCTACTTGGTGTGTGTGGATCACTATTATGATGTAGTATACCCTGGATTTAAAAGAATGTGTGGTGTAATTCTAATCCCCACTAAATTTGGTTATTGCATGAGCGGAAAGGTACATACCACTCAGTCAAACATCCTGGTCGACACGGTCTCTATACTAAGGGTGAATGTAGCCGCGGCAGAGGAGTTGGGAAGGGAAGATTCCCAACCTAGTGACCCTAAAAGGACTGCCAAGTTCGACCTGGAAAGACTGTGGAAATTAGATCACATAAGCATTAATCCTGTGGAGACTGATTATGACTCGGAAATTGCGATAAAGAACTTTGAGGAGTCTGTGAGCTATTGTGCCGCAGAAAAACAATACAAGGTTAGTCTACCCTGGAAAGATAGTGAGATGAGCCTGCCAACAAATTATGGATTGGCATTGGGTCGCTTGCGCGCATTACAACGTAAATTAACACATGAACCGAGCACACGCCAGGCGTATGACGATGTATTTCGGAACTACTTAGACCGGGGCTTCATAAAACGAGTCGATCTGAAAGAACCAATTAGGAAGGGTAGGGTTCACTACCTAGCCCATCATGGGGTGAAAACGACAGTGCCACCACACCAATACGGGTGGTGTATGACTGCTCGGTACTGTTTGGACAATTGATCCTCAGTGTTTTGGAGGATAAGCAGCCTAGAAGGGTCACCAGACCTGTTGTTGCTGGATTTCCTTTGTACTCCTTTGTAACCCAGTCTAAATGATTGCTTACTGACTGGCCCGTCCATGGTGTCGGATTTGTCTCAACACCGCTTGCGATTTAGACTGGGGCAATATGCTTTTACCAGTGATATTGAGAAAGCCTTCTTGATGGTCAAATTGCAGGAGGAAGATAGAGATGTCACTCGCTTTCTTTGGTTAGAAGACATTAGCGATTCTGGAAGTCTGGTCGTGATCTACCGTTTTCGGGTCGTACTCTTTGGTGCTACATGCTCACAGTTTTTGTTAAATGCCACAATTAAGAAACATCTGTCAGATACTCATGAGGACACTAATAAACTATCTCGCGGGTTGTATATAGACAATTTGCAGGGTTCTAGCGATAGTCAGGATGAATTGTTACATACCTAGTGGAAAGCACGTAGATTGTTTACAGAAGCTCATTTATTTCTCCGCGAGGGGGTTACTAACAGCGAAAATCTTCAGCATTTAATTCAGATGGACGGTACGGCATCTCATAACCAGGAAAATACCAGAAATTAGGGGATGATCTGGCAACCAATACAACACATTCTAACCTTTCAAACAAAGTCTTTTGTTCAGCAGACAGGAACGCACTCGAAGAGAAGTCTGTTGAGCAAAGTTTCGCAATTTTTTTATCCTTTGGGTCTAGCATTACCCGTTACCATAAGAGTCTGATGCAGGAAGTTTGGAGACGAAACGTAGGGTGGGATGACAGTTTGCCCGAGGACTTAAATGATCAAGGGACATTATTGTTGAAAGAGTATGACATCCTATATACTAAACAGCTACCTCGTAAGGTGGCGGCATTTGGTGACGTTACATTACATACGTTTTGCGATGCTAGCACCACGGCATACTGGGTAGCCATTTATGTCATTACTTCATTTAGGGTGCATTTAGTTACAGCCCGGGCCAAGGTAGCACCGGTCAAGAAAGTAACTATCCCTAAAATGGAATTGACTGCCATGCTGCTATTAGCACGTCTGGTGCAACATGTACGCGCAGCGTACGAGAGCAAGTTGAATATTGAAGCCGTTCACGTATGGTGCGATAGTTAAGTAGTACTCAACTGGGTACATAGCAAGAAGTCTCTGTCAGTATATGTGCGGAATAGGGTAGATGAGATTAGGGCCCTATTGCCAAACGATGCATATCACTATGTCAATACAAAAGACAACCCTAGTGATCTCATAACTAAGGGTATAACGGCTAACCAGTTAATAAAGTCCGAATTGTGGTGGCATGGTCCAAATTGGCTGCTCCTTGAGAATGAATGGACGATATGGCAAGCTGTTGGTGAGGGACTTCTGCCACTGGAAACAGTGACAGTTGCAGCCCAATCAAATGAGCCACCGGATCCAGTAATAGAGTGGGCAAGATTCGGTGACTATAATAAATTAATCAGAGTTGTAGCTTGGGTGTTGAGATTTTTATCCAATATCAAGGTTAAAGTAACGGGCCAACTTTGCAATAAGGGTTACATCATTAATGCTCGTGAATATAAAGCAGCTGAAGTAACTTTGATTAAATGGGTTCAAGCAGAAACCTTTTCCAATGAATTAGAATCTTTGCAAAGCTCTAATAAGTTAATGATGCCTAACTTAGTGCGTCAACTGAGGTTGCACCTAGATAATGACCTCATCAGGTGTGAGGCTCGCCTGAAGTGGTCGGGTGTAATGGACGGCACAAATCGTCCTATACTTATGCCAGCAAGACATCACGTTACTGACCTATTGGTCGTACGTGCACATAGGGAAGTAAAACACTACAGGGTCTATCACATCATATCAAATTTGCGTCTCACATGGTGGATACTCAGAGTTCGACAAGTTGCTCGACGTGTAGTAAGGAAGTGTGTGATATGCCAGAGACTAAAGGGTAAACCTTATTTGACTGGACCAGCTCCGCCTTTACCTGAATGCTGTGTAAAACATATCGAGCCTTTCCAAGCTGTAGGGTTAGATTACACAGGTGCATTAAAGATGAAAGAGCAAGATAAGGTCTATATATTATTGTTTACCTGTGCAACGCCTCGAGCGGTACACTTAGAATTATGTGACAATATGTCTAGCGAGGAATTTATGCGTAATTTAGACGATTTTGTGCACGTCGTTCATTCCCTCAACTAGTACTTAGCAACAATGCTCCTACTTTATCCAGGCATCTAGATACCTCAAGAATATGAGCAGTGATCCTACAATCATCGCTTTTATTGGAGAAAAGAAGAGCGAATGGAGGTTCAACCCAGTTAAGGCACCTTGGTTTGGTGGAATGTGGGAACAGTGTGTCGGCATAGTTAAATCAGGACTAAGAGCGGTAGTAGGACGTGCTCCATTGAAGAAGAGTGAGTTGATGACAGTCCTCACCGAAATAGAAGCAGTTGTGAATGATCGTCCGCTCACGTATGTGTACACCGACCTGCAAGAACCACTACCATTAACGCCAGCTCACTTACTCTACGGTAAACCATTGACTGCATTTCCGTCCGATTTCCAGTCAATTGTAGAACTAGACTACTAGAGGATCCTTCGTTGTACTCTGAAGCAGCGGTGTCTAAGCGATACCAGTATATATCAAAGGGAATCGAGGACATTAGAAAAAGGAGGATTAACGAATATCTGCTAGCCTTGAGGGAAAGGAGTATCAAACCCTCTGGTAGACCATCGGCACCTACTGTTGGTGAAATGGTTTTAATAAGAGAAGATAGTCCTCGTTTGTACTGGAAATTAGGCCGCGTGTTGGAGGTGTAGAAGGGGGTAGGCTCTGTAAAGTGGGTGGCGCTATTGAAGACAGCCACTGGAACTACTGTTCGTCCAATCTCACGTTTGTACGCTTTGGAGCTCGATTCCGCTTTACAATCTGAGGCTCCACCCGATATTTCTGGGTCCGAGGATTCTCAACGTGACAATTAACTTCTTACTGATGGTGATCAACCTCGGACCGGGACGTGTCCCAGAAGCGCTGCTGCTGACGCCGTTGAAATGTGGTGTCAGAAGATAGCCTCTGGGCAACTTTAATTTAAGGTGGGGTTCAGGTTTTCTTGTGGGGGGAGTGTATCGTGTAATACGATAGAGATAGGCAATTTATTTGCTAACGTACGTCTCTGTGACGTGCCTAGGTAGATACGATAGTCTAATGGTCATTCCCGCGGTACGGCGTAGGAAGATTAGATCGTGAATAGTAAGATTGCAAGTTGTAAGTAAGTTAAGATTATAAAAGGCCTAATATGCTATTAACCTATAAAGAACGAGCTGTGTATAGTGAACACCACTGTTCTGGGCGATGATATTAGGCCTCTTTCCCGCCTAAAATCGTAATTTTACGATAAATATCGTTATTACTTATTCATATGCGCCTATTTTACCTTTACTATGAAGATAGTAACCTGTAACAACAATAAAACAAGTGGGAATATCATTTTTCTGGTCAAAATCGCGAATTATAGTCAGCCGCTCCAGTCATGAGTTATGAGCCAGCCACGATGTACACCCTCCCTCTTTGAAGCCTACAGCCACACTGAACCTTCCCTCCCTCATTCTCGCGTATATACTGTATACCCTATCTAGCAACATGAGCAGACTCAGACCGGGTTTGGAGATATTGGCATGATAAATACACCAATAAAGATGGTAATAAGAGGAAAAATAGATGATAATTGAAGGGGGGGGGGGGGGGGGGGGATATTGACACATGTGTTTAAATGATACGAGGTATGGAGAATTTTTTTTTTTAAGTGCTACTGGGGCCTTTTAAAAGGTGTTTTTTAGGCCTGCCCTCTTAAGAGCTTGTTACGCTGGCCAGCTTGCCAGAATGTGCTCGTACTCGCTAGTGCTCGCCGGGGCAGTGGAATGGGCTATAATAATCGTAGAACGATGTTCTTTCTTTCCTAGTGTTCATGTTGTCACAGACAGATTAGTGTTTGCCTTTATTCTTGTCTGTGACATGTGGAAGTATTTTATATCATTGATAGAGTATAAGATATGTAGTGTGATAGTTAAGGAAAGAGAGTCGGAGGGGAGAGCGGGGTGGTAGTATGTGCGTGTGTATGTACGTGTGCATTCCTCGCTTGGGCGGTGGTTCCCACGCTCGTGATTGGTCGGCTGGCCAGGCGTGTCATATGACGCCTGCTCTTCATGACGTAGTGGTCTGTGATTGGAGGCCGCTGTCTTAGCTCGGTGGAGCGGGCATCCTCTCCGCGTCTCTCTTTAGAGCTTGGTATGTTGTGCTTGGTCCTAGACGTCCCTTGCAATCTGTCCCCAATCTAACCCTCTTTACTGCTGTTTCTCTCTCTTAACTCCTTCTTTCCAATACTTCTCATCTTTATTCATTTATCCATCCCTTCTGGTTCTGCATACGACTTCCATTGTCGGGCAGTCGTATTACCAGCACCAGTTCTCACATATATGTTTTGCACTAGCTTTAGGGATTATTAGAGTCATAGTCACATGGTATCATAGTATTGGGTGCTTCTAATTATTGGGTTGTTCTTTCCTACTATTTAATGCTAGACAGTGGAGGGTACCTTTGGTCGTTGTCTGAGTTATGTATATGGCAAGTCAGAGCCTGTACGACTTCGACGGAGCTAGGTAGCCTGTAACCCGTGTGCATATTTTTCCTTTGTGAGCGTAGCAGTATACAAGCGAAGGGCTTTTGCCTACTCTTGCTTGTATGCTTGCTACCTCATTTTGTTGACCTTTGTGGAGCGCCAGGGTAAGACCAGATACTTGAGATCTGGACTTACCAAGAGAGCCTCCTAGTCACTTAACGTAACATAAGGGAAATCTGTTCAGGGGAGGCAGTAGGCTACGAGCATGCTTGCGCTCTGCCTAGGCTCCTTGTACCTTTTATACCGCTGCTAGACTTTATTAGTAAGAAAGACAGCATTGTGTTTATTAACTTTAACTGCGAATGCTTTAGGAATTATTCACATATTATTTTAGCCTAGGTTGATGCATAGGGCACAACCCAGTTTGGCTGTTATGTTGGCTAAGGAAGTACTGTTTTTGAGTGGCTGTTATTAGTGCTGTCACAGAGTTGTTGCACTCCCTTGTTTTATATATATGTATCCTACTTGTTGGTGTATTTAAGATACACGCTTTGGTGTCCTGCCCCTGCATTATTTCTGTTCTATATTCGACGAGCATCTTAGAGCATCAGACGTTTTCAGAAGATTCCATATCTGTTTGCTGTAGGACTAGACTTCCAGTGTTTTCATTGAGCATTGAAGAGTTTAGTGTTGAGTTCAGACTCACACTAAAGTTAACGTAAGCATATGCTCCTTTATTAAATCTTGTTATAGTTTATTTAAGCATTGTTATTACTTGAGAGCATTTTATTAACGTAAAGTACTCCTGTTGTGAGTAGGCTTTGCCGTCACCGGAAAGCCTTTGTAGAAGTGCACTAGACCCAGTTAATTGATACCCCGTTATCCAGTAGATTAACTCTGGAGGGTTTAAGTGTTTTGTTCACCGGCTTAATAGTTCGAGGGTTTGGAATTAGCGCACCGTTGTTGCAGATATAGCCTATCTTCTAGTCCAATATTAAGTGCCCTTGTTTATTTCGTTGTGCCGGTCGTAACAAATGGCGACCTTTGTCCAGTATATAGTGAACTGAGTTTTGCAGGTTTTTTGGAGAAATCTTATTGCCATTTGGGGTTGAATTTATTTCTCGCAGTGTTGGCAGTGGACATTGTTTTGAGGATATATGGAACTTGTTGGAGTTTATTGGTGACCTAGTATTGCACTTAAAAACATCTTTGAATATGTTTTGTGAATAAAGCAACGCGAGAGTTTGGCTACTTTTGTCTTGACTTGGATTTTTTTTTTTTTTGACTCCATCATGTCACTGGACGGGTCTGAGCATAGTGAGGGCACAGTGCGAGAGACAGGCGAGGAGGTGGAGAAGGTGGAGTTGGTTGACAGCGTTCGGGTGGTGAACGGTGAGGAGGATGCTCGTAGGTTTTCGGAGGAGCCTGTGTCGGCGGACCGGGTGTCGGGGCTGGACCGGTACGGACTGCAGTGTATAGCCACGGTCTTAGGGTTTCCTTGCACTAGCGGTTGGTCAAGAAGTCAGCTGGTTACCTGTGTGCTGGGTGGGGTGCGTGAGGCTTCGGGTGGAGCGGGAGCTGGGGCACCTTCGTCCCAGCCCCCATTCCACTCAACACCTATCATGGCGCCCCCTCGGGTTCCGGAGCCGGGTACGTTCCCGCAGGCCGATGTCCGCTGGCGGTTGGGCATGCCTCTAGGTGACTCACTGGGTGGGTCCCCGGTAGTAGCACCCCCTCCTCAGGGTTTGTCTCCCGAGATGTTGTTCCAGCTCGAGCTCGCCAAACTTGAGCAGCGAAAGCATGAGGCTGAGTTCAAGCAGCAGGAGCGACAAGCTGAGCTCGAGCAGCGAAAACATTAGGCTGAGTTCAAGCAGCAGGAGCGACAGGCCGAGCTCGTGCAGCGAAAGCATGAGGCTGAGGTCGAGCAGCGAAAGGCTGATCTCAAGTATAAGTATGAGGCTGAGCTCAAGCAGCGGGAGGCTGAGCTTAAGTATGAGTCTGCAAGGTATTGTGCCGATGTTGACCTAGAGAAAACTCGTGTAGAGGTGATGAGGAACCGTTTCGTCCAGGGGGGTCGACCCCATGACCAGTCCCTGTCGCATCTACTAAAGTTGGTTCCAGTGTTTGATGAGTCAGGAGTTACAGAATTCTTTCTCCGTTTTGAGAAAAAGTGCCGGGAACACCAATGGCCCGAGGAGAAGTGGGCAGCCCTTGTTTCTTCACGATTGACGGGGAAAGCACTCAAGGCGTACGATGCTTTGCCCCTAGATTCCTGTGTGAATTATGAGTTGTTGAAAGAGGCTGTCCTGAGGGCGTATGAGTTGCAGCCAGAGACCTATAGGCTGAAGTTTAGGGCTGTTCCTAAGAGAAAGGAGAGTACTTTCCAGGAACACCCTAGAGAGCTGTCAGATGCATTTGAACATTGGCTGAGATCGGAGAAGGCAACTACTTTTGATGCAGTGAAGCAATTAGTGTTGTTAGAACAATTTTTCAAATGTACTGGCAGTGACTTGACTCTTAACCTGAAAGAAAAGCAACCTAAAACTCTGCAGGAGGCGGCTGAGCTGGCTGATCTCAGGTTGTCATTGATTCGTGGGTGCGGGTCTGCACAGAGAGCTGAGGCAGGTAACCAGGGGCGTACCACTCCACCCCCCCGAATTAATGACACAACTAATTACAAATTTCAGAGTACTGGTGCCAATTTTGATCCCAAGTCGAAACTCTTCCCGTTAAAGAAAGGCCAGGGCCCTTCCTCACCTCAGAGGAAGTCCAAGAGCGAAGTGGAGTGTTTCAAGTGTCATGAGAAGGGGCATATTGCGCGCTCATGTCCGAGCACACCGCCTACAGCAGTGGTGTCACTAGTGAGCAACATCGGTGTGTCTTTGAGGTCTTCCGCGTTTGCCCGGGGTAATATGTCGGTTGCGAAGTCATAGTCGGTGCAGAAGCAGCAGGAGGGCTCGTCACCCGTCCGAGATGCTTTTTGCGGTCATAGGGGGCACGGCACTGTGAGGTGGGATGGTGAGGAGCATAGGCTTGCGTTGCTGCGTGATACGGGAGCTTCCCAGAAACTTATTAAGAATTTCACTGGCAAGCCTATTAACGCGGCTCGGGTTGTGGTGGTTCAAGGTATCAATGCTACGCGGTCTTACCCGCTGGTCAGAGTGGAACTTGAGGTGGATGGTGTGACACGGGAGTTGGATGTGGGTGTTGTGGAGAAATTGCCAGTTGAGGGGGTCGACCTCCTTCTCGGTAACGACTTTGCGGTGCCTGCTTCCGAGGTTCCACCCTTAGTCGTTGCCGAGAGGGCGGTCGACATGAGTAGGGAGGGGCAAGACGGGCTCAAGAGATCTCAGTCCGCTCACGTGTCACAGCCTAGTACCCAGGTTTCAGACCAGCGGAGGAAGGGTCGGAAGGAGAAAGTCAAGGCTGGTGGTCGGGTTGAGAGTTTGGACCCAGCGACACTCCTTGGTGACTTGGTACTTGCACCAAATTTGAGCTCCGGAGTGGCCCCAGAACCTGTCCCCCCTAGTGACATGGTAGGGCGTGATGGCACTCCGCGACAGAGTAGTTCCCAGGTGCAACTAGAAGATCTTAGTCTTGAGAGTTGTGGGAACGGGGCTATTGAACTCGATGAGGACGGGGAAGCATGTCATGTGAACCTGTTGAAGGAGTTTGTGAGGCGCCCACCTGAGCAGCCTATTGTCCCTGTGTTGGTCTGCAGCGGCCAAGGTGGAGAAGGAGAGGGAGGAAGTGAGGCACAGGTGGTGGAAAGTTGGGATTGTCATGTCTCGGCGGAGCAGTGGGTGGGGATCACGAGTCAGGTGGCTGTGGAAGCGCTTGAGCACCTGCCTGAGCAGCAGTGTGCAGCGATCTAGCACCTGCTCGGTTCATACCCCACTGTTTGTGCCGAGCACCCAGGCCTCACAACTGATGCGGTGCTCTATGTTCCGCTGGCAGGTCACTTGGGTGTGAGTAAACCGTTGGCCTCGTTGTTTAAGTTGTTCAAGGTGGGCGACGAGGATTGGGCATGGTTGTCAGGTCAGGGTCGACCCATGGCTGCCAAGGGTGGTGGTCAGTATCAGGCCATTAAGCAGATTGGTGAAGTTAACTATGGAGTAGATACGCCTGATCGTCGCATAGCCTCCCAATGCTGCTCTAGTACAATGCAACAGCCCTACCATAGACTGACTGTATCTGGCCGTGGCGCTGAAGGCGGTGATGCTGCGCAGGCAGATGTAGTCGCAAGGAATGCGGGGGTGCGCATGTACGGTATCGGTGCGGAAGCCTTAGCACTTATGAACTATGGGAGTGACTGCACAGGTGGTACAGATTGTCCCTCTCATGACCTGACTGTTTTAGGGACAGAGGTGGAGAAGGAGGGAGGCTATAGTTTAGAAACTACGGTCCCGGCTGGGTTGTGGGAGGGCAATGAGCATGTTGTTCGTCGAGATAAGTTGCAACCTCTTGTTCCTAAGCGTCAAGAGAAGTTGCTTACTAGGCTGTGGCAGTACGTCCGCATGGTTGTTGATTCTCCAGGCCTGATGTACGGGGTGACACCCGACATGGAGGCTGGAGACAGTGCAAGGCTCAAATTGGCTCCCTACTGTATAAATCCTGCTCGACAGCCTGTCGTGAAAGCAGAGCTGGACTACATGTTGAAAAAGGGTCAGAGGGATAAGGGATATCGTTAGTGGTCGTTGCCAGTGACTTTGCAACCTGAGTTGAGTGGCAAGATCCGTGTTTGTGTTGATTGCAAGAGTGTTGGTGCATCATCCCTGACAGACGCCTATACATTACCCAGAGTTGGCGACCCCATAGGCCGCATCGGGGCTGCCTCGTTTATCACTAAGGTGGAAATAGTGAAAGGTTATTGCCAGGTTCCGTTGCCGGAGAGAGCGAAGAGAAGTGCCAGTCTTGTGATGGATTGGGCAGTTTATCAGTGTCAGGTGTTGTTTTGCTGCCAGAACACAAGTTGGATGTGTGGCATGTTAAGGGCACTGATAATGTTCTGGCTGATTGTTTGTCACGGGAGGGTATGTTTTAAGGAGAACCCTCGCCGTTCAGTCAGTGTTGGTTTGAGTTTGGAGAAAAATTAGGCTTGCCCCTGTAGTGCAAATCCGCCAAAAACACTATTAAAAAATTATAACAACCTCACATAAAAACTCTTTCTTTTTGATAGTATATAAGTGCAGTATGTTACAGCAAGAATCTAAGACATGCTGAGTTTTTGTCTTAGTAGGCTAGGCTTGGTGAAGCTTGCTCGTTGAGCGTAATATTGTTAAGTGATACTATTATTTTGGGGAAGTGTTGTGTAGATTTTTGTTATATAATGAAGTGTTTTTATGTTTGTGATTGTGCCTTGTTTTTCACACCTTGGGGAGTAGCTGGGTGAGGCAGGGTTGGTGGGCATTCTGTCTGGTCAGATGTGGCGTTTACCTGAGGTTAAAACGTCCCACATCTTGGGAGGGGTGTTACGCTGGCCAGCTTGCCAGAATGTGCTCGTACTCGCTAGCGCTCGCCGGGGCAGTGGAATGGGCTATAATAATCGTAGAACGATGTTCTTTCTTTCCTAGTGTTCATGTTGTCACAGACAGATTAGTGTTTGCCTTTATTCTTGTCTGTGACACGTGGAAGTATTTTATATCATTGATAGAGTATAAGATATGTAGTGTGATAGTTAAGAAGAGAGAGTCGGAGGGGAGAGTGGGGTGGTAGTATGTTTGCGTGTGTATATACGTGTGCATTCCTCGCTTGGGCGATGGTTTCCACGTTCATGATTGGTCGGCTGGCCTAGCGTGTCATATGACGCCTGCTCTTCATGACGTAGTGGTCTGTGATTGGAGGCCGCTGTCTTAGCTCGGTGGTGCGGGCATCCTTCCCGCGTCTCTCCTTAGAGCTTGGTATGTTGTGCTTGGTCCTAGACGTCCCTTGCAATCTGTCCCCAATCTAACCCTCTTTACTGCTGTTTCTCTCTCTGAACTCCTTCTTTCCAATACTTCTCATCTTTATTCATTTATCCATCCCTTCTGGTTCTGCATACGACTTCCATAGTCGGGCAGTCGTATTACCAGCACCAGTTCTCACATATATGTTTTGCACTAGCTTTAGGGATTATTAGAGTCATAGTCACATGGTATCATAGTATTGGGTGCTTCTAATTATTGGGTTGTTCTTTCCTACTATATAATGCTAGACAGTGGAGGGTACCTTTGGTCGTTGTCTGAGTTATGTATATGGCAAGTCAGAGCCTGTACGACTTCGACGGAGCTAGGTAGCCTGTAACCCGTGTGCATATTTTTCCTTTGCGAGCGTAGCAGTATACAAGCGAAGGGCTTTTGCCTACTCTTGCTTGTATGCTTGCTACCTCATTTTGTTGACCTTTGTGGAGTGCCAGGATAAGACCAGATACTTGAGATCTGGACTTACCAAGAGAGCCTCCTAGTCACGTAACGTAACATAAGGGAAATCTGTTCAGGGGAGGCAGTAGGCTACGAGCATGCTTGCGCTCTGCCTAGGATCCTTGTACCTTTTATACCGCTGCTAGACTTTATTAGTAAGAAAGACAGCATTGTGTTTATTAACTTTAACTGCGTATGCTTTAGGAATTATTCACGTATTATTTTAGCCTAGGTTGATGCATAGGGCACAACCCAGTTTGGCTGTTACGTTGGATAAGGAAGTACTGTTTTTGAGTGGCTGTTATTAGTGCTGTCACAGAGTTGTTGCACTCCCTTGTTTTTATATATGTATCCTACTTGTTGGTGTATTTGAGATACACGCTTTGGTGTCCTGCCCCTGCATTATTTCTGTTCTATATTCGACGAGCATCTTAGAGCATCAGACGTTTTCAGAAGATTCCATATCTGTTTGCTGTAGGACTAGACTTCCAGTGTTTTCATAGAGCATTGAAGAGTTTAGTGTTGAGTTCAGACTCACACTAAAGTTAACGTAAGCATAATTATACTCCTTTATTAAATCTTGTTATAGTTTATTTAAGCATTGTTATTACTTGAGAGCATTTTATTAACGTAAAGTACTCCTGTTGTGAGTAGGTTTTGCTATCACCGGAAAGCCTTTGTAGAAGTGCACTAAACCCAGTTAATTGATACCCCGTTATCCAGTAGATTAACTCTGGAGGGTTTAAGTGTTTTGTTCACCGGCTTAATAGTTCGAGGGTTTGGAATTAGCATACCGTTGTTGCAGATATAGCCTATCTTCTAGTCCAATATTAAGTGCCCTTGTTTATTTCGTTGTGCCGGTCGTAACAAGCTTTGCCGCCGTTGCCCAGTAAAACCTCTTAAACCACTGAACCCCAGCTATTTAACCTCTCGGCTGCGCATGGGGGGTATGAGACACATCTGCCTGTGCGCACGTATTTGAGCTGTTTCCATCACTAAAATATTTATTTTACCATAAATAGCATTAATACTTCTCCATATGCGCCTATTATAGGTTGATTATAAAGGTATTAACCTGTTACAACAAAAAAACAAGTGGAAACAGCGTTTGGATGGTCAAAATCGGCGATACAGGCCGGGAGTTACATAATGTATGGCTGAGGCAACCTCCTTTCCCGCCACTTTTCCCCAAGTCTGGAGAGACACTGTCGATCGATACTCTCTCTCTCTCTCTTGCACTCGCTTGCTAACAGTGATGACAATGCCCTGCTTGCAATTCGCTAATGTTAGCACGAAAATATACCACAGAATAAGGGAATAACAGGGAAAATAGGTGATAGCTGAAGGAGGGGAGGAATGTGGGGAGGAGGGGAGGTAGAGGAGTGATATTTGGCATGGCCCAGGGGCAAAACAAAAATAAAATAAAATAAAAACCAAAAAAATATTTTTGTTTCGGTGTTTTAAATTGATTTTTTTTTTTCCCTGACTCTTAAGAGTCTTCCGGCAGTCCGCCAGGGGAACTCTTAAGAGTCTTCCTGCAGTTCCCGGGTTAATAATAAATGTACACCCCAGGACCAGCAGGTTGTAAATATTTTGTTTTTCCAGAAAACACAAGGAATGGGTTAGAAATGAAGGAAAACCCACAAAAAACCGATCCCCTAGATCATTAAGGGGTCCTACGATGCGCCCGAAAGTCGGGATTAACATGGGGAGAATGGGTAGGCAAAAACAGGTTTTTGCGTGCTCACGCGCATGCGGTTGGAATTTGAGAGTTTTCAATCATTGGCATTGTTGCGTGGGATACTTACACAGTCCCCATACAAATCTGAGCCCTCTAGGTGCCATAGCACCGGAGTAATTAACCAGGACGCACCTTATGCGTCCCTGGGGTTTAGCGTTACATACATTGCGGACGCAAACCATGCGTCGCTGGGGTTCTGTGGGTTAAGAGCTTTCTCGCCGTTCCCGGGTTAAGCAATATTGATACGGTCTTATGTGGTATATATGAATTTATCGTATATATTAATTTATCGTATTAGGCAACCTAGACGCGGTACGATAGTTTTCCCGCCTGGCGTTTGCCAAGGCAGCAAGATTGAGGTCCGGGGAACCTCAAAGCTTCCACAGACTTCACCCTCTATACATATAATTTCCGTCTCATTTGATCGTGCTATTGTGCCTTTATTCACAGTACACTGCCACCAATACACACATCTACACTACGATGCATTTCTACTCATGTCCATTAACGTATCATAATCATTTGTTCTTTCCTTGAGCTGTGCTATTGGGCCGGCTACTCTTTCCCCGTCTAATTGGTCTTTGTGCTGTTAGAATTAAGAATAATTTTAAGAGTAAAAAAAGGGTGGGGAGGGGAGTACTGGAGAGCTAAGACCTTCAGCCCCTCCGCCGGATAATGTGATGATGAGTATACAAGTTGTGATATACTTAATATTGTTGAACTGGCTTTACAGTTCCAGATTATATTTAAATTTTAAGTGATGTGTATCAATAATAGTTGCAACTATGAGATATACACAATAATTTGTACAAGAATATACAGTAGTTATACGTACAAGTTAGTTATAAGGTAAAAATATTTGTGATCGAATATATTTTGTCCCTTACAGGACTCTGACGTCTAGTGAGAATCAGAGGATTATTTTTATTCTGTCAAAGAATCACAAATTCTTGAACATTGTTTTAGTGAATCTCAATTGTGATATTCATTACCTACATGTACCTGTGCGCTTATGTACAAGCAGACTATCTTTGAAGTGCGCGGTCTGCTTTTCTTTCCATTTTTTTACCAAATATTGTATGTACACATTAAATGTAAGAATGCTATTTTGTTTTTTTCTCAGCCTTTTGTTGATTTGTTAGTGGTTTTTGGATATTGTCACGAATGTCCCCCTCCAGTCTTGAGATATCAGGCATATTGTCAATGATGGAGGGGCCACTAATAAATTAAAGGTTTCAGTCCCGGAGGAAAGAAAGAAACCCTAATATTTAGTAGTGGCCCCGAAATCATTGACGATGCAGGCCCTCCCTTCCATCCCCTTCCCATTGGTTGATGTCTTTAAGTTAAATCATGATATATCATTGAAGGACGTTATGGCGCTGGGCAGATCAGCGTCTCGGAAAAAATCCACGGGAAGACATCCACAAGTTTGGGAAGCTTAATTATAACATTTCTTAAGTTAATTTAAATTTTTAATTGTTTACGATTTTTTTTCGTAGTGAGTACCCAATCATAAGGATGATTCCATAAGAGAATTAGCGTACACTTATGATGTGGCCTCGTATCTCCCTGTGGCGGTTGTTTCAAACGAGCCAACGCAAGGGCTTGAAAGAGTGCTATTATGTAATAGGCATAATTATCGTCAATGATTTTGGGCCCACTACTAATTATTAGGTTTTCTTTTTTCCCTCCGGGACTCAAACCTATAATTGCGTATATATATTACTAAAACGTTACTCTCTTTTTCCCAGATATACGAAAGATCACTTATAATTGTGTTATGTTACTAACCCATCTGTCCCCTACTAACTTCCTAATCCTGCCATGGACATTAGTTCCAGGGCAGTAGTTCCCTTTCCAATGTTCCCTTACTCACTCTAAACCACTGTTTGGACACTTGATCCTCAGTGTTTTGGAGGACAAGCAGCCTAGAGGGGTCACTAGTTATGTTGTTGCTTGATTTCCTTTGTAGTCCTTTGTACCTTTATGGGCGTACGCAACAACCAAGTTAACCCTTGTCTAGCAGGGGTGTTTTGGGCTCATTTGGGCATATTCAGGCCCTCCTGAATTATCAATCAAGTATCTGCATGAAAAGAAATTTATTCAGCAAAAAACTAGGCGCTAAAATCTTCAAAATGAGACCAGAACGAGCTACGTAGCACTCGTGATTCTCTTGCAGTGGTGCCACGAACATGGGAGTTTAGCGTATAGCGGTATATTTATCCCAGCTATGCTCACTACTGGCTACACTGCCGGCCTCTCGAGAACACAGGAAACATGAGTTAATGGGCGGCGGTAAGCCCTGGGAGTTGGCTGTCTGGCCTGCTGTGCTTCCGGCCATTTGCACTCGATTTTAACCCTTTAAAAGCCTTAATAATGCTCCTAACTTGCTGCAAATTGGTGCACGACTTAAGTCGAGCGCCACCAATAAGGGATTAATAATCCGCTCAGGTGTTTAATTACATGAATATGCGTCTCTATGGGATAACCTATGTATATCACCTTCACAGCTGTTACCCGTACACCTCTAAACCATTGTAACATCGCCAGAAACGCCAACGAAGCAGGTGAAGCCCCGGATAGCAGAAAGTAGAAAGCGAGAAAAATATCAAGTCATCGCCAGAAGTCATCAGTTCGAGCCTCTGGCATTCGAAACTTCAGGAGTCTTCGGCCCTACCACGCTTAATATGGTGAATGAAATAGGCCGTAATATCAGAGAAGTTTCAGGAGAACCCCGGGAAACCCTCTGGCTCAAGCAAAGACTAGGGATGGCTATCCTCCGGGTCAATGCCACCAGCGTCATGAGCTCAGTACGACTGGGCCATGCCACTGTGTGAGGCCCGGGCAGGAGTGGTGTATCCATAGTCTTTCCACGGTAGGGTATAAAAATAAACTTTATTTGTATTTAACATGTTTGATGTACATAATTAAAAGATGTGTCGGATGGTTGAAAGCCACAATTGCTCGCGCGTTTGGGGCTAGCAACACGTATTATGAAAAACATGTATCCATCATACAATTCACTGTCTCTCACTTCACTTCACTCACTCACCCCAGTAATTTACCGGAGGATAACAGGTTTTTCACAATACGTAGATGGAGGTCTTTAAAAAAAAAAAAATTTTTTTTTTAACAATATATCCTTAACCTAAGACATGCGCAACTGCGCATGGGGGGTATGAGACACCACACTCCTGTGCGCACGTATTTGACCTGTTCCCATCACTAACATAATTATTTTACCATAAATAGCATTAATACTTATCCATATGCGCCTATTATAGGTTGATTATAAAGGTAACCTGTTACAACAATAAAACAAGTGGAAACAGTGTTTGGATGGTCAAAATCGGCGATACAGGCTGGGAGTTACATAATGTATGGCTGAGGCCCCTCCACTTTTCCCCACGTCTGGAGAGAGACTGTCGATCGATACTCTCTCTCTCTCTCTTGCATTCGCTTGGTCACAGTGATGACAATGCCCTGCTTGGAACTCGCTAATGTTAGCACGAAAATAGACCACAGAATAAGGGAATAACAGGGAAAATAGGTGATAACTGAAGGAGGTGAGGAAAGTGGGGAAGGAGGGGAGGTGGAGGAGTGATATTTGGCATGGCCCAGGGGCAAAAAAACAAAAAATACAAAAACAAATTTTGGGGTGTTTTAAATGGATTTTTTAAAAGCCTTACTCTTAAGAGTCTTCCCGCAGTCCGCCGGGGGAACTCTTAAGAGTCTCCCCGCAGTTCCCGGGTTAAGATGGTCTTGTGATCATGAAATTAGAAATTAACCCTTATTTAGCGGGTGGTAAGGTATTTTACACTGTACCGCTCAGCGGGCATAATCCCGAAATATTCGCTCAATTTCACTTGCCCTAGCGCCGTTACTATGGCTCCAATGCAAACGAAACGATCATTTTTGGAAAGAGCAACTCTTCGTCTCCCCATATAAGTCTATTATGGATGTTATGAGCGAGTGTGGAGGGTGGGAAGAGGTGAGGAAGAGGAGGTACTTTTTGGTCTATTTCCCGGGCGCGTTCGGTTGCGTTCGCTTTGGCCTGACTTCGGCCTCTTGCGCGTCTACTATTCCTTCGGTAATCGGTCTTATTTTTCTCTTATTTCTCCTTATTTCTGTATTCTCTGTATTCTCTCTCTCTCTCTCTCTCTCTCTCTCTCTCTTTCTTTCTCTCTCTCTCTCTCACTCCTGTCTGTCTGTCTGTCTCTCTCTGGCTCGTTAGCTTTCCCTCTCTCGCGCGCTCTGTCACTCTCTCTCTTCCTCATCCGTATATGTAATTCTCATTATTATTTTCTCTAATCTCTCTCACTCCTCCTGTCTGTCTGTCTCTCTCTCTGGCTCGCTCGCTTTCCCTCTCTCGCGCTCCCTTTCTCTCTTCCTCATCCGTATATGTAATTCTCATTATTATTTTCTCTAACTAATCCCTCTATTTCATTTATTTGCTTGTAATATTTCTGTATTATTATATCTTTTTCACTCTTTCTTCAGTTCAGTTTCTGTATTCTCTCTATACGGTGGGAATGGTATTTCGTATGAGGGATGTGCAGCACAAATATTCAACCTTTCGTTGTTTGGTTGTTTGTATTACCGTAAGAAATTTACTGAACGCCTGCAAATAATACGCTATAAAATGTTTGCAATCAAACTCTCAAGCAATTTCAAGGTCACATGCAATTATAAATGTAGGCTATAGGCAGACCCAGAGAGGAAGAGACAAGAGAGAGAGAGTGTCGTGATAATATAACAATGTTACATATGTATCATATATATATGAAAAAATAATATATACGGTAGGCCTACATCTGTTCCCCACAATCATATAATGCCAAGCACAAATATTCAATCTTTCATTGTTTGTATTACCGTAAGAAATTTACTGAACGCCTGCAAATAATACGCTATAAAATGCTTGCAATCTCTCTATTTTCTCTAATCTCTCTCACTCCTCCTGTCTCTCTCTCTCTCTCTGGCTCGTTCGCTTTCCCTCTTCCTCATCCGTATTATCTATTTCTCATTATTATTTTCACTAACTAATCCCTCTATTTCATTTATTTGCTTGTAATACTTCTGTATTATTATATCTTTTTCACTCTTTCTTCAGTTCAGTTTCTGCATTCTCTCTCTCTCTCTCTCTATCTCTGTTTCGCTTGCTTTGCAGGAATTTTATTTTTGTTTTATATATATTATATAATAATTTACTTATCATTACTTACTATATCGTATAAACAATAGTAGGTAGCCAACTTACCATAATACCGATACACCAAACCGATACGCATGCGGTTTTGTTTATCACCTGTTTACTAAAGTGCCACCATTATCGATTTTCTTGGAGCCGACTCGAGCGGGAGGGTTACCAATTGAAGTTAAATCCGCTAGCATATATTGTTAGATGTAAGACATAATAAATACCACTAGAAATATGAATTGGCAAAATCCATATAATATCACTTTGAAATTATTCTGAAATTTCAAAACAAAACCGCTAGTGTAAAGGCCGCGTCATACAGAGGTCGACCGCGACCCGACAGTAACCCGAAGGCAATGACTTGCACTTTTCACCCGAATTCACCCGAAGTCCCCGAATGAGACTCGTACCACGACTATGACTAGAAAGCAATTCGAATGCAACCCGAGGGACTCGAATGACGTCTCGAATACGAGTCGATGTTATCCCGTATATTACTCGAAACTAACCAGAAGTAGAACGGAATTGAATCGACCATGAGTCGAAAGCTAATCGACGGTGACCCGAGTAGCAGATACCAACCCGAGTTAAAACCGAATCACACCCGAAGTAACCCGACTTAAAACCGAATGAAAATCGAACCCCACCCGAAGTCAGGAACCCAACCGGAATGAAACCAGAATGTAAGTCGAACGTGACTAGAATTAGTAGATTATGACACGATTTTGAAGTTATGCATCACCCCACTATATAAAGAGAGGGTGTGCTCACACAAGCTTCATTTGTACAGTGCAACCAACACAACAACATGTCACAGGAAAGCAACCTCCCGGACCCATCACGACCAGAAGAGATGGATGACGAGGCATTGGAGTTGGCAATCTTGAGGCAGGAGATAGTTAATGCCAACCTCAGATATCAGATTACTGCCCGCGCCATCATGGACAAAGAACGTGAACCCCAACGTGCTCAACTTCGACGGCCACGATGACCAAGGAAACCCCGAAGCTGCAGCGTCAAGCCATGGGTGGCACAGCAAGAGACACACGGACACTACCACCAGTTGCTGAAGAAACTCCAGGAAACTGACGTGGTTACCTATAAATACTTTCTGCGTATGGACGAGGAGCTGTTTTATATGATTGTCGAACGTGTCACACCCAGGATCAAGAAGGAAGAGACCAACTGGAAGAAGCCCCTGGAGCCCGGACTGCGAGTTGCCATGACACTACGCTTTTTGGCCACTGGCGAGGCCTATAAGAGCATGGCACTGAACTTCCGTGTAGGTGCCAACACGATATCACTGGCAGTGCGGGAGACGTGCGAGGCAATCATACAGGAATACATGGAGGAGCAAATAGTGTGCCCATCAACACCTGAAGGTTGGAAGGAGGTCGCCAAGGGCTTCAAGGATAGGTGGGACTTCGGACACACCATTGGGGCAATTGATGGGAAGCACATTGCCATACAGCCTCCAAGCAACTGCGGATCCTTGTACTACAATTACAAGCACTACCACTCCATTGTGCTCCTGGCAATAGTCGATCACCTGGGAAAATTTATGTACGTTGACGTTGGAGCGAACGGGTCAGCATCTGATGGTGGTATATTCCAGGTGACTGACATCCGGAAGGCCCTGGAGGACGGAGCAGCAGGATTGCCACCACCCGAGCCATTCCCAGGGGAGGACCAGCCAGTGCCCTACTTTCTGGTTGGTGATGACGCATTCCCAATGAGGGAGTGGTTGCAGAAGCCACACCCACACCGAGGGCTCGATGATGACAAGAGAAACTACAACTACAGACTGTCTAGGGCCAGGAGACAGGTAGAGAATGCCTTTGGTATGCTAGCCAACCGCTTCAGGTGCCTACTGACTACCATCAACGTACACCCCAGTACCGTGGAGAAGGTAGTCCTGGCTTCATGCATACTCCACAATATGCTAATCGACCGACGTGAGCCCCAACCAGAAGCCGGACTTCGTCGCCCTGAAATACCCCAAAGTGACTGGGCGAGGGACCCCTTGGATGGCTTGGAGCCACTTCAGCGCCAGAGAGGACCAGCCGCTGCCAAAGTGACGAGGGACTACCTGACCCAGTACTACAACCGCCCTGAACAGCGCCTTGCCTGGCAGGACTAGTAAAAAGGTACGTTTCCACTATATGCAGGTCCATAATATCCCACACCCGTTTTATAAGTGTTGCACAATGTTGCAGTGTGACTGCCGTAGGTGTCCCAATACTGTCATTGCAATGACATAAATCAAACTACCTTCGATGCCTTATTATAAAAGTGATAAAGTCTTTGATAAATATATTGTATACAAACCCGAAAGTGAATCACAGCACTAAATATTCTGACCTGTTATATAGTTGTTATAATATATATATATATATATATATATATATATATATATATATATATATATATATATATCCTTGAAACATAAGTTCATTAAGATATAGTCCCTACTTTATTATTAATATATTTGGTCAAAGTCTCACTTCATTAAGATAAATCCCCTAATTTATTATTATTATATTTGGTCAAAGCCTCTAATTGAAATAACACAAGAAATTGTTACCTTATTTTGGACTGCATGTCCATGTCACTTTATATGTTAAACTTTTATATTGTTTTCTGATTAATCTTCACGAACATGTTGCTCAAGGATGTTGATTTGGTTAAAGTAATATCATGTTAACTTTTAATTATAGTCAAATTTTTTCAATGTCAATATTATTTATATCATATTGGGATGTGTTAAATTTCTCTGTTTTTTTCTTATTTGTTGATGTTGATCTTGGCTGTTGATTTGTTTAAAGTAATAACATGTTAACATGGTAAAAAAAAATCAATGTCAATTTAATATATATCATATTGGGATGTGACACATTTCTCTGTTTTTTTTTTTTTCAATTTAATTTAATTTTATATCCTATTCCCATGTGATCTACTCGATCATATATTTTAACTTTATATTCCTTTTAATTATTATTAAGCAAGCAAATTAACCTTAGGAACAAGTAAAACATAGAAAATAAATTTTAGGAGTAAGCACAACACAAGTCAAACATAGAAAATATTTGTTTATTATAATTAATGAGGTACAGAGGTAGAGATATTGGTTTGTTAATGAGGTAGATCCAGCATGGTCTCCAAGAAGGCAGGGTCCAGGGGTGATTGTTGTACGGGTGTGGCACAAGGACGTGAAGGCCCATAGGCCTTCCACTGAGAGGGTGTGTCTGGCTGCTGGTTTGGAGACTGTTGAATTTGTTTTCCTATATGGTGGTAGGACGTGCTAGTGGTAGGGACATTGAGAGTTTCATAATACTGACGTTGGGGATGATGTTGGGAAGGGTTTGGGGACAGGGGGTGGGAGAGGGGTGCGAAGTGTGGGAGGGGTCCTAGGCCCTGGTTGTGGGAAATCATGGCATTGGAAAATCTTAGCACGTCCAGCTGGAAGGCCTGAATCAAGGGTGATGGAAGGTCACGCATGTTGGTCTGGAGTGTCTTGAAGTATGGCTTCAGACTCGCCTCTGCGGGGGTGTCCACCTGGTGGCTCCTCTGCCACACAAGGGGGCTCCTTCTCCTTCTCACCTTCACGAATCTGTGTGAGAAAAATAAATGAATTAGAATGAATCAGACAATACTTCATAAACATTAATGCAGTGTACCTTCATTACAATAATGCGTGGCAAAATAACCTCTGCACCATTAATATTGCCTAATAAACGTTACTGCATTGATAACAAATAAGTTACAAATTTCCGATATATGACACATCGAAATGTATAATAGATTTATTGTATGAAACATTTTCTTTTTATATATACTAAAACATTTACATAATTGCGAATGTACAATTAAATGTGTTCAATACTATAATGGGTGACAGTCAGTGAGTGGCTGAGTGAAGGCACAGAGGGTGGGGTGTTTTGTGTTGCATGTGGGTGTATGTGTTTACGAGTGGAGAGATTCAATTATGATGGCATGTTAACATTGGATACATAATAATGATATTTACCTTGTCATACAGGTCGGGTTGGGCGGCTGGCGCCTGGCTGGGGGTGGCACCGGACCCAGATGACCCGGGAGTTGCCACCACGGCTGAGCTCCCGGTCGCGGTGTCCTGGGTAGCTATGGTTTGGGTTGGAGTGGGAGTTGACTCTGGCCCGTCCTCCCCTTCAGGCTCGACGTCGTCAGCCATCTCCTCCTCCACAGTCGTTGTCTTGTAGAGCTGTGGAATGTATCAGGTTATTAGTTTATGACAGTGTTGAACATCAATTGATAGAGTAAATAATTTTCTAGCAACACTCATACATATATATATATATATATATATATATATATATATATATTATATATAATATATATATATATATATATATATATATATATATATAACATAATATATATATATATATATATATAAATCTATATAAAAATAAAATATATATATATCTATCTATCTATCTATCTATTGCCTGACGCCGTGATCCCCGAAGGGGTGGCCACGAACGAACCGCCCCCATGCACCTCTGTCCCCAGTCAGTCGACGCCCCTCCCCCTCGGTCGTGGTTCGTCAACGTTGGTTCCGTCCGCATCCGAGGCTGTTCGTTCGTTTTTTTTTGCTTAGATATTTTTTCCGGGTGGGGGTCGCAAGCCCACCGACCCAACCTCTTTAGTCGCCTCTTACGACACGCAGAAGGCACGTGGGGCATATTCTATTCCCTAACCCCCAGGGGGGGTTTATATATATATATATATATATATATATATATATATATATATATATATAATATAATATCAATGGTTATTTAATTTGGTAATTTTTACATAGCAATAAATATTCACAATAATCTGGGTGCAGCTTATTATTTATACATAGAAATAATTAAAAAAGTATTATACATGTTAGACAATATTAATATTCGATTTTATTCTATTTACAACATCCAACAATAATGGTAAAACATTTATGTAACTTATGTTTATTTAATCTTATGTTGAACAGCACCAAGATATTATTTATACCTTTAACATTATTTTTGATTAAAAATAAATTTGCAATAGACTTGATAAACGTACCTTGCTCTTTCTGGTGGGCAACTTCACAAGATGGGGTTTGAGGAACGCGAAGTGGGTCTTGATCCAGGCGTCTCTCTCCGTCAGCTGGACCGCACCTGAACCAGACACGGGAATCTTGTCAAGCTTCCCGTACCTGGTCCTCATCCCTTCCATCCACTTGTTGAGTGTTTCCACTGAAAAATTTAAATAATATATTAGGAGTGATTACGTACAAAATATAAATAGTATGGGGACAAAGATTATCACAACCGAATGTATTATCAGTTAACATTAATAAGTATGGTTCACCTGGGCAGGTAACCACACAGCACACATTGATATGAGGGAAGTACAATGCAAGACTGCACACGAAACATTATCTATTATTAACTCCAAATATTACCTAGTTATTTCAATTCCGAAAACAAGATTCGCCAGCAATGTTAACGCCAAACTTTATGATAAATATGTATCCACTTTGCACGGCACAGGTAAATTATTTGTAAGTAATATCACTCAACATAATGGTTATTATATCATAAGAACGCACACAACCAACCTTCAATGTTGAGCTCCTTTGCCTTCGTGGCGAGTGTCTTCTCCCGCATGTTCTTATCCTTGTGGGCCCTCATTTTCCTGTTGTACAGGAACTCCTGCTCAGAATACCACTCGGCCACTTCCACCTCCTTCTGATCAGGGAGCCTGGCGGAGGTCCTCCTCCTCCTTTTCGGCACAGGTTGTACTGGGTTGATGGGCGGCGTGGTCTGGGTAGGCGTCTCGGAGAATGTCGTTGGTGTCTGGGTAGGTGGCTCGGTGAGTGGCGTGAGGTCATCTTGGGTGGCGTCATCATCCTCGCTTTCCTGTTCCGAAGGACTGTCACCTTCGGTTGACACGATAGGGTGGGTCTTTTTGTGAGGGACATGGGCTTTCTTTGCTATAATAATAGACTGTGACTCTGCTTCCTCGGTTGGGTTTTCATCGTCGAAAACAGGGTTGGAGTCGATGTGCTGCCTCTCCTCTACTTCCTCCTCGCTTTCCTCTTGGGATTGCTGGGTGGCAAACAGGTCCACAGACTCCATGGTAAATTTGCGGGGCCTCTTCACTGCCTTGCCTCCTTTACCATAGTTTCCGGGCATGTTGGCGACAAGAGTTGGAGAGAGAGACGTGGTGGGCGAAAGAGACGTGGTGGGCGAGAGAGACGTGGTGGGCGGTGGGTACTGGTGTGGAATGGAGCGAATGACTCCCACCCGCTAATTTATAGGGCCCGTGCGGGAGTGGCAGTGTACGATAATTCGGGCCGCTCCAACCGCACATGGGCCTGCTTCACGTGGCTCCGCCCATCGACTCGCGTTCGGGTTTGATTCGACTTGGCTTCGACAACCCTTCGACTTACATTCTAGTCATTCGGATCACCATCGAATATTCATCGAGTCTAATTAGGAATGTCGGACATGCATCGAGTCATTTTCTAGTAGTATTCGGGTATCCATTCAGTCACCATCCTAAAATTTGGGTCAGCATCGAGAACAGTAGAAGTTCGAACAAGTTTATGTAGGAATTTTCCAGTGAGCATCGAGTCTAATTCGGGTTACGGTCTAAATCATCGGGTCTAAGTCCACTTAGGTTCGATCAATTCTGGTATGAATCGAGTTAAAAAAATTTACTCGAAAGTGACTCGCATAGGTCGAATGCGATCAGAATATGGTAGAATGTAAGCCGAATACGAATCGAATGTAAATCGAAGGTGACTCGAGGATTTTGTAACGGTTTTTTTACCCGAACGCACTCGAGGATTTCCCAAAAGTAAACGCATGTACTAACTTTTGGCCGACTCATCCAAACTTTCGGGTGATGACCAGAGCATGACTAGAACGACTCGAACATACCAGAATCATACTCGATGTCGCCCGATTTTTGGGCCGAATACACTCGAACCGCAAAAATTTGAATTTGTTTTGCAAGTCATTGCCTTCGGGTTTCTGTCGGGTCGCGGTCGACCTCTGTATGACGCGGCCTTAAGTCATTGCTGCTAGATCGAAGTAAAGGTCTCTAGATCTAGCGGAAGTCGCTATACGTATTGGCAGTACTGCACACTCATTCATTTAATTCATTCATTTTCTATTGAGCTCGTCCTGGAATCTTTACGACTCTGAATCTTACGATTGCCGACGGCGATACGTTGTTGACATTGTTGTTGATGTTCCAGTGGAGGGATGAACAAAATATTTTCCTTGTCCAATAATAGCTATTTCATAGTCCCACAGGACTTATTTTGATATATTTATCAAATTTACTGAACGCCTGAAAATAATATGCTATAAAATGCTTTCAATCAAACTTTCAAGCAATTACAAGGTCACATGCAATTATATAAAGGTATATTGTAGACCACAATCTTCGCCAAGCTTCGTTGTTGCTTGTATTATCGTGAGAAATGTACCATACACCCTGGTTATCGTGAGAAATTTACCGAACGCCTGCAAATAATACGCTATAAAATGCTTGCAATCAAACTCTCAAGCAATTTCAATGTCACGTGCAGTATAGGTAGACCCAGAGAGGAAGAGACAGACAGAGAGAGAGAGGAGGTCAAGAACATCTGCTAGGTGTGATTTCCCCTGGGAGGGAAGAGAAGATTAGTTAGGGGCATGCCCTGGCCTACATCAGACAAAGAGAGTACAAAGGAGTACAAACAAAGAGAGTGAGACAGAGAGAGAGAGAGTGTCGTGATAATATAACAATGTTACATATGTATCATATATATGAAAACATAATATATACGGTAGGCCTACATCTGTTCCCCACAATCATATAATGCCAAGCACAAATATTTAATCTTTCGTTGTTTGTATTACCGTAAGAAATTTACCGAACGCCTGCAAATAATACGCTATAAAATGCAAAGGAAATTTCTTGTAGAGTGCAATTTTGAGGACGTAATGTGCTCTGAGAGAGAGCGGAGCGGTGATTAGGAGCATAAATTACCTCAAGACCGCTCGCCACACAGGGAATTATATAAGGAAATTACCGTATTTTAGGGTTTTTGCACTCGTGTTGCACGATCGTTGAAAGACAACCAGTGATCGTAGAAGGATGGTTCGGGTGTCATTGGAAAGCTCAATTTACGCACTTTCAGGGATATATACTTGTATTACGCTCTGGGTCTTGTTTATGCATGAAAAAGAGCACAGAAACAACCCCATTTAGGGTAAAAAAAAAAACGCTGGGCGGCACAGTGAAATATACTCCACCAGCCGCCCGTAAGGTGATAAAATGCTTGCAATCACATTTTCAAGCAATTATAAAATGTAAATTGTACTTACCAACACCCACACCAGTATGTTCTTCGTCAGGAACGTCTCCAATTTGCTCAAGGGTCTGTCCAACATCAACCACAACATCCACCCCACGCAAATTATGCTTGGGGTGAAAGCCTATGATCGGGTTATTTTCGTCTTCCGAGTCATCCACACTACCAAAACTCTCACCCAGACCTTCGACGGTTTCATCCAGCAGCTTATTAGAAAGTTCTGAAGAGTTCAGCATGATATCTAGTTCCTGGGTGGTAAGCCGGGCGTGGTTAGTAGGGTGGCGCGACGCACTAGGGATGGCGGCCACCGAATCGAACACGGGCAAATCTTGACCTTCCATTATGGCTGCTTGAGGGTCACTGAGTCACGGTCACGCAGTGGGGATGTGTGGGTGGGCCCTTGTAGTACACCGCCTGACCACCAAGTCTCGCTTTCCACCTAAATTAGGGCGGGAATACGCCCACGGACTTAAGTCCGATCCCGCCATTTAGTCCAATTTTCTCGTATCGGACTTAAGTCCGACCCCGATCTTTAGGGGTTAATCAAATTTTATTTTATTTTAGAAATCTATCATAGTTGTATCTATGTAGTATTAGAAGAATGTACAAACAAATTTTATTGTACAAATAATGTTAAGGCCAGAACATGATGCCATTGGATTAAGGTTCTAGAGTACATGAATGTTCTCACTAAACATGCAATAGATCTCAAGTGAAGGTCCAGTCATGTACAAGCAGCTCTTCTTTGAAGAAACGCACTGCTTACCTCCTTTTATATTTTGTATATATGGTATGAACGCAATTAAAAACTTAAAATGTTATACGGATTCTCTGTTACCTATGGTATTTAGGTTGGCGGTTTTGATATTGTCACGAATGTCCCCCTCCAGTCTTATATATCAGGCATATCGTCAATGATGGAGGGGCCACTATTAAATTATAGGTTTGATTCTCAGAGGGAAGTAAAGAAACATAATATTTAGTAGGGCCCCGTAATCATTGACGATGTTAGTGCCCTCCCTGCCATCCCCTTCCCATTCGCTTGATTTCTGAGTTGTATCTTGATATATCAGTGAAGGAAGTATAGCCGCTAGAGGGCCAGCGTCAGGAATCCACACGCAAGAAATCCACGCATGGGAGAGCTTGAGTATAGCAATTATTAAGTTAAAAAAAAAAATTATTTACGAAGTTTTTCGTAGTGAGTACCCAATCATAAAGACGATTCCATAAGAGAATACGCGTTGCACTTATGAGGTTAGTACTCCTGTCCTCCCGCGCGGTAGATTCAAACTAGCAACCGCGCTGTTTGATGGGAGACTATTATACTAATAGGCATATCGTCAATGATTACGGGGCACTATTAAATATTAGGTTTTCTTTACTTCCCTCCGGGAATCAAACCTATAATATATATATGTATATATATTTGTATAAGTAGGCAGTATGTTTTCATTGAGGCAAAATTTATAAAAGACCAAGGCATATTTGTTTTTTACTAACTTTTTACTTGTGTTTTCAATATTTCTCACTGTATGTCTGCTTTCATCATTCAAATGATATATTAAGTTTCCAAAGTTCATGATTATTTCCAATTAGGTGTTGAATAATACGTCAACTATCATTTTAGTTGTCCTATTATTTATTCACTAAACGTTTCGTGCTTTCTTTCACATCTAAATCTACTGAAGATGTGCAAAGAAAGCACGAAACGTTTAGTGAATAAATAATAGGACAAATACAATGAAAGTTGACGTATTATTCAACACCTAATTGGAAATAATCATGAACTTTGGAAACTTAATATATCATTTGAATGATGAAAGCAAACATACAGTGAGAAATATATATATATATATATATATATATATATATATATATATATATATATATATACAGTATAAATTATATATACACCCTAATATTGAATGTGTTGGTATCCTGTAGGATGTGTCTGCATTTCTCCAAGTACAGTACATCTTACAGGATACCAACAAATTCCAATCAATATCAAGAAATCCCAAGGAACAATTAAAGAAACGACTCAACTCCCTTATCACCGCCGCAAACGCTCAGGTAGATGGTACCATATATGATTAATTAACTTAGGATATTTCTGTGGTAATATTAAGACCCACAAACAGGGCAATCCTATACGTCCAAGTATTTCCCAAGTGCCTACTCCCAGCTACAAATTAACTAAAAGGCTTAACCAATAAATATATCCATACATCCCAATCACATACTCTTTGAAATCTACAAAGGATTTCATAGACATCATAAGAATGCAGAAAAAAAAAAAAAAAAAAAAAAAGAAAAAAAAAAAGAAGGCATTTTAGCTTCGCTCGACTTAGAAAGTCTTTGTACGAATGTGCCGGTTGAAAAGACAATTGACATCATCCTTGAGTATGTGTACGGAAACGATCCGATGCCGCCACCAAAGCTACCAATGCAGGAAATGCTTCGAGCCTGCACTATAGAATCTCCTTTCAGACGCCCCGAAGGTAATATGGCCTGCAGTACCAAATAATCATGAGATCCCTTCGACGAAGGATTCTCACGTCGGATTCGCACGTTTAGGTGGTACCGCCATTTGCTTCCTTGTGCGAATCTCTCGTGCGATACCGTCGGACGTTGCGTTGGTAAGCCTGTCAAACTCGCCGCGGTGCATTTCTTATGGTTGGCATGCCGGAGGAACGTTTTGTTTCAAATTACTGCCTCAGGCAGCCTCACTGCAGTACACACGGAATCGAATCATAATAAAGTGATGGTCGCTGGTGTATTATTTACCCAGTTATTACATTAATCTTATTTGTCTGTATTTACGACATTCTCAATTAACAAAAATAAGGTAGTGATTCCCCAGATGACCATTGAATTTCTCTAATTTCCCTTCAACCATCAATCAATTTTTGAGCTTAGGAATAGCCATGGGGTTGTGGTTTGGATTTTCGCTTAATAATTGGGTTGTGGTTGGCACTCTGGATAAGTGGCTTAGTTATAATATCAGGCAAGCTTTACTGTTATTGTTATGCCGGGTTGTAATCCAACTGGCTTCAGTATTATCTAATTGCAATCCAGGTTTTGGATATCTAGATTTAGAATATTACTCAACATGGATACCTCGAGCGCCGTGAATATGACAGTTATATACTCAATCAGGCAACCAAAACACAATAAATACACAGGGTAAAAATAATACACTAATCTGTATTCAATTGCATGTGGATATATAGGTGTTCAAGACTTCTCTATTTTATAGAATAGGTAGTATGATACTGACGAGTGTTAAATTCGTACCTAGAATTGGGTAGAATAATTATATTAATCGAGGAAATATCTCGATCTTGACCGTAAATGCAACGGGTACATCTGAGTACTAAATTAATTAATAATTCTTAACTCGACGGAGAGGGGATTTTACTTATAGAAGTAAAAGAAAGAAATACTTTAAGTCAGCGAAGCAAAGGTTAAGAATAATTTTAAATTGGGCGTAGGTTCTAGGTATGTAGAAAATGTATAGTTATTACCACTTCACGGTATACACTTAGACTTCGACTTGGTATATACATCAAATAAATATATATACATCAGAGGAAAATCTGAGAGTATTCAATATAAATTATGTGTATTATAATGAGTATGTAACGTATGTAAATACTATAATTCTGAGGGATGAACACAGAGTACAATTATGATCTCGTACTCAAAGAAGCACTGTACGGATCTATATTAATTCAAATTACAATTAATACAAATTCACTAAAGATCTTAGGCACAGATCGTAACAAAGTCATACTAGGAATACTCTCATATTTTACCTTACCTTACAAAAATAACCAATAACGTAAGACACTCAGGGACACTTAGGGTAAAGTAAGAAGTATCCTAGAATCAGAGTCTGGTTGACGTGGACTCGGAGTCTGCAGGCGGTACGTCAGGGACACGACCTTCTTCACAGGGGCAGGGCAAGGCAAGTCGAGGCTGGACATCTGAAGAGCTTCAGTCATGCGTAATCCCGCTTCTGGTGGTATACCAGTAGAAGGATGCAGTCGTGTGTTGCTTACTTTTCTTCAGGAAAAGTAAGGCTATGTTCAACTTATTTTTACTGTTCAACTTACTGGATTTCGACTACATAAGGGCATGAGGATATCGTTGTAATGGTTATAGCATTCTTGAGTCTAAAAATACAGAATAGATATAAAAGGGTGCAGGTGGAGATTCTTAATCTCATGATATATATTACTTATTTCTAGGGATCATAATGGTGATGTAATGGAGGATTTCCTGTTCATATGGAATTCTAGTTTTTATTCTTTTGTATGCTATAGTTTTGATATGGAACACTGGATCTCACTTATTCCCATTCCTGCGGGAAGGTATTATTGATAGGTGGTTGAGGGTCCCACTTGTATCTATATTGGTGAGGTTCTTGATATTTAATTACCATAAACATATCTTCATTATAGTTCAAGTCCGGTTGGAGTGTTGTGATAGGCCGTCTCGTTTCGTGTCGGCCGCTGTCATTGGAGGTGCTGGAGCTCTCAGGATTCGTCCGGGCTCGAACTCCTTTAATTGGGGGACTCTTCCATTCCTCCGGAATTAGAGCATGGGCAGATCCAGAGAAATGGGTAGACTTACCCATTTCCGGAATTAAAGTCTGGGAAGCTGCTTGGTTCCGTCGTCCTTTCTTCTCGGTTTTGTGGTTGTCCTTATAGCTGCTATTGTGTGGATCTGAGGGTGGCTGTTTGACCCCGTCATTACACCACCTTCGTCCAAGACAAAATCTCGACCTCGAGATCTTAAAGTATATGTCCTGACGGTTGAAGTAGCGAAAGTGGGTATCAGGTTTTGTAGGATAAGACACCAGAGTGTGGTAGGGACGTCGGCCGGTTTGGTGGGGTCCATAGCCATCGTTATTTGCAGTGGAGTCCGGGATTTTTTGGCTATGAAGAGCAGATAAGAAGGCAAATGGACTACTTCTGTGCTCTTGTCCGAGGTCATGATCACGCTGTTTATCTTCATGATGGAGGGAGAATCAGGAGGAGTAGTGGCTGCTGGAGGAGATGCTGTATGACTGTCCTGATGTGGTTGAGCAGGAGTGTTTGGAATAGGTGGGAAGGGCCTGTTGAGCTGGGGTTTGACCTGCCTGGTCATGGCTGCAGGAACAAGTCGGGGAATTAACCTCGCACTAGGTTTGGCGGGGCCCTTTTGAAGTGACGAGGTGGGGGCTTTTGTGGGAGCCCGCTGCTTGTATGTCCGTTTGAAGGTAGGCGCCCATCTCTCAGGTGGTGTCACACGTCGGTCAGATCTTGTACATATAGGATTAGAGATAGGTGGCATTAAAGCAAGAGATGTATGTGATTTAGTTACAGGTATTTGAGAGGAAGAAGTAGAGCTATATGTAGAAGAGGTGGAAGTATTAGGAGACAGGGTAAATTATTTATGAGAAGATGTAGAGGGTTGAGGAGGTTTAGGTGGCATGATAGGTGATTTCTGAAAAGATGTAGAGGGTGTAGGGGTTTTATTGAAAGGGGAGGAAAAAATAAAGGTGGTTTTAGAAGAGGAGTAAGTATTAGGTGACAGGATAGAGCGTCAGAGCGTTTTTTGTGTCTGACTTCCTCAACCATTGAAGGACGTGGTGGTCGGTTATGACGGTGACCTTGACTCCCGCCAGGTAGGCTTTGAAATGTTGTAATGCCCAAATAATTCCGAGACATTCACGTTTGGTCACAGGGTAATTTATTTCTGCTGGGTTGAGGGTGCGGCTAGCACATGCAATTATGTGCTTTTTGCCGTCTCTAGTTTGACCTAAGATGGCCCCAATTCCGAACTGTAATACATCTGTGTATAATCGGAATGGTTTGGTATAATCAGGAAAGGAGACCACCGGAGAGGCAACTAATTTGTCTTTTAGGCTGTTGAAAGTCTGAAGCCTGGGGTCTGTCCATATGAAAGGTTCTTCTTTTTTTGTGAGGTCATGTAGGGGTTTGGCAATGGTGGCAAAGTTCTTCACAAATCGTCGATAGTAGGATGCTAGGCCTAAAAATGCATGTACGCCTTTTACGTTAGTTGGAGGGGTGATTTTACTGATATCCTCGAGTTTGGACGGGTCTGGGGCAATCCCTTCTTCAGAGACGACATGGCCTAAGAAATTAACTTTATTCTTGGCAAGGGTGCACTTGGAGGGTTTAAGTTTCAGACTGGCATCCCGGATCCTCTGGAAAACTTGTTTAAGGCGTTGCAGGTGTTCGGCCCAAGTTGTGCCAAATACTATGATAATCTCCAGATATGCCAGGCAAGTTACCCAAGTCAATCCTTGTAAGACTGACTCCATCAATCTGGAGTAGGTGGCTGGTCCATTGCAGAGTCCGAATGGTAGTACTGTGAACTCGTACAGTCTTCCTTGGCTGGTGGAGAAGGCCGTTTTCTGTTGATGTTCAGGCAAAACGGGTACTTGCCAGTAACCAGCTTGGAGGTCCAAGGTAATGAACCATTTGGCGCCGAGCAGGGAATCGAGAGAGTCATCGATCCTGGTGTGACGCCTCCCGGCGTTAACAGAATGGTTGCGTGGGGCATTGCAGCTCGCTAGCGCTCGCCAGGATGGGGGGATGGGCTACAGTTGTCCTAGAATGATCTGCTTTATGTTATTAGTGTTGTGTTGCCACAGACAGTCTAGAAATGGTCTTTGTTTTGGTCTGTGACCGCGCCTTGTATTTTATATTCGCTATAATATAAATGTTGCTTGTGTGAGAGACGAGCGAGAGAGGGTGACGGGGTACACCTGGCAGCGGGGTGAGCTATCACGCGGCTCGCTTGGGCGCTGACGGCGTTGGCGGCCAGGTGGTCAACTAGTCCCTGCCCATCACGGCCGCGTGTTCTTTACCAGCTCAGAGCTTGCCTGACACGCGTATCGTCTACATCCTTTGCAATTCTGTCCCCCATACTCGCCACTTTGCATACTATTTCTCTCTCTCGACTTCTCCTTTCTCATTCTCTAATCTTTATTAAACTCAACATCCCTTCTGGTTTCAGCATAGACGTTCACCGTCGGCCAGTCGTATTGTACGCGAAGCTCTCAGATATTTCTATGTATGAGGTTTGGAGAGACGGACTTTTCCGTGTGTGTCCTCTCTCGGGAAGGTTGTAGACCGGTATATGTCTCCCTGGCAAGGTGTTGAGTGATTCTGCTTGGTTATTTAAAGCTAGACTCGGGGTAAGGTTACTGTGTCGTTGTCTCCGATGTGTGCAGTGTTAGCTAAGCCCTGCACGACATCGACAGGTACTGTGGGAGCCTAAGTTGTCTTCGGGTGGGTTTACTTTGCGAGCACATCGCTGTGGTGTGAGAGGGCCATAGCCTATCCCTCACAACATAGTGCTGCCTCTTTGTGTTGACTTCTGAGGGATCGCCAGGATAGAACTAGGTACTAGAGACCTAGATTTATCAAGAGAGCATCCCCGTCATATAACGTAATCTTCATTATACCACCTTCGGACAACGTTAGGCTACGAGCCGCATGCTCGCCCATTGTTGCCCTGCCTTGATACCCCAGCTAGACTTTATTAACTGAGCAGACACTGGTTAGAGATAAGCCCCCATTATTATATGTATGCAACATTATTATTCACTGCACTTTTGAGCCGAGGTTGTTGTTGAGTTGCACAACCCTAGTAGGCTGTTGCGTTGTGTCACGAAGCATTTCTTTAGTTGTCGAGCATTACTACCTTTGCGCAGTCTTTATTATTCGCCTGCCTATTATTACTATATGTCCTAGTATTTATTGCATTATAATTGTTCAAGATTCTTTACGAACATCTTCCCAGCATCAGACTTATTTCAGAAGTTTCCAGTTCATGTTGCAGGACTAGCATTGCACTTTCTTTAATACAGGAGTGCCAGTTATTTGAGTATCTACCGTAACGTTAATTAATCACGTTAACTATCTTTTCTTTGTGTAACCTAATCGAGTAATCTTTTACTGTTTGAGAATAGGCTGTTTCATCGAGCGTCAGCCTAGTGTGTGTGCACCAGTTACCGAGTCATAGGATACCTCGTTGTCCAGGCACGACTCAGGGCGGTAATGGTGTTTTGTTTTCCAGTGTTTAAGGCAGGGGTTGGATCTAGTGTTACCGTTGTTGCAGTTTGCCATTATCTAGTCCAATGTTGAAGAGCCCTGTGTCTTTGAGAACCTGGATCGTAACACTGGGAAGAGGGGTGGCGTCCTTGATGGTGACATCATTTAGCTGGCGATAATCGATGCAAAATCTTGTGGATCCGTCTTTCTTACGGACTAGCACTACCGGAGAAGACCAGGGGCTGGTAGAGGGTTTTACTACTCCTGTGGCGAGCATATCATTTACTTGTTTTTCTTCCTCCTGTCTTTGGATCGGGTTCTTCCTTCTGATGGGTTGCTTGATGGGGTGTCCCATGGTGTGAATGGGGTGATGCAACGTTTCAGTTTTTCCCATATCTCGACTAGAAGTAGCGAAAATGTCTTGATATGAGATAAGGAGATTTCTGAGGTCGGTTTGTTGGTTGTTGGAGAGTGTGGAAGGTATGTCAGGAAGTTTTTTTTTATAAGGTGGGGAAAAATCAGAGGGGGCAGATAGTTCTTCAGAATACATTTCTAAGTCGCTGATGGCTAGACCTTTTGGCAAGGTGACAGGTTTGTCAGCGATGTTAAAAAAATTTATGCAATTAAGTTGGGGTGGTAGCAGGCAAGGAGCGGTTAGGCATACCCCATGTAAAGGGCTTTGGAGGTGGGGGGTCACAAGGACATTTCCTTGAATTGTAGGAACTAAGGGTATCCATTTCTCATGATGAGGGGGAACTGTAGTGGAAGTGGATACTACGGCAGGAGAAATGACATGATGGGGGTACAGGGCATCATTAATCTTAATTTGGGGTGTAGCAGTGATAGGGGGAGTGACTGGCAATTCTATTGATTTGAGCTGCTTCAAGTTACCTAGAGTATGTGATTTTTTGTTCTCAGGTTTTGGACGGAGGGTCATAAGACAGTGTCCTGTATCTACAATTAATGGAGGCACTTAGAGTTATTAATAAATCCAGCCCCAGGTATCCATCATACTTGGGTTCACTAGGGTTGTAGATCACGAAGGGGTAGTGAACTTCGTGATTAGGGTGGGGGGTCTTAACATCTAGGGGGAGTGACTGACCCAGGTTGGGAATAACCTGGTCGTTTGCACTAATTAGAATGATAGAGGAGGACTGGGTTTCTCCGAAAACCTGCTTATGTTTTTGGAAAAAAGGAAGGAATAGACAAGAACGGGAAGCCCCCGTATCAATAAGGAGCCGAACTTTCACCCCCTTCAGCATGATTTTGTGGTACACCGGAAGTCCACCCTCCGATGTCCCGTCATGAGCCCCCGCCATGGTTACAACAATTTGTTTGGGGGGGCAGTCTAAAAATCCAGCGGTTCCGGCTGGACTAGTTCAGGCTGGTATGATGATTCAAGTTCTCCTTCCATGTCTCCTTCGTCAATCCCAGCAGTTCCATCTTCAATAATGGTGGAAATCTGATGCGGCTTTATCCACGGGATCTGTGCCCACCAACTTGGAGTCCTGGTCCTTTTCCTGGTCAGTTCATTGAAGGACCTTTTGAGTGACCACAGCATGCAAGATCCAGTGCAGGGTTTCCAGTCGGCCAGACGGATTCTTGCCAACTCCTCAGCCTTGTCAGCTGCCCTAGGAGCTACAGGGCGACTGTTGGAAGCTGTACCGGAAGTGGGGTGGGTGGTAACTTTATTAATCACAGCTATTTTGTTGGGGGTGGCTTGTTCCCTGGATGTTCGTAACGCCATTATTCTTCGGATTACAGGTAGATCCGCGTCATAATTTGTGGGTTCCACGATTGAGAAATGGTCAGCCACCGGGTCAGGCAATATTCTGACCAAGTCTTTGAATATGGTTTTCTTCCTCTGGGCGGTGGTTTCGTTCGGGAAGGCTGTCAAAGCGATCTGCTGTAGCTTTTCCACAGTTCCATCCAAATCCCATGAGTATGTTACCTCGTGGAATGTTTTATCCGCAATCGTTTGACCTAATACTGGATTGATGGCTGTCCGGACATAAACCTCGAATTGTGCCCATGTTAACCCAGGCATGTTGTCATGCACGTATCCTGACACCTTTGTTGCATTTTTACGAAGCTTAACCACAATTGTGTGTATCTTGGAAGCGTCTTCGTTCCCAAACATAATGTCTAGGACCGGTTTGCCTATTTCCAGGTATGTGTAGATGTCGTAATCCTCGGGTTTAAATGCCGGGATATCAAGAGACCTAATGGCTGCCATGATGAATAATGTAAATACCAATTGAATACCAGATTTTTTTTTTTTTTACAGTAAGACCACTTGTGTTGGTATGCCGTATCAAGACACCGCTTCCGCCAGTGTTATGTCGGGTTGTAATATTTACAACTTGTGATATAGTCTCCACAAAAATCCAATTATAGACTTATAGACCTCAATATAGCCCGACAGGGTCACACCGAACACTTTCTTACTAGCACAAAATAGGTATTCAATCAGGATAATACAGAACTCAATGACAACACACATAACAATTACACACAAGTTTATTCAAAGATATATATACTTGAAACTCAGAATGTAGATTCACCTGGATAATTATTGGAACTATCAGGCAAGGAATACAAGGCACATAATGGTAGATCATGAATGGGGAGCAATTGCTCTTCAACTGTGGTTATACAGTAGGTATCAGTAAATAAAATGGCAACAAAGATGGAACATGAACATAGAAATAATAACCCTGAATAATAACAATCGATATGAGTCGAGTGTCTTACGAGAATGAGAAACAAAATAAATAAACAAATCACAGTCTCGGTATGGGAGACACGGGGGGGGGGGGGGGGGAATTGAGAGCAAAATAGACACCCAGGTAGGCTGGGGGAGTCACATGGTAGAGGGGCGCACCACAAAGGTAGCCGCAGTATTCTCAAGTGACCTTCCTACTTAAACTGTAGAGGTCAGGTCATATACTGGACTGCGGTGGTGGAAATTAACTTCAAAGTTAATGCAACTAGAATAGTAATTTAAATAAGGTTACTCTGAAATTAATGGCAAAAGATGAGTTAATTTATTTTACAAAAGATTAAGTAGGTGAACTAAATTATGTAATTTCTAATGAATATCTTTTATTCACGTCAACGATCATATGTAAGAATAACAAAACGAGCCGAGGAATTCAGATAAAAAGTTGGCGTATAATTATAAATGTACTATAGAATAAATCTATTTAATTACACTGGAGAGCAAGTTATAATTAACTAAATTAAATTAGTCAACGAATGCTCTGGAAATGCCTTTGATTAGAAGCGTAAAAGGATAATTAACAAGATATTAATTAACAAAAGAATGAGGACGCATACGCCGAAGTTATGCTAAAGAAATACTAAAATCAGTATTCTTAAGAGGTCTGAATGAATTAACAGAGTCTTATAATGAACATACACTAGAATAAAAGGTGTATGGTAAGTGATGTGGAATTAAGTAACAGAATCTATGCAATGCTAGAATTCCTGAGCATGAAGAATCAGAATTACTTACATCAGTAATCAAATGAACGTCAATACAAATTTATAAAATAATTACAAGGTTGATTATTTAATCGAACATAATCAGGGAAGCTGGGGGAAATAGGTTTTCACAGGGATGATTAGAGGGATAAAATTTAAGTATGTTAAGGTAAATTCGTTATTAAAATGGGCGTAGGTTCTAGGTAAAGTCAGTTAGGTATGGAAATCAAATCACGAAATACACTTCGACCTCAACTCACATAACAGAATACATAATGGTAAGATCGGTGAGCGTGTGGCAAAATTAATAATTGAACACAACTATATAACGTATGCGTAAGACGTTCTGTAGAAAATTAATCAAATAACAGGTTTAAGACTTATACACAGTTTTAACACAGATGGTATAATTATAAAGTTCAGAAGATTAACACAGTATGCAATTAAGGGTCTTGGGCACAGATCTCAGAGGTAATTAGCACAACACGGATCACATATCTTACTTTACCTTGACAACAATAACACAACGAAAACACACAGAACACTTAGGGAATATTTGGAGGGCAGAGGAAGAGAGTGCAGGTCTGGCCAACATAGGTCGTAGGTCCGAGGTGCAGCACATCCGGGGTGTAGGGCGTCACCCGAGCAGTACTGCAGGTGGATAGGGCGTCCTGTAGCAGCACTTCCGGGGTGTAGGGCTTCCTCGAGCAGCACTTCAGGTGGGTAGGGCGTGGCTCGAACAGGACTTCAGGGGCACTTCAGGTAAGCACACTCTCCGGGCAGGGCAGGGGCAGGCTGGTACAAGCTACACTGTTAACACCTTACGAGCGGCCTATGCGGTTTATTTATATGTACCGCACAGCGGGGTGTTTTTAGCCAAAATAGGGCTGTTTACGTGATCATTTTCATGCCTAAATAAGACCCAGAACGTAAAACAAGTACCTATCCCTGAAAGGGCATAAACAGAGCTTTCGAATGACACCATAACGATCCTTGTATGATGGATAGTTTTCTTGCAATAACCGTGCAACGCGAGTGCAAAAAGCAGGTAATTCGGTACTTTCGGTACATAATTGAGTATGTAGCGAGTGAGAGAGGGAGGAGGAAGCTGAGATTTGTGTCAGTAGGTTCGCCGCGGTGGTCTGGAGCAGTCATACGCTCGCTAGTCTCCTGCCACCACTTGTCTCTCTCTCTCAGCCACATTACGTGCTGAAATTGCCACTCGACCTATGTCGAGCGCCGCCACATAGTCCAGCTTTATTTAACTCGACTTATGTTGCTCGCCGCTAATTAAGGGTTAATTAGCTACTCGGTTCCTGGGTAGGGGTTGAATAGTATTGTTCGTGTAGTTTGCATACTTCCCTACAATTTTCTTGAGATAATGTGCGGCCTTTTCCTTGACTCTTGTTTACAGGTTTTCAAGATCAGAGGGATATGGGGAAATGGCTGTGATGAAGTTGTGAGGTAAATACTTACTGTAGGTATACATAGTAGCGGTTTACATGGATACATATATGCTAGGTAGTTTATTACTTACTTAAAACCTAGTTATTTAGTCTAATAAGGGAGAAATGGGATGTGTACGGACTCGTCCATGAGCTACATTCCTAAACAAACATTGTTATAGCTTGCCTAATAGTTGTTCTTGGTAGAGGTTTCTTATATCTCCCGGTCTGTCACAATGTGTCCTCTTGTCTATATCCATTTATATCGGTAGACTTCAGGCCGTTGATGTTTTATTTGCATAACCATTTATTCCGTGTATTCCATATCCGGGAGCTGAGGAAATGCAGCTCTGTGCTTGGCTGTGAGGGCTGGGGGGGGGGGGGGGGGGCGTCACTCGAACAGGTGGCTAATTAGTTGGGAGGACTTCCCTTACCTGTGGCTGTTGTCGTACAAAACGGGGAAACAGGGGTCGCTTGGGTATTTGTCCAGGGATTAGAGCATGGGAAAATTGGGGTGGCTCTTCTATTTTTCTTGTCTTCTCCCGTTGTTTGTTTGTCTTTATTATAGGGTCTTGGAGTGGCAGACTGGCTATTCTGCAACTGTTTCTTGGATGGCTCGTCTTCAGACCCATCATTTCAAAAATATTACGTTTATTTAAGTTTATTTCTAGTCCATATTCCCTTACTACCTTTTCTATCACTTGAATGCTTAATTCTGTTCCTTCGATTGAATGGGTTAAATTTAGGCCATCATCTGCTAAAAATAGTGTGCTAAAGTAGTAAGTTAGATCTTTGAATCCTATTCCTGTCTCTTCTAAGTTAATTAAAATTAAAAAGGTTACCAACTTAAATAAAGATGTCGATCCTGTGCACCCTTGTTTTATTCCACTGCTTATTTCTATCTCTTTTGATATATCGTTATTAATTAAGTTTAGTAATGTTTTATCGCCTGTATATAATTTATACAATTTATAATAGCAGAGGGAATAAAGATTCCGAAAGACAGAAACGAGCGAGGTACGTGGAGAGTAAGAGGGTGGTGAAGAGAGTAGTGAAGGAAAGTAAGAGAAGAGTAGATGAGGAATTTGGAAGGAATCTGAGTGTAAAATGGAGGGAGAGTAAGAAACTGTTCTGGAAAGAAGTCAAGAAAGTTAGGGAAGGTAGCAAGGGAAACAGTAAGGGTGTGAAAGATAAGAATGGGAGAATGCTAGCCGAGAAGCAAGAGAGAGTCGAAAGATGGAGGGAGTACTTCAGTGAGTTGCTAAATGAAAGGAATGAAGAGCCAGCAAACATAGCTGGATATGGTATGGGAGGGAGAAGAAGAGAAGTAGTGGAGGAGGAGGTGGGGATCAGGAGGTCAGAAGTGTGGGAAGCCATGAAAAGAGTGAAGTTGGGGAAAGCACCAGGAACAGATGGAGTGTGTGGGGAAATGTTGAGGTATGGTGGTGAGATAGTGATAGAATGGGTATGGAAAATGTGCAAACTAGCATGGGAGAAGGGGAGTGCACCCGATGACTGGAAGACTGGCATAATAGTCCCCCTATATAAGGGCAAAGGGGAAAGAGGAGTGTGTGGTAACCACCGAGGAATATGTCTTCTAAGCGTAGTAGGGAAGGTATACAGTAGGGTAGTGATTGAGAGAGTGAGAGTGAGAACGGAGAAATGGATAGGCGATGAGCAGGGAGGTTTTAGGAAGGGAAGAGGATGTGTAGATCAGATTTTTACCCTGAATTGTGTTGTGGAGAAGTATCTGGAGAAGAAACAAAAGGTGTATGTTGCCTTTATGGACTTGGAGAAGGCCTATGACAGAGTGGATAGAGAAGGTTTGTGGAAAGTACTTAGAATATACGGAGTAGAGGGCAAGTTGCTGAAAGCAGTGAAGAGCATGTATGAGGGTGCAAAGGCGGCAGTACGTGTGGAGAGTGAGCAGAGCGAGTTCTTTGACCTGAATGTTGGTTTGAAACAGGGGTGTGTGATGTCCCCGTGGTTGTTTACTGTATATATGGATGGAGTTATGAAAGAAATACTATCAAGAGCAGTGGATGTTGGTGTATCGCTGAAAAGGGAGGGAATTGAGTGGAAGCTACCTATACTGCTGTTTGCGGATGATACAGTTCTGATGAGTGATAATGAATGGGAGTTGCAGGGTCTGGTAAATGAGTTTGGAACAGTGTGCGAAAAACGGAATTTGAAGGTAAATACGGGGAAGAGCAAGGTTATGGTCTTCGAAAGGGGTGAAGTCACAGAGTGTGAGGTGAAGCTGAACGGTCAGGCTATGGAGATCGTCAACTCTTTTAAGTATCTGGGCAGTGTGTTGAGTAAAGATGGGACTATGGATGAAGAGGTGCGGGAGAGGGTACAACAGGGGAAGAGGGTTGTAGGAACGCTAAAAGCAGTAACAAGAAATAGGGTGGTCAGTATGGAAGTGAAGAAGTCCTTGCATGACAGTGTGGTAATCCCGACACTGACTTACGGAAGCGAAGCATGGACGTTGGTTGAGAGACTCAGACCAAGAGTGAGAGCAGTGGAAATGAATTACTTAAGGAGTGCGTGCGGAGTTACATGGAGGGATAGACAGACTAATGAGGAAGTAAGAAGGAGGTGTGGTGTGGAGGTAGATGTGCTGGAAAGTGTTAAAAGGAACAACTTGAGATGGTTCGGCCATATGGAACGTATGGAAAGCGAGAGAATGACTAAGAGGGTGTATGAGAGCGAGGTGGAGGGACAGAGGGGGAGAGGTAGACCGAATATGAGGTGGAAGGATGGAGTGAGGAAGTACATGAACGAAGGTGGTGCTGGTTGGGGGGAGGGGCGTCGACTGACTGGGGACAGAGGTGCATGGGGGCGGTTCGTTCGTGGCCACCCCTTCGGGGATCACGGCGTCAGGCAATAGATAGATAGATAGATAGATATAATTTAGCTACTGTATCTATTAGTCTGGGATGGATTCTAAAATGGATTAATGCACTAATAAGTTTTCTCTCTTATATAGTCAAATGCTATACTAAAGTCAACCGCCGTAACTATCGATGTTTTCTTATTTTTGAAACTACTCATTACACAATATTTTCAAATAAATAAATTGTCTTCGATCCTACATCCTTTGGTTTTGAAAGGTTTGAAAGGTTTATTAACTCGAGCGACCCCAAGTGGGGTATTAAGAGTACATACTTCAATACAAATACAATAACACATATACAAAACAACAACATTATTTGTACATAATAATATTTCAACTTGACTGGTGGCCTTGTTGTAAGTTCAAGACTTTATGTCTTGAAATAATTCATAATTTCTCCTACAAATTTGGCAAGTTTTAATATAACTGCATGTTGTGTACTGCTGAATAACTGTGACATTTTCATAGAATTAGGATTATTATAATAATATTTGTTAAGGTACTGCCTTCTGTAAACATTAAAATGTGAACATTTGACGACAAATATGGAATTCATCACCGACTTCATTACTGTTACAAAACGTACAAATTCGCTCGTTTACATTTATGTTGTTGTGTCTACCGCTGACAATAGGCAGCATATGATTACCACATTTGAATTTACACAACCTTATTGAATATTGCTTTGGCAGTTTAAGTAAATAATCTTGGATGCGGTAATCGACCGTCATTATTCTGTAATTCAAACAAACACTACTTCAATTAATTTCCTCCGTCCATTTTTGCCTATAAATATCACTAGATCTAAGTTTAAATGCTTCTTTAAACCAGTTACCATTAATATTATTTACATCATTAAATACATGCGACATTCCATTGCTATCTAGTAAGCATTTGATATTATTTAACCAGGGTAATTTGTACTGTTCTCGATCATACAAAACTTTCATTAATCTATACAAAACACATGAAATTTTATTTTCCGTATCACTTTTAATCCTAAACCAAAAATTTACCATTCTATTGTCTATGATTTCCTGCAAACTTCTAAAACCTGATTCACCATACACCATACATGTTGCAGTTGATTTATTCAACCTCAAAAGTCTCTGCAAAACGCTATTGCATGTCCTTTTTAGGTGATCAATATTCTCACAGCCCCATATTTCACTACCGTACAATAAGATGGGTAATACTAGTTTTTCGTATAAATCGATACTTGTGTCGAACGGTAGGTTAAGCTTGTTAATTGTATTTAATAACCCATAAGTTGCTCTCTTACTTTTAATTACTTGTTTTGCTTTAGCTTTATGAAATCGACCGTTGAAGTTAAATGTTGTGCCCAGGTAAGTATAATCATCCACTACCTGGATTTCATCATTACCGAATTTAAATGTCCTATGTTTTCTGACCTTACCCCTGGAAAATATTACAACTTTAGTTTTACCAATGTTTACCTGCAGTGATGAAAGGCTACAATACTCCTGAACGGCATTCAAAGCAAATTGTAAATCATCTTCATTTTCGGCCATAACTATAGTGTCATCAGCATAAAGTAGGCAAAACAAATTAAAATAAAGTTCAGCATCATTCCCGCCCAAGAACCCTGCAACATCTGTACTGATAGTTGGCAATCCCGAAAATGCATTACTGATGTGAGCTTTAAAATCATTTAAAAACATTGCAAATAGAAGTGGGGATAAACTTTCTCCTTGTCTCACACCGACATTACACGAAAAATAAGAGGATATCTGATTATTGACTTTAACACATGATTTAGCCCTGCTATACAGTTGTGCACCACCCGTAGTACCCTCCCATTATTGACTTTAACACATGATTTAGCCCTGCTATACAAGTTGTGCACCACCCGTAGTACCCTCCCATTATTGACTTTAACACATGATTTAGCCCTGCTATACAAGTTGTGCACCACCCGTAGTACCCTCCCATTATTGACTTTAACACATGATTTAGCCCTGCTATACAAGTTGTGCACCACCCGTAGTACCCTCCCATTATTGACTTTAACACATGATTTAGCCCTGCTATACAAGTTGTGCACCAGCCGTAGTACCCTCCCATTATTGACTTTAACACATGATTTAGCCCTGCTATACAAGTTGTGCACCACCCGTAGTACCCTCCCATTATTGACTTTAACACATGATTTAGCCCTGCTATACAAGTTGTGCACCACCCGTAGTACCCTCCCATTATTGACTTTAACACATGATTTAGCCCTGCTATACAAGTTGTGCACCACCCGTAGTACCCTCCCATTATTGACTTTAACACATGATTTAGCCCTGCTATACAAGTTGTGCACCACCCGTAGTACCCTCCCATTATTGACTTTAACACATGATTTAGCCCTGCTATACAAGTTGTGCACCAGCCGTAGTACCCTCCCATTATTGACTTTAACACATGATTTAGCCCTGCTATACAAGTTGTGCACCACCCGTAGTACCCTCCCATTATTGACTTTAACACATGATTTAGCCCTGCTATACAAGTTGTGCACCAGCCGTAGTACCCTCCCATTATTGACTTTAACACATGATTTAGCCCTGCTATACAAGTTGTGCACCACCCGTAGTACCCTCCCATTATTGACTTTAACACATGATTTAGCCCTGCTATACAAGTTGTGCACCACCCGTAGTACCCTCCCATTATTGACTTTAACACATGATTTAGCCCTGCTATACAAGTTGTGCACCAGCCGTAGTACCCTCCCATTATTGACTTTAACACATGATTTAGCCCTGCTATACAAGTTGTGCACCACCCGTAGTACCCTCCCATTATTGACTTTAACACATGATTTAGCCCTGCTATACAAGTTGTGCACCACCCGTAGTACCCTCCCATTATTGACTTTAACACATGATTTAGCCCTGCTATACAAGTTGTGCACCACCCGTAGTACCCTCCCATTATTGACTTTAACACATGATTTAGCCCTGCTATACAAGTTGTGCACCACCCGTAGTACCCTCCCATTATTGACTTTAACACATGATTTAGCCCTGCTATACAAGTTGTGCACTACCCGTAGTACCCTCCCATTATTGACTTTAACACATGATTTAGCCCTGCTATACAAGTTGTGCACCACCCGTAGTACCCTCCCATTATTGACTTTAACACATGATTTAGCCCTGCTATACAAGTTGTGCACCAGCCGTAGTACCCTCCCATTATTGACTTTAACACATGATTTAGCCCTGCTATACAAGTTGTGCACCACCCGTAGTACCCTCCCATTATTGACTTTAACACATGATTTAGCCCTGCTATACAAGTTGTGCACCACCCGTAGTACCCTCCCATTATTGACTTTAACACATGATTTAGCCCTGCTATACAAGTTGTGCACCAGCCGTAGTACCCTCCCATTATTGACTTTAACACATGATTTAGCCCTGCTATACAAGTTGTGCACCACCCGTAGTACCCTCCCATTATTGACTTTAACACATGATTTAGCCCTGCTATACAAGTTGTGCACCACCCGTAGTACCCTCCCATTATTGACTTTTAACACATGATTTAGCCCTGCTATACAAGTTGTGCACCACCCGTAGTACCCTCCCATTATTGACTTTAACACATGATTTAGCCCTGCTATACAAGTTGTGCACCACCCGTAGTACCCTCCCATTATTGACTTTAACACATGATTTAGCCCTGCTATACAAGTTGTGCACCGTAGTACCCTCCCATTATTGACTTTAACACATGATTTAGCCCTGCTATACAAGTTGTGCACCACCCGTAGTACCCTCCCATTATTGACTTTAACACATGATTTAGCCCTGCTATACAAGTTGTGCACCACCCGTAGTACCCTCCCATTATTGACTTTAACACATGATTTAGCCCTGCTATACAAGTTGTGCACCACCCGTAGTACCCTCCCATTATTGACTTTAACACATGATTTAGCCCTGCTATACAAGTTGTGCACCACCCGTAGTACCCTCCCATTATTGACTTTAACACATGATTTAGCCCTGCTATACAAGTTGTGCACCACCCGTAGTACCCTCCCATTATTGACTTTAACACATGATTTAGCCCTGCTATACAAGTTGTGCACCACCCGTAGTACCCTCCCATTATTGACTTTAACACATGATTTAGCCCTGCTATACAAGTTGTGCACCACCCGTAGTACCCTCCCATTATTGACTTTAACACATGATTTAGCCCTGCTATACAAGTTGTGCACCACCTGTAGTACCCTCCCATTATTGACTTTAACACATGATTTAGCCCTGCTATACAAGTTGTGCACCACCCGTAGTACCCTCCCATTATTGACTTTAACACATGATTTAGCCCTGCTATACAAGTTGTGCACCACCCGTAGTACCCTCCCATTATTGACTTTAACACATGATTTAGCCCTGCTATACAAGTTGTGCACCACCCGTAGTACCCTCCCATTATTGACTTTAACACATGATTTAGCCCTGCTATACAAGTTGTGCACCACCCGTAGTACCCTCCCATTATTGACTTTAACACATGATTTAGCCCTGCTATACAAGTTGTGCACCAGCCGTAGTACCCTCCCATTATTGACTTTAACACATGATTTAGCCCTGCTATACAAGTTGTGCACCACCCGTAGTATCCTCCCATTAATATTGTCACTTAACATTTTCGTCCATAATTCTGTTCTCTCAATAAAGTCAAAAGCCTTTTTATAATCAATAAAAGCACAATACAACCTTTTCTTACGAGCCAAATAGTAATTAATAAGAACGTGCAACGAAAATATATGATCAAGGGTACTGAAACCTGTCCTGAAGCCTGCCTGTTCGTTCCCTAATAAATTCATGTTAGTCAAGTATTCATAAAGTCTCGTGTTAAGTAAAGATGTGACAACTTACCCAGGCAACTCAACAAAGTTATTCCTCTATAATTATTAGCATTATCTATGCAACCATTGTTTTTGTAAAGTGGCTTAATAATTCCGACAGTCCAATCTGTTGGTACTACTGCAGAGTACAGAATTAAATTAAACAATTGTACAACAATCAACATAACACTTCTAGGACAACTCTTTATAAACTCATTCAAAATGTAGTCAACTCCTGATGCCTTGTTATTCTTCAGTTTTTTTACATGGAACAAAACCTCTTCAGACGTGAAATCCATATTTATAATGTCGTTTTCATTATCGGGACTACCCAGATCTTGACTATAGTTCACAACACTATTACCAATCCTGATTGCCTATTCATTGTTACTTTATTTTCAGATATATGTGACTATTTGTTCACGTATTATAGCCTTAAGCATTTTATATGAAATATTAGAAAGTGCTATTGGTCTTAAATCTTTTGCCATTGGCTTAGAACATTTAGGGATCAATTTGGTTTCTGATATCTTCCACTTATCTGGTATATTTTCTTTTCCTATCAAGATGTTATTTAAACTTTCCTTAATTGCTAATTTACAAATATTACTATCAATTACATTTTTATATAATTCTGGTTTAATACCGTTAGGGCCAGCTGCTTCATTAGGTTTCAGTGTTTTCAGGTATGTTTCTACTTCTTTAATTGTTATTTTTGGCATTTTCATTGCTGTAATTTCATTTGTAGTTTTAAATGCAAGATCTAAGTGTTCCTCTATTACTCTGGGTGCTGTGATTTGTCTATCTATATCTCTTATAATATCAACATTTTCCAGTTCTCTTTGGTATGTCTCTTATATGACTTTAGTCACAGGGTTCCATATTCTATATATATCATAATTATATTTTTGGTATATTTGTGTCCAGTATTCAGAGAGTTTGGTCTCTGCTTCATGTTTCTGTAATATACTGTCCCTGCTCATCGTATATTATGTGTGTTTCCTTTTTAGACTTATTACTGTACTTCCCTCTTAATGTATTAATATTCTCCCAAAGTTTATTATTGCTTTTATAATTTTTTAACTTTTTTGTGGTTTTTAGATCATGAATGTTCATTGCTTCTTTAACCCCTTACGAGCGGCCTAGGTGGTCTATTTGACCGTACCGCCCAGCGTTTTTTTTTAACCCTAAATAGGGTTGTTTACGTGATCATTTTCATGCCTAAATAAGACCCAGAGAGTAAAACAAGTATCTATCCCTGAAAGGGCGTAAACAGAGCTTTCCAATGACACCCGAACCATCTTTGTACGACCACTGGTTCTCTTGCAACGATCGTGCAACACGAGTGCAAAAACCCTATAATTAGGTAATTTCCGTACATAATTCCCTGTGTAGCGAGTGTGAGAGGGGAGGGAAGGGTGGGATTCAGTTCAGTAGGTCTACCGCGTTGGTGGGGAGTGGTCATAGCATTCATACGCTCGTCCCACCGCTCAGCTCTCACTCTCAGCAACATTACGAGCTGAAAATGGCGGTCGACATAAGTTGTGCACCGCCACATAGTCCATATTTATTTCACTCAATATAAGTTGCGCGCCGCCAGTTAAGGGTTAATAAGCATTTGCACTTTGGTTTTTTGGTCGCTATATTTTTGTTTTAAAGTTTTTTTAGTGATACAACTTTGTTATTTCTCTTATCTCGGTTATATTTTTTCCTTTTTTTTTGTTTTTTTATTTCCGATCGAATTCCTCATTTATCCACTTGGGTTCAGTTTTCTTATTTAATACATTAGTTTTCAACTTTAGATTCCTTCTCATTTTTTTGTCTGCCGAATTATCTATCTTATTGTCTATATAGTCAATGTTTAATTGCTCCTTTCTTACTAATTCATTTTCTAGATCTTTTATATAATTCTGAATTGTGTTTTCATCTAGCTTTAATTATTTTCTTAATATCCATTGATTGTTATTATAGCAAGAACCTTGGTTTATAAGAATTCTAAAATTTGCCACTAGAAGCTTATGGTCTGATAAGTCTATACTTTTCCAATAATATTGGACGTAAACGGTCGCTGCGACCTTTTACGAAAGCATTCGCTCAGCCAAACAAATCCCCCCCCCCAAAAATGTATGCTACGAATTTTGAAAGGAAGGGTATCTTCGAGGAAAGGGAATGTTTGGTACTGTGGGCCTATGTATCTACAGGTAGATGGTATGGCTATGGGGTCCCAGTTCAGAGTTCTGTTTGCCCAGGCTTTCATGAACCATGTTGATAATACTGTTCTTAACGAGGAGAACGTCATGCCACAGATATACTGCATGTATGTCGATGATATATTTATATGTGCAGAGGACCAAACCAAACTAGAACATTTAAAACTAAGGCTTGGACGAGGACTCACGAAGATTCATAGCCCTCGCAAGCATCGTCGAACATCGCAGAGGGATCTGCGAGGCCCTCCGAGATCATCAGCGACATCGGCGAGACACTTCGCACAAAACAAAATTTGCAATGCTGCACGGCGGCTCGCCGATACTCTCAGATGTTCTGAGAACATTGACGATGCACAAGAGTCATCGGCGATTTCCTTGTCGAATAGTCGTCGACGTGCGCACGAGTACTCACCGAGAGTATACCCGCCAGAGGTATGCTCCGCACGAGGCATGCGAAGGGCCTTGCGACGTCCCGGAATGCTCAAGACACACCTGCCGAGGCCAAAGTGCACCTTCGGCGAGGTGGGTAAAAAAAAATGATAAGGCCTATAGTGAACCTGTCAACCCTTTTTTTATGCACCTCTCGTGGAGGATCACCTGTTTTGTTTTCTCTTTCTTTCCTTTTCTCTCTTTCTCTGGTTTGTATCCATTCAGCCCCATTAAGCCAACTGTTTTAAGACGTTTATCCCCATCCAAGTATCGATATCTTCCTGGCAAGCGATAGCGAACCACCATTATATGGAGAAATCCGGCTTCGCCGGAGACATTTTCTATCGAAAAATTTACAAATTTAGCTTGCTCTCAAAACAAAAATATATATATGTTGGCTCGCTACCGCTCACCAGGAAAATATTGAAACCTGGATAGGGGTAAACGTCTTAAAACAGTAGGCTGAACGGGGCCGAACGGATACAAGGCAAAGAGAGAGGGAGAGAAATAGAAAACAAACAAAAAGCGAGGAGAGAGGGAGAGAAAGAGAAAACAAAAAAGGCAAGTTGGGCTCAATTTTTAAGCCGTAACGCAAACATTGAGCCCACCTCGCTGTTTTTTGTTTTTTCTTTCTCTCCCTCTCTCCTCGTTTTTTTTTGTTTTTTCTATTTCTCTCCCTCTCTCTTTGCCTTGTATCCGTTCGGCCCCGTTCAGCCTACTGTTTTAAGACGTTTACCCCCATCCACGTTTCAATATTTTCCTGGTGAGCGGTAGCGAGCCAACATATATATTTTTTGTTTTGAGAGCAAGCTAAATTTGTACATTATTTGATTGAAAAATGTCTCCTGCGAAGCCGGACATTGCCAATCTCCGAATTAAGGGGAGATGGGGCGTTTTTCTGGTCCACTTTTTTCTTCATGGTTAACCCCATTAGTTTTCATATTTTATGACGTTCGGCCCATTAGTTTGGCGATTTTAATATAAATTTGTACATTTTCGACGAGTTGGGTTGGGTATGAGGGGGGATCTGCATGGTGTGGGCCAATCGGCACTCTGCAGACCCCGTAATCTTGTGTCGATCTCTGACCGTTTTGGTGAGGTCAGTCCTCAAGGCATTAGTGAGTTGGGTCTATAATTAGGCCTTGTAATAGGGGATGGATGTGACAGGGATCTGCCTTGTGTGGGCCGATCGGCTTTCTGCAGACTCTCGTTTTCTTATGTTCTTATGTTTGTGCCATGAAATATATAAAAAAAGTTTTTGGATAATCTCGCCGAGGTATTCGCCGAACCATCGCTTAATTCGCCGAAGACGTCGCAGAACATACGCCGAGGATTCGTTCTTCCTTCGCATTATTTCGCAATATTTTATTCAAATGTGACAGTTCTCGCCGAGGTCATCGGCGAACCATCGCTCAATTGGCCGATGACGTCGCATAATGTAGCTGATTACGTCTTACCCATCGGCGACATTGTCGGCGAGTGTAAACTTGTCAACGGTTTTTAACGGTCAAAATCGTTGACATCGCACAAATTTGTTGCGAATTGACAAGAATACGTCCTCGGCGACGGAAATCGTATGAAATCGCATCAGTGGAAAAGGGGCATATAAGAACACATTTATCAATACATATAAGAAAGACGAGAACATTATTCAAGATACTATTGAGCAAAACTGTAAACCAGTAGAAGATGAGACCAAGCTCCGAATCATCATTTATTATAAAAACACTCGTTCATCCACCCTTGTTATGAAGAATAACCTTTCAGCCGGACTCAATAAAGTTAAGTGTACCAGCGTAGTATATAAATACCAATGTACCGTCGGGGACTGTGAGCCACGAAATAATATATGCTGCATTGGTCACAGTACCAATACACTTAGCCGACGACTTACTCTTCATCTGCAGGAAGGAGGAATATAACAGCATCACCAGCAGCATCACCGTGCATGTGTAAATTGAGACCTCATTGTAAATAAAACGAGTATAATTGCCCGAGAAAGTGACCATAGCAGACTTCAAATACTCGGAGCAGTGATTATACGCGAAAAAAACGCCAGTAATAAACACTCAAGCCAACATGAACACAACGATCCAACTATATGACGGTCCTACAGTGCATTTATTCGACATATATCGACAGGCCCCGCCCGCTTCCCCAACCGTTATCATACGGCTGGCATGACTGTGCGAGGTAGGTGTGTCCAACAGGGTTACCAAATCAGCACAAAAATATTATTTAATCTGTTTGCAGAAGTAACTAGAAGAATAGAAACTAGTAAATGCCTACCTAATATTGCTAGAATATTACTCCAATATTGATAACATGTGCTAAAAGATTCGGAATATAGCCAGTATTCTTATTGCTAGGTGTAAAATATTGCCGCTAGATCAAGTCAATATTTATTTATCAATTTAAATTATTTAAAATGGCCTACATTATTTATTTAAAATGGCCAGCCGTCCGGCTGGCTCAGTTGATAGCGTGCCTGATTCCCACCTTGAAGGTCTCGCGTTCAATCCCCGCTCAGATTGAAAAGTTTTTCTGGGATACAGCCGGCGGTTACCATCTCCCCATGAGCAAGGGGGATGGGTAATGGTCTCTGGTAGACTAAAGAAAGCCAAGCGCTTGCGAATCCTCGAAGGAGGAGAGACGGGCGCTATATAAGTAACCAGAAGGTTATTATTATTATTACAAAGCCATCTACCTTTCTACATCAATGAGTGAGAAAGAAATTTTAAGACTGGAGCCTGTCTTTAACAGCTCCATTCCCTTGTTCAAGTAAATACTTTTAGATCTAGCGGTAAGGTAGCTACATTGGCAACGTCGGTGTCTCTCTCTCAACTGTCAATGCGCTGTCATTCAAACGTCAGTTCAGTTCCCTCCCGTCTTCTGAAGGGGGAAGATGGCGTCTCCTGCCCATACCCCTGGCAGACCTGCTGGTTCTCCCCGACTTGTCAGTCAAGCCAGGAATATTGTATTAAATGTATTCAAGTATTTTGATAAGGAGAAAACTTAGAGTTTCACAGCCATTGATTAACAAGATCAGAACTCAAGGCAGGAATCTTGAAGGAGTTTTTCATTCACCAGTTTACCAGCAACGGCTTTCACCCATACTTGGATCAATAGACAATTTTGACAAGGAAGCATTACGAAGAGAAATCCTTGCCTATTATGAAAGAGGAGAGTTGCCAACACTGGATTCACTGCTAGAAAGAGCCAAGGAACCACCAATCAAGTTTAAAGGAGGAAGAACAAGCCTGTGGAAACTGCTGAAGAGTATGGGATTCAGGTACAAAAAACATTGTAGCAACCGAGCTATACTAATGGAGAGAACGGACATCGTAGCTGCCAGAAGTAAATTCCTAAGGGACATAAAGATGAACAGGTGCAGTGAAAACCCAAGGCCAGAAGTTTACCTCGATGAGACCTGGATAAATCAAAATGCCAGCGTTGAACAGTGTTGGACAAACAAAGAAGGAACAATTGGGCCTCACACAAAAACCGGGAGAGGAGGAAGGTTCATAATTCTTCATGCAGGAAGTTCTGAAGGCTTTGTTCCTGGTGCACTATTAATGTTCAAATCTAAGGTTGGCAGCAAAGGGGATTACCATGACTCCATGAATAGCCACACATTCAAAAAATGGTTCCTGGAGCAACTCTTGCCTAACATCCCTGCAAGATCCATGATTATAATGGACAATGCTCCATATCACAACATGCAGCTTAAAGCGGCAGTCACACTATGAAGACTTAAGGGAATTACCGCGGCGACTTAGAGGTCTTAAGGAGGTCTTCATCTAAGTCACCGCGCATCATGGGTGGTCCCCGTGCATCCCCACGGTACAGTACGGTACGATGGGTGGCAGGATGGTCGTGGCTGGTTTCGATTTGCTTTGAACATGCAAGAGGCATGGAAAATTGGTCGCCGAGCTAGCCGCGGTCGTGAGGCAAGCGCCGTCACGCGCCCACCGGTATGCGCGTGAGGGGGACCGGTAGCCGACCGGTCAGCGCCATGTGGCGCCATGCGTCGCCAAAGCGTTGGCCCCCGACACGCGCCACGTGGCGGGGCTCGCGCACCAGCGCGAGTAGGGGACCTGCGTAACACGAAGGCCGTCAAGTTGCCTTCCTTTTGCCGTCCTGTTGCCTCGTTGCGCCGCATGACGCCGGCGGTCTGCTATGCTAGGTCTCCGTGTAGCCCCATCCATGATGTCTGCCTCAGGCAGACATTTACTCTTGGTCAAGTTACGGATGATCGGCAAAGACAATCGGCACTCCTTGAGTCGCCGCGGTAATTACCTTAAGTCTTCATAGTGTGACCGCACCTTAACAAGGCACCTACAGGAAATTCAAGAAAAGGGGAAATCATCCAGTGGTTAGCAGACAATTTTATTCCCCATGACTCCTCTCACACCAGACCTGAACTTCTGCAACTGGTCAAGCTTCACAAGAAAACCAACATGCGCTATGAAATGGATGAACTTGCTGCTGCAGCTGGACACAGAGTACTCAGACTTCCACCATACTATTGCCAGTTCAACCCTATTGAGCTTATCTGGGCACAAGTCAAAGAAGAAATATGGAAGAAGAATTCAAATAAACAGCAATATATGAAAAGAGTTGAAGAACTTACTCAACAGGCTATAAGTCATGTGACTCCTGACAATTGGAAAAAATGCTTAGAACATACAAAGAAAATTCAAGAAGATTATAAGTATACAAATAGATATTGCATTTGAACACATGTTTGAGTCATTTTCAATTGAACTGTCCCAGTCAGACTTCAGCAGAGATGAAAGTGATGATTCAGAGTCCTAAATAAGACCCAAGTGATGATTAATTAAAGCAAATAACTTACAAAAAAAAAAAAAAATAAAAAATGGGGTGTAAATGTGATTCCCCTGCTCGTGGCACACCCTGGAAACGTCATTATTGGCGGCTAAATGAATCACAAAATTATGATCTACACAAGTTGACTGATCAGTCAAAATGTAATCACTTCACAATATGAGAGAGGGAAGGAGACTGAGGCACACAGACAAGGGAGGGGGAGGCATTACGGTACCCTATACAACTAAAAGCAGTCGCTCGCTAGGCCTAGCTTAATAATTGTCTACCTCTGCTCTGCCCAAGTAGACGAGGTAAAACAATGGTAATGGAGTTTCCTTTTCTGTACAATGGTATATGGTAATATTGTATAGTAAAGAGTAACTGCAAATATGCATGTATTAAAGCGCTCTTACATCGTATAATTAATTTTACTTGGAGCTCTTATCAGCTCCGTGGTAAGGTGACAAGTGACTTGTCCGAGATTGCGGTATGATAAGCTCTACTTCGTCTACGGCGCTGGTGGAAGCGGGCGGGGCCTGTCGATATATGTCGAACGAATGCACTGTAGTACTAGCTCGATAATATAGCCAAATAATTCCTGTGACTCAAGGAGTTCGAATCCCGACACCATTGCAAGATATGGACACCACGCCTCCACAACAACTCAGACAATCAGTACGGTTGAGGAACTTGAGGCGTAACGATCTCTCTAGCTGTAATAGTGTTATTAAATTATTACTTTATATATTTTATTGTTTAAACGATTAGACAGTGCTTTTATCGCAAATTTAACTGTATGTGAATTAAATGTGTAACTTTAAATTATTAATGATTTTAAATTTATTTTAGAGCCTGACGATGCCGCTATGATGGCGAACATTGCAATTGAACAAATGTAAATTGGTGTTTGAACACTCCATACATGGTAGAAAAGCATTGATAAATTATGAAATATAAGCAAGAAAATCAATAACTGTTGTTGTTGTTGTTGTTGTTGTTCCCTAAGCTGCCTGGCCGAACAGCCCCGAGTCCCTGAGAAAGGCCATGGCCACGATCGGGCTTTCCCACAGAGCTCTCATTGAGTGTAGATTGTGTTGTTGGCGTAAGTGGTTGTGTGAAATGCAGTCTTCCATGACGTGTTCAATGGTATGGGGTGCTGTGCTACATCCCGGGCAGGCGTCGACAACGGAGTCATCCAGTCTCTTCTGATAGCTCAGGAGAGCTGGATGGTGTCCGCATCTCAGCCTGGCCAGGTGGACTCTGTCCTCACGAGGAAGGGAGGATTCGGAAGGATGGATTTCGGGAGGTCGTGCATGCAGCTGCGTGTTGTCTGTGAGTGAGTGGATGGATCGGTGAGAGATATGAGTATGGATGTGCTTCTGGAAGTTGGTTCGGGGTGGGCAGGGAGGGAGAGAGGACAATAATTGTGTGTGATACCGTGTGCTGGGTGTTGTTTTGATATTTCTTGGTGTCTGTGGGTGTGTTGCCATGTAGTTTAATGGGTGGTCTTGGTTCGTGGAGGCTGCTGCCAGGAATTGAGTGCCTCTCATGTCCAGATGGTCTTTGACTTTGAGGATTTTGGTTTCTTGATGTAGGTGATCTGTGGGTGCAGTAGCTGTGCAGCCTGTAATGATCTTCAGGGCTTTGTTTTGAAAAGTCTGTAAGGTCTTATGATGTGTTTCAGCTAGGTTAGAAGCCCAGGCTGGGCTTGCGTATTCCATCACTGATCTTATGTATTGTTTATATACTGTGGTGGTAGTTTCTTTGTTGTGTCCAAATTTTGTGTGAGCAAGTGACCTGAGGGCGTTAAGTCTGGGTGTCAGTTTCTTTTTAATGTTTGTGGTGTGCTGTTTGAATGTCATATGAGTATCATATGTTACTCCTAGGATTTTGGGTGTGTGTGTATGTGTTAGGGGTGTGTTGTTTATGGTGAGTTGAGGGATGTATTCGTGTTCTCCTGTCCAACTTGTGAGCAGGGTTGCGGTGGATTTGGCTGGGGCTAGATTAAGTCTGTTTGTAGTGCACCAGCCATGTAGTGTGTTGAGATAGGGTTGAAGGAGATCTGTTGCTCTTTTTGGGTCATGGTGTGTGCATGTGAGTGTTATGTCATCTGCATAGGAGGCTAAGTTTATTTGGGGTGTATTGGGTGTAGTTATATCGTGCATGTACAGATTGAAGAGTGCGGGCGATAGGACGGATCCTTGTGGGACTCCGTTTGGAAAGTTTCTGATTTTAGATGACTGACCGGCAAAAGATACGTGTGCACATCTGCCTGCTAGGAAGTTGGCCAGCCACCGTTTTGTGTTGTTGTGCATGTTTGTGTTGTAGATTTTGTTTGTTAGGTTGTGGCGGGGGATGGCATCGAAGGCTTTACTAATGTCGAGTGTGGCTAATAGTGATCTGTGTGGTGGTCTAGCTGAATTGATGCCGTCGAAAGCTCTTTGTGTAAGGTCTGTGAGAAGAGTGTTTGTGGAGTGCAGTGGCCTAAAGCCATGTTGTGTTGGAGCTAGGGGTAGGTCAGGTGTAATTAGTTGTAATACTAGGCGTTCCATGACTTTGGAGGGGGAGCAAAGGAGTGTGATGGGGCGGTGCGAGGAGGGTAGCGTGGGGTCTTTATTGGGTTTGGGGAATGTGATGATGATACCATGCTTCCAAATGTCTGGTATTGTGTTGTGTGAATAGCTGTAGTTTGATATGTTAGTGAGTGCTTGTATGCCTTGTGGTCCCAGGTGTCTGAGGTGTATGTTGCTTATGTTGTCTAGGCCACAGGCGGGTGAGTGCTTGAGATTGTTGATGATATGCTTTGTCTGGTGATTGGTGAAGGGTGTATAGTCAGGGTCTGTGGGGAATTGTCTCTTACGTCGGATGACACGTCGGTCGTCTTTGTGAGGTTTTAGGTGGCTGACATGTGAAAAGTGATTGATGAGAGTGTTTGCTTGTTGTTTACATGAAGGAGTAGAGTCTGTTGTTGTGATTGCAGCATGTGATTGTGTTGTGTTGCTGTTGGAAAGTGTGATGCTGTTTAGTGTTTTGTATAGTTTTTTGGGGTTTGTTTTGTGATCAAGTGTTTGTAGGAAGTTATTCCAATTTAGTTTTTGTTGTTCTTGTATTTTGTTGTTAGTTTGGGTGTTGAGTGCTTGAATTTGTTGTGTGATGTCTTGTGTGTGGGGTGCTGGGGAGTGTTTCAGTATGTCACGTTGTCTGATGAGGTTTTGAATTTCTGGTGTGAAGTTGGGGTTGTGTCTTTTTCTGTTACCTCTTGGAATGTGTTTCTTGTCAGCGTTTTGGATAGTTTTATTGAGTATGTGTACAGCATTGTTGATGTTAGTGATGGGTGTACTGTTTAGAGTTGTGAAGTGTTGTTCTGTCTCATTTGTGAATGCTTCCCAGTTAGCTCTTTTATAATTGGTGTATGTGTGTTTGTGGCTAGCTGGGGTGAGTCTGGTTTTGGTGGTGATAATGATCGGGAGGTGGTCAGAGCCTAAGGTTCTGACCACCCTCCAGTATGTTGTGGGGGCGAGTTCTGGGGAGCAAAAGGTGATGTCTGGAGATGATGGGTTATAGAGGGCTTGGTGAGGAATATGGGTATGTTGATGGATGTCGTTAAGGATGATGAGGTTATCGGTTTGGTTTTGTAGTACCAGCCCTCTGTCTGTGTCGGGGTTGTCGACAAACCAGGCCGACGTCTTGGCGTTGAAGTCACCACCCAGGATGATGTGTGGGGTGTGTGGGGTGTTTGTGATGTGTTGTAAGTGTGGTCTGTATTCATTTGGTACTGTAGGGGATGTTTGGGGAGGGATGTATGTGTTTATGATGGTTATGTTGGAGTTGTTGCCAGTGCGTATTTTAATTGACTGTATTTCTGTTGTGTTATCATTTGGGGGGAGGAGTGATTTGGTTTGTACACTGGTTACTATGTATGATATTTCTTTGTGTACCAGGGTGATGAGTCCACCGCCCCCGCCAACAGCCCGGTCTTGTCTGATGGTGGTGAAATTATGAAATGTGGGTGTTTTTTGTGTTGTGCGGAGTTTTGTTTTTTGTAAGATGGCAATGTGTATGTTGTGTTGTTTGATGAAGTGTGAGAGTTCGTGTTTCTTTGTGTTGATGCCATCTATGTTCAGTTGAAGAATGTTAATGTTATGTGCACGATGTATGTTGGGTGCTGCTGCACGAGGATGGGGTGGGGGTGGGGGTGATGGGGGGGTGGGGGTGGGGGTGAGGGAGGGGCTGGGGGTTGGGATGGGTGAGGTGGGGGTGGGGATTGGGGAGCAGGAGATGGGGGTTGGAATGGATTAGGATGGGGTGTGGTGTGTTGAGTTGAGGATGTGGATGGTATGGGAAGGTTAGGTGGGTTAGGGAGGAGAGGTGGACGGGTTTTAGGGGGGGGAGTGGATGATATGGGAAGGTTAGGTGGGTTGGGGAGGAGAGGTGGACGGGTTTTAGGTGAGGGATTTGACTGGGAGAGGGAGGGGCATGAGGAACAGGTCCAGGTGTTTGTGTAGTGTTTCTTGGAGGCAAGTGTTGTGCAGGTGAAGTGGGTCCAGTTCCCGCATGAATTGCAGAGAACTGAACCCTTAGTATGGCGACTCGAAGTGATGGGTTTTGAGCAAGTTGGACATATGTATGTGAACGTGGGTCCTGGGTTGCTCTCAATGTCTCCGGCTAGAAGAAGTCTTCGAGAAATGACAGCCGGAGAGTAATTTCTCGGTGTAGGAAAAACTGTGTGATGTGTGTGTGTGGTGTGAGAGGTGTGGAAATTCCCGGCGCGACCGAAGCCGCTCCAAGGACCCGTGCCCCCAGGGAGGGGGCAGGGGATGGTTGTGACGGTTTGGCTCCCGAAACTGCTCCCCGCGGCCGGCATCCGGTTTTCCTCCACTGGTCGTTGATTTTGTCTTCGGCTGTGGAGGGTCGGCAGCCATCCGCGGTTGGCAGCCTCGGGAGGTGGCCCCACGGCGTAGACGCCGCCACATCAGGACTTGACGCCGCCACATCAGGACTTAACTGTGATTATGAGTTGTCGTATTCAATTAAATGTGTGTTATGGGAAATCTGGTTTCTAAATGTACAATATATATACCGGTATATATATATATATATATACATACCGGTATATATATATATATATATATATATATATATATATATATATATATAGAGAGAGAGAGAGAGAGAAAGAGAAAGAGAGAGAGAGAGAGAGAGAGATAATTGTGGGGTTACATAATATAAGAGTCAGCACCGCGGGTGGGAAAGGTGAAGGCCTTTCACCAAGGACAGTAGATAGATAGATAAATAGATAGAGAGATAGATAGACAGATAAATCGATTGATACAGTAGATAGATCGATTGATACAGTAGATAGATAGATAGGGTAGATAGAGAGATAAATGGAGTAAATAGATAGATATAAAGATACAGGAGATAGATAGATATAATACAGTAGATAGATAGATATAATACAGTAGATATAGCTATATAGAGTAGATAGCTATATCGATAGATAGATTCAGTAGATAGATAGCTAGATATATAGATACAGTAGATTGATAGAGTAGATAGATAGATTTGTATACTACTGACGTGCGTTACTAGGATGACAGCAAAATAGTTCAACTATACGCTCCCCATAAACGTCACTCTCTTTATTCGTTTAATTGGTCAGAAGAATGAACTAAAATGAGCCGGGATAATATATTTAAAAAAACAAACATGAATGGAAAGTACTAAATATCCAGCATTCAAATCCAAAACCAGAGCGTTTAAGCAGTATCTTTCGCGCTTGCATTTCACTAATTTTGTATGAATTTATAATTATAGTAATTGACACCAAATCTTAACAGGAATTCGTGTGGTTTCTGCTCCATTGACATCCTTTTCATTATAGTCTGGCAATTATTAAACGTTATTCAGCTTAGGAAGGATGTCTGCCATTTAAAAGGTTACAGACTATATCAATTAATTATTTAAGCTACTATAGTTCCTTCTAAAAGCTTTATAAAATCGTCTAAATGTAGCTAGAATAGAATTAAAAAGACGCCGCGGGCTCATAAAGGGTTAATATGTAACGTAAGTCATTTGTGTGGTCCTTATTCATTTTAACCCCTTCATCACTATTACGTAGTTTTCATTATATTCTGGTTATCATTAGACGATTTTCCTTAGTTTACAATCTACCTATACGACTGAAATGGGTAAATACTATCTCAATAACTCCTCTCAGTAACATAGGTTCTTATTCTTAAACTGCACAAAATCCTCTGCTTTGAGCCAGAATCAAAGGTAAAATAGGCATCATAGTGTTGAAGCGGTAAATGGGATACTAGTAAAAATTACAGTACGTAGTTCCTTCTTACACTGCACAAAATAACAGTACGTAGTTCCTTCTTAGACTGCACAAAATAACAGTACGTAGTTCCTTCTTACACTGCACAAAATAACAGTATGTAGTTCCTTCTTACACTGCACAAAATAACAGTACGTAGTTCCTTCTTACACTGCACAAAATAACAGTACGTAGTTCCTTCTTACACTGCACAAAATAACAGTACGTAGTTCCTTCTTACACTGCACAAAATAACAGTACGTAGTTCCTTCTTACACTGCACAAAATAACAGTACGTAGTTCCTTCTTACACTGCACAAAATAACAGTACGCAGTTCCTTCTTACACTGCACAAAATAACAGTACGTAGTTCCTTCTTACACTGGACAAAATAACAGTACGCAGTTCCTTCTTACACTGCACAAAATAACAGTACGTAGTTCCTTCCTACACTGCACAAAATAACAGTACGTAGTGTTACGCTGGCCAGCTTGCCAGAATGTGCTCGTACTCGCTAGCACTCGCCAGGGCAGTGGAATGGGCTATAATAATCGTAGAACGATGTTCTTTCTGTCCTAGTATTCATGTAGTCACAGCCAGATCAGTGGTGGTCTTTGTTCTTGTCTATGACACATGGAAGTATTTTATATCAGTAATAGAGTATAAGATATGAAGTGTGAAGTTTAGGAGAAAGAGCGAGGTAGGCAGCGAGGTTGTATTATGTGCGTGTGTATGTACGTGTGCCTCCCTCGCTCGCGCGGGCTTTCCCATGCCCTTGATTGGCTGGCGGGCCTGGCGCGTCCTAGGATGCTTGCTTTTCATGACGTAGTGGTCTGTGATTGGGTGCCGCTGTCCTAGTGTTGGTGCTGGGGGGGTCCCCGCCGCGTATCTCCTTAGAGCTTGGCACAGCGTGCTTGGTCCTACATGTCCTTTGCAATCTGTCCCCCCATCTAACCCCCTGTACTACTTCTCTCTCTCTGAACTTCTTCTTTTTCATACTTCTCTCTTTATTCAATTGCTTGTCCCTTCTGGTTCTGCATACGACTTCCATAGTCGGCCAGTCGTATTACCAGCACCAGTTCTCCATATATGTTTGCACTAGCTTTAGGGATTATTAGAGTCATAGTCAAATGGTATCATAGTATTGGGGTGCTCCTAAATATTGAGTTGTTCTTTCCTACTATTTAATGCTAGACAGTGGAAGGTATCTTTGGTCGTTGTCTAAGTTATGTATGTGGCAAGTCAGAGCATGTACAACATCGACGAAGCTAGGTAGCCTGTAACCCTTGTGCATAATTTTTCCATTGCGAGTGTAGCAGTATACAGGTGAAGGGCTTTTGCCTACTCTTACCTGTATGCTTGCTACCTCATTTTGTTGACCTTTCTGGAGCGCCAGGTCAAGACCAGATACTAGAGATCTGGACTTACCAAGAGAGCCTCCAAGTCACTTAACGTAACATAAGGGAAATCTGTTCAAGGGGAGACAGTAGGCTACGAGCATGCTTGCGCTCTGCCTAGTTTCCTGATACCTTTTATGCCACTGCTAGACTTTATGAGTGAGAAAGACAGCATTGGGTTTATTAACCTTCATTGTGTATGCTTTAGGAATTATTCACGCCTTATTTTAGCCTAGGTTGATGCATAGTGCACAACCCAGTTTAGCTGTTACGTTGGCTAAGGAAGTACTGTTTTTGAGTGGTTATTATTAGTGCTGTCACAGAGTTGTTGCACTCCCTTGTTATATATATGTATCCTACTTATTGGTGTATTTAAGATACACGCTTTGGTGTCCTGCCCCTGCATTATTTCTGTTCTATATTAACGAGCATCTTAGAGCTTCAGACCTTTTCAGAAGATTCCTTATCTGATTGCTGTAGAACTAGACTTCCAGTGTTTTCATAGAGCATTGAAGAGTTTAGTGTTGAGTACTGACTCACACTAAAGTTAACGTAAGCATATATTCCTTTATTAAATCTTATGATAGTTTATTCAAGCATTGTTATTACTTTAGAGCATTTTCGTAACGTAAGTACTCCTGTTGTGAATTGGCTTTGCCGTCACCGGAAAGCCTTTGTAGAAGTGCACTAAAACCCAGTTAGTTGATACCACATTATCCAGTAGATTAACTGGAGGGTTTTAAGTGTTTTGTTCACCGGCTTAATAGTTCGAGGGTTTGGTATTAGCGTACCGTTGTTGCAGATATAGCCTATCATCTAGTCCATTATTAAGTGCCCTTGTTTATTTCGTAGTGCCGGTCGTAACAAATGGCGACCTTAGACCAGTATATAGTGATCTGAATATTGCATATTTTTTTGGAGAAATCTTATTGCCATTTGGGGTTGAATTTATTTCTCGCATTGTTGGCAGTAGACATTGTTTTGAGGATATATAGAACTTGTTGGAGTTATTGGTGACCTAGTATTGCACTCAAGATCATCTTCGAATATTTTTTGGTGAATAAAGCTACGCAAGAGTTTGGCTACTTTTGTCTTGACTTGAGAATTTTTTGTTGACTCCATCATGTCACTGGACGGGTCTGAGCATAGTGAGGGCACAGTGCGAGAGGCAGGCGAGAAGGTGGAGTTGTTAAACGGCGATCGGGTGGTGAACAATGAGGAGGATGCTCGGATTTTTTTGGAGGAGCCTGTGTCAGCGGATCGTGTGTCGGGGCTAGACCGGTACGGACTGCAGTGTGTAGCCACGGTCTTAGGGTTTCCCGGTACTAGCGGTTTGTCGAGAGGTGAGCTGGTTTCCTGTGTGCTCGGTGGGGTGCATGGGTCTTCGGGTGGAGCGACAGCTGGGGCACCTTCGGCCCAACCCCCATTCCACTCGACTCCTATCATGGCACCCCCTCGGGCTCCGGAGCCTAGTACGTTCCCGCAGGCTGATGCCCGCTGGCGGTTGGGTAGGCCTCTAGGTGATTCATGGGGTGGGTCCCCAATAGTAGCACCCCCTCCTCAGGGTTTGTCTTCCGAGATGTTGTTTCAGCTCTAGCTCGCCAAACTTAAGCAGCAGGAGCGACAGGCTGAGCTTGAGCTGCGAAAGCATGAGGCTGAGCTCGAGCAGCAGGAGCGAGAGTCTGAGCGCAAGTATAGGTATCAGGCTGAGTCTGCAAGGTATTGTGCCGATATTGACCTAGAGAATACTCGTGTAGAGGTGATGAGGAACCGGATCGTCCAGGGGGGTCGAGCCCAGGACCAGTCCCTGTCGCATCTACTAAAGTTGGTTCCAGTTTTTGATAAGTTAGGAGTTACAGAATTTGTTCTCCGGTTCGAGAAAAAGTGCCAGGAGCACCAATGGCCCGAGGAGAAGTGGGCAGCCCTTGTTTCTTCACGATTGACGGGGAAAGCACTCAAGGTGTACGATGCTTTACCCCTAGATTCCTGTGTGAATTACGAGTTGTTGAAAGAGGCTGTCCTGAGGGCGTATGAGCTACAGCCAGAGACCTATAGGCTGAAGTTTAGGGCGGTTCCAAAAAGAAAGGAGAGTACTTTCCAGGAACACGCTAGAGAGCTGTCAGATGCATTTGAAAATTGGTTGAGGTCGGAGAAGGCAACTACTTTTGATTCAGTAAAACCATTAGTGTTGCTGGAACAATTTTTTAAATGTACTGGCAGTGACTTGACTCTTAACCTGAAAGAAAAGCAACCAAAAACTCTGCAGAAGGCGGCTGAGCTGACTGACCTTAGGGCGTCATTGATTCGTGGGTGCGGGTCTGCACAGAGAGCTGAGGCAGGTAACCAGGGGCGTACCACTCCACCCCCCCGAATTAATGACACAACAACTAATTATCCATTTAAGAGTACTGTTGCCAATTATGAACCCAAGTCGAAACCCTTCCCGTTAAAGAAAGGCCAGGGCCCTTCCTCACCTCAGAGGAAGTCCAAAAGCGAAGTGGAGTGTTTCAAGTGTCATGAGAGGGGCATATTGCGCCCTCATGTCAGAGCGCACCGCCTACTGCAGTGGTGTCACTAGTGAGCACCATCGGCGTGTCTTTGAGGTCTTCCGCGTTTGCCCGGGGTAAACAGTCGGTTGCGAAGTCATCACCGGTGCAGAAGCAGCAGGAGGGCTCGTCACCCGTCCGTGATGCTTTTTGTGGTCATAGGGGGCACGGCACTGTGAGGTGGGCTGGTGTGAAGCATAGGCTTGAGTTGCTGCGTGATACGGGCGCTTCCCAGACCCTTGTTAAGAATTTCACTGGCAAGCCTATTAACGCGGCTCGGGTTGTGGTGGTTCAAGGCATCAATGCTACGCGGTCTTACCCGCTGGTCAGAGTGGAGCTTGAGGTGGACGGTGTGACACGGGAGTTGGATGTGGCTGTGGTGGAGAAATTGCCAGTTGAGGGGGTCGACCTCTTTCTCGGCAATGACTTTGCGGTGCCCACCTCCGAGGTTCCACCCTTAGTCGTTGCCGAGAGGGCGGCCGACACGAGTAGGGAGGGGCAAGAGGGGCTCGAGAGATCTCAGTCCGCTCAGGTGTCACAGCCTAGTACCCAAGTTCCAGACCAGCAGAGGAAGGGTCGGAAGGAGAAAGTCGAGGCTGGTGGTCGGGTTGAGAGTTTGGACCCAGCGACACTCCTTGGTGACTCGGTACTTGCACCCATTATGAGCTCCGGAGTGGCCCCAGAACCTGTCCCCCCTAGTGACATGGTAGGGCGTGATGGCACTCCGCGACAGAGTAGTTCCCAGGGACAACAAGAAGATCTTAGTCTTGAGAGTTGTGGGAACGGGGCTATTGAACTCGGCGAGGACGGGGAAGCATGTCATGTGAACCTGTTAAAGGAGTTTGTGAGGCAACCACCTGAGCAGCCTACTGTCCCTGTGTTGGTCTGCAGCGGCCAAGGTGGAGAAGGAGAGGGGGGCAGTGAGGCACAGGTGGTGCAAAGTTGAGATTGTTATGTCTCGGCGGAGCAGTGGGCGGGGTCATGAGTCAGGTGGCTGTGGAAGCGCTTGAGCACCTGCCTGAGCAGCAGTGTGCAGCGCTCCAGCCCCTGCTCGGTTCATACCCCACTGTTTGTGCCGAGCACCCAGGCCTCACGACTCATGCGGTGCACGAGGTTCCGCTGACAGGTCACTTGAGTTTGAGTAAACCGTTGGCCTCGTTGTTTAAATGGTTCAAGATGGGCGACGAGGCTTTGGAATGGTTGTCAGGTCAGGGTCGACCCATGGCTGCTAAAGGTGGTGGTCAGAATCAGGACATTGAGCAGATTGGTGAGGTTGACTGTGGAGTGGATGCGCCCGGTCGTCGCATATCCTCCCATTGCTGCCCTAGTAATATGCAACAGCCCTACCATAGACCGACTGTATCTGGCCATGTCGCTGAAGGCTGTGATGCTGCGCAGGCAGGTGTAGTCGCAAAGAATGCGGGGGTGCGCATGTACGTTATCGGCGGGGGAGCATTAGCAATTATGAACTGTGGGAGTGACTGCACAGGTGGTACAGATTGTCCCTCTCATCACCTGGCTGTTCTAGGGACAAAGGTGGAGAAGGAGGGAGACTATAGTGTAGAAACTGTGGTCTCGGCTGGGTTGTGGGAGTGCAATGGGCATGTTGTTCTTCGAGATAAGTTGCAACCTCTTGTTCCTAAGCGCCAAGAGAAGTTGTTTACTAGGCTGTGGCAGTACGTCCGTATGTTTGTTGACTCTCCAGGCCTGATGTACGGGGTAGAATCCGACATGGAGGCTGGAGACAGTGTACAGTAAGGCTCAAATTGGCTCCCTACCGTATAAATCCTGCTCAACAGCCTGTTGTGAAAGCAGAGCTGGACTACATGTTGGAAAAGGGTCTGAGGGATAAGGGATATCGTGAGTGGTCGTTGCCAGTAACTTTGCAACCTGAGTTAAGTGGCAAGATCCGTGTGTATGTTGATTGCAAGAGAGTTGGTGCAGCATCCCTGACAGACGCCTATACCTTACCTAGAGTTGACGACACCATAGACCGCATCGGGGCTGCCTCGTTAATCACTAAGGTAGAAATAGTGAAAGGTTATTGGCAGGTCCCGTTGCCGGAGAGAGCGAAGAGAAGTGCCAGTCTTGTGATGAACTGGGCAGTTTATCGGTGCCAGGTGTTGTTTTGCTGCCGGAACACAAGCTGGATGTGTGGCATGTTAAGGGCACTGATAATGTTCTGGCTGATTGTTTGTCACGGGAGGATATGTCTTAAGGGGCACCCTAGCCGTTCAGTCAGTGTTTGTTTGAGAGTGGAGAAAAATTAGGCTTGCCCCTGTAGTGCAAAGCCGCCAAAAACACTATTAAATATAATACAAAAATCTCACATAAAAACTCTTTCTTTTGATAGTATATAAGTGCAGTATGTTACAGCAAGAATCTAAGACATCCTGAGTTTTTGTCTTAGTAGGCTAGGCTTGTTGAAGCTTGCTCGTTGAGCGTAATATTGTTAAGTGATACTATTATTTTGGGGAAGTGTTGTGTAGATTTTTGTTTATATAATGAAGTGTTTTATGTTTGTGATTGTGCCTTGTTTTCACAACTTGGGGGAGTAGCTGGGTGAGGCGGGATTGATGAGCATTCTGTCTGGTCAGATGTGGCGTTTACCTGAGGTTAAAACGTCCCACATCTTGGGCGGGGTGTTACCTTGGCCAGCTTGCCAGAATGTGCTCGTACTCGCTAGCACTCGCCAGGGCAGAGGAATGGGCTATAATAATCGTAGAACGATGTTCTTTCTTTCCTAGTATTCATGTAGTCACAGCCAGATCAGTGGTGGTCTTTGTTCTTGTCTGTGACACATGGAAGTATTTTATATCAGTAATAGAGTATAATATATGCAGTGTGAAGTTAAGGAGAAAGAGCGAGGTAGGCAGAGAGGTTGTATTATGTGAGTGTGTATGTACGTGTGCCTCCCTCGCTCGCGCGGGCTTTCCCACGCCCTTGATTGGCTGGCGGGCCTGGCGCGTCCTAGGACACTTGCTTTTCATGACGTAGTGGTCTGTGATTGGGTGCCGCTGTCCTAGTGTTGGTGCTGGGGGGGGTCCCCGCCGCGTATCTCCTTAGAGCTTGGCACAGCGTGCTTGGTCCTACATGTCCTTTGCAATCTGTCCCCCCATCTAACCCCCTGTACTACTATCTCTGTCTCTGAACTTTTTTTCATACTTCTCTCTTTATTCAATTGCTTGTCCCTTCTGGTTCTGCATACGACTTCCATAGTCGGCCAGTCGTATTACCAGCACCAGTTCTCCATATATGTTTGCACTAGCTTTAGGGATTATTAGAGTCATAGTCAAATGGTATCATAGTATTGGGGTGCTCCAAATTATTGAGTTGTTCTTTCCTACTATTTAATGCTAGACAGTGGAAGGTATCTTTGGTCGTTGTCTGAGTTATGTATGTGGCAAGTCAGAGCCTGTACAACATCGACGAAGCTAGGTAGCCTGTAACCCTTGTGCATATTTTTCCTTTGCGAGTGTAGCAGTATACAGGTGAAGGGCTTTTGCCTACTCTTACCTGTATGCTTGCTACCTCATTTTGTTGACCTTTGAGGAGCGCCAGGGCAAGACCAGATACTAGAGATCTGGACTTACCAAGAGAGCCTCCAAGTCACTTAACGTAACATAAGGAAAATCTGTTCAAGGGGATACAGTAGGCTACGAGCATGCTTGCGCTCAGCCTAGTTTCCTGATACCTTTTATGCCACTGCTAGACTTTATGAGTGAGAAAGACAGCATTGGGTTTATTAACTTTCATTGTGTATGCTTTAGGAATTATTCACGCCTTATTTTAGCCTAGGTTGATGCATAGTGCACAACCCAGTTTGGCTGTTACGTTGGCTAAGGAAGTACTGTTTTTGAGTGGTTATTATTAGTGCTGTCACAGAGTTGTTGCACTCCCTTGTTATATAATTATGTATCCTACTTATTAGTGTATTTAAGGTACACGCTTTGGTGTCCTGCCCCTGCATTATTTCTGTTCTATATTAACGAGCATCTTAGAGCATCAGACCTTTTCAGAAGATTCCTTATCTGATTGCTGTAGAACTAGACTTCCAGTGTTTTCATTGAGCATTGAAGAGTTTAGTGTTGAGTACTGACTCACACTAAAGTTAACGTAAGCATATATTCCTTTATTAAATCTTATGATAGTTTATTCAAGCATTGTTATTACTTTAGAGCATTTTCGTAAGGTAAGTACTCCTGTTGTGAGTTGGCTTTGCCGTCACCGGAAAGCCTTTGTAGAAGTGCACTAAAACCCAGTTAATTGAAACCCCGTTATCCAGTAGATTAACTCTGGAGGGTTTTAAGTTTTTTGTTCACCAGCGTAATAGTTTGAGGGTTTGGAATTAGCGTACCGTTGTTGCAGATATAGCCTATCATCTAGTCCATTATTAAGTGCCCTTGTTTATTTCGTAGTGCCGGTCGTAACAGTAGTTCCTTCTTACACTGCACAAAATAACAGTAAGTAGTTCCTTCTTACACTGCACAAAATAACAGTACGTAGTTCCTTCTTACACTTCACAAAACAGTACATAGTTCCTTCTTACACTGCACAAAATAACAGTACGTAGTTCCTTCTTACACTGCACAAAATAACAGTACGTAGTTCCTTCTTACACTGCACAAAATAACAGTACGTATTTCCTTCTTACACTGCACAAAATAACAGTATGTAGTTCCTTCTTACACTGCACAAAATAACAGTACGTAGTTCCTTCTTACACTGCACAAAATAACAGTACGTAGTTCCTTCTTACACTGCACAAAATAACAGTATGTAGTTCCTTCTTACACTGCACAAAATAACAGTATGTAGTTCCTTCTTACACTGCACAAAATAACAGTATGTAGTTCCTTCTTACACTGCACAAAATAACAGTATGTAGTTCCTTCTTACACTGCACAAAATAACAGTATGTAGTTCCTTCTTACACTGCACAAAATAACAGTACATAGTTCCTTCTTACACTGCACAAAATAACAGTATGTAGTTCCTTCTTACACTGCACAAAATAACAGTATGTAGTTCCTTCTTACACTGCACAAAACAGTAGTTCCTTCTTACACTGCACAAAATAACAGTATGTAGTTCCTTCTTACACTGCACAAAATAACAGTATGTAGTTCCTTCTTACACTGCACAAAATAACAGTATGTAGTTCCTTCTTACACTGCACAAAATAACAGTACATAGTTCCTTCTTACACTGCACAAAATAACAGTATGTAGTTCCTTCTTACACTGCACAAAATAACAGTATGTAGTTCCTTCTTACACTGCACAAAATAACAGTACATAGTTCCTTCTTACACTGCACAAAATAACAGTATGTAGTTCCTTCTTACACTGCACAAAATAACAGTATGTAGTTCCTTCTTACACTGCACACAATCATTTACTTTGATCCAGAATCAAAGGTAAAAAAAATGCGTCATAGTGCTGAAGGGGTTGAGAGGGATACTAATAAGAATTATAATACTCTTTTCTGGTACTTTAACCCCTTGAGGATCATGACGAATTTTGACAGTTAATTCTGACTATCAATAGATGATGTTATGCAGCCTAGGAAGGATATGTGGGAATTATAGGGGTAAAGACTTTCTTAGTGCACCCTTGGACTTATATACAGTATACCATTCCTAATCTGAATAAAATCGCTGAATAATACCCAGAAAACAGTAATGAATTGTGTCTTAGTATCTTATAAAGGTTAATTGTTATAAATTTACTTTGTTACAATTATCAATAGTCTTTTAATGTAACTTATATTGTGATGCATGTAGGCCAGAACATGATACATTCAGTAAGAGAGGTCTTTCCTGAACCTATTTAAGTGGTCTGCTGTTAGCCAAAATGAAAAATTCAAGATATACCTTTACAACAGCGAATACTCGAGGTGTTTTCATCGTCTTGATTATAAACAGCGTTTCCTAATCTGAACTATATCATCTGAAGTAAGCCAGAACATGACAATAAATAACGTCATTCACACTGGAAGGGTTAAACCATTCAATACCAATGACGCCCTTGTCATTACATTCTGACAACTATTAAATAATATTATTCAGCTTATAAAGAACGTCAACCCACGAAAAGACTATAGACTATCTCGATTAATTAATTTAGTTAACACAGCTCCTAATTAGTGTAATTTCCCGACACCCAGCGCCGCCAAGCAGCTCATTGGTATAAACAAAATCTGCCAGGCATTCACTGAATGGGGAGGAGGCGTTTTATTCTTTAGAATTCCTAAATTCCTATTTCGTACATACGCACACTGTATACATGCAAGTGGTCTTCAGAGTATCATCTTAGTTTGTATAAACAATATCAAGAGGAAAACAAATGGCTTGATCAACATGTTATCACCTATTGGCTTCTAGAGGCGCCACCGTCGCTGTAGAACAGATTTATTACATTGAGTGGGCTCTCCTCTTTTACATGTACCAGATTCCTTGGTGAAGGCTGTCACACGGGCAATTGTCAAACTCTGAAGGTCCATATCATTGTTATTAAACTAAGCATTTGGCAAAGGGAGGAACTGTTAAAAAGCTTAGCCAATACTCTGCTATTCACCAAAAATAAATTTGAATTATCATTATTATTTGGTAGGGTAGGTATGTATAGGTAGGTTGGCTAAATAATTGGTGGAATACGTAGGGACTCGAACTGTTTTGAGAGAGTTAAATAAAACAAAAATAATAGATCTGAATAATAAATCGACTATGTTATTAAGCAAACCTGGGGGATGCGTGGAAGCCTATAGACTGTAGACGGTAAACTTTGTGTGGGTAGCGAATACGGTTTTAACCCTTAACTGGCGGCACCCGGCTATTGTCGAGTGAAATAAATGTGGCCTATGAGGCGGGTCACGGCTATTGTCGAGTGCAATTTTGAGCACGTAATGTGCTCTGAGAGAGAGCGGAGCGGCGGGAGGAGCGTAGGTTACCTCATGACCGCTCGCGACGGTGGCCGTGGAGCTACTGAGATGTACTCCTTTGTACTCCACCCTCTCTCACTCGTTTCACGCGTAATAATGTAAGAAAATTACCGTATTTTACAGATTTTGCCCTTCAGTTGCACGATCGTTGCAAGACAACCAGTGATCGTAGAAGGATGGTTCTGGTGTCATTGGAAAGCTGAATTAATGCCCTTTCAGGGATACATACTTGTATTACGCTCTGGCTCTTGTTTATTCATGAAAACGAGCACAGAAACAAGCTCGTTTACGGTAAAACCCCCCACTGGCCGGCACAGTCAAATATACTCCACCAACCCGCTCTTTGAGTGTTAAAGTCATTTAAGAATAGACAGTTTTCAATGCTGCGGCCAAACTATTCCACCCAATTATATTCTTTTGGTATCAACACGTTCGGAATCGCATTCACCCAACAACGCAAACATGGCTTTGATTAGTAGTGGAGTCCATATGCCAAAGCCCAATCATTTCCTATGAGTGGGAGAGACGGTATTTAGGCGTAAATTTTTTCGGGAAATCGGCTGCCACAGACTTCTTTGGCTGCCAAGCCAGATGTTTAGCATATCAAAAGTTGCCCAATACAAAAACGCACCTCTTGTGAAAGTTTGATCCCGATCCAACTAGCGGTTCTGGAGTTATTGCGTAAAAACCGGCGTGTATAAAGAAATTTGGATGAATAAGTGGGTTTAATGATTACAATAGGGGTTCCCCATAGGGGTCGAACCCCTAATAATAATAATAATAATAATAATAATAACAATGGAAATATGTCATCCTACTTGTGGGTAATCATATTTGTCCCCCTGATTCACCTCATTATTTTGGCTATATTAAGACGGTTTGCCCGATTTTGTTGAGATTATAAGATGCTTTGCTTCATTTAGGTATTTATATATTCCAGACCAGCGATAACGAGGATGTATCTTATGAGACATCGGTCTTTAGACAGGATACTTTTCTACCAAGAAAATGTACACATGTAGATTGAAAAGGGGGATCTGAGGGGCAAGGTAATTTCCAAAAGATATTATATTCAATTTCGAAAGAATCACATCAAAATAATTGGACAAACTTTTTGTTTAATGCCGAAATTAGTGATGCGGCATTACTCGACCAATAATATATAATTCTATTTGTGTATGTATGTATCCTTTAATTACCTATACAGTATATCTATCACTACAAACTCTAATGGCAGGGAGCTAGGATTCCTCCTCCCCTTGTAAAATTCTCCAACCCGACAAGACAGAGAAATGGACGGAACAGGACAGTGAAACCGGACCCTAAGAATTGGAACTTTACATATTGATTCTGTTTGGGCTCTGCCTCGAGTCGGCCACCCCCAGCAATGGGGTATGTGCCCGAGTATATACATACATACTGTAATACATACATACACAAAGTCTAACACTAAGAACTATTGTGCGTATTGATTAAGAATGAAATAGTTTACCATTGATAATCAAATATAGAAAATATGTATTTAAGTTTTCTGTTTTATATATTGAGTAACTAGTATAACTGTTTTTGGAAACTATATAATTATGCTATTTCAATGTCTTAATAATATGTGATCAAATATAGAATATGTGTACTTAAGTTTTCTGCTTCAGTAAATGAGTAACTGATACATGTATTTTGTAAATGCTGTTGTTCACTGTTATGTTCGTGTTATTTAATGAACATACAACAAATGGTGCATAATAATGTTCACTTATGGGGAGATGGGTAATTGTTGTGGTCCCTCTTCTTTCTCATGTTTAGACCAATTAGTTTTCAGATTTTAAGATGTTTATTAGTTTATCGAATTTAAGACCTTTCGCCCCTTTATCTATGTCAATATTAAGACTTTTCACGTCACTTAGGTGTCGATTTTTTCCTGGCGAGTTATAGCGAGCCTGTAATTTAGGAGGAAGGATATATCTTCAAGGGGGATCCTGGGGTTGTTGTTTTTAAGTTTGATGGAGGTTTATGGAGGAAAATAGAAAAATAATAATAAATAAATGAAAATAAATGACCAAAAAGTGAACCATCCCCCCTCAAACATAAATTCGTCCATCCCCCCTCAAACAATAGTCCAGTGAATATAAGAATTATTTTGTGTTGTTTAGTCTGTGTGTAACGGGAAGAAATTGTACTTTCCCTTTTGGTATATTTTGTTGTAAGGTTTGACTTAACTGTAAGACTTTTTCCCCTTCATTCACTCTTCCCTATATTTAAGGGAAATGTATCATTTAAGAAGGGTTAAGTAACCCTTGTCTATGTAAAGAGGGAATTAGCCTAGATCAGGAGGAGAACTAATATTCTCAAATCTATGTAAAATACTTTCAAGCCTAATTTATCCTTTTACCCCCTTCTGTTATTCCCTGTAAAAATCCTTCCTTTTCGAATTTAGAGTAATGCCCCCTTGTGTAAAAAGACCGCCAATTCCTACCCAAGCGACGCCACCCTTTGTGGTCACCCTCCCCTTTTTTGGCTTGATCCCTGGCACTGGCCCTCGGCCCCTCACCGTCGTGACCCCAGGCCTACGAGAGAGACACCTACCAGTCTCTCATCATTCCCCGCTTCTTCTCCGGACTTAGGCTTCCTTTCCCTCCATTCAGAGGTTCGTAATTAAGGTTTATAGTGTTATAAGGTATTGCTTATTCAGTTAAGTAAGTACTAGGTGTGTAATGTAGGAGATATTACTGTGATTGACAAATTCGTGAACTCGAGCCTACCATCGGGTTGGTCGACAGGCACCCCTCACCTGCCAAGTGCCTACAACCATACAAATTCTCCCATTATCATTGTGTTCAGTAAAACTTAGTCTGTGCACCTTTGCTAAGTGTTTTTCTGATATTTTAGACTTTGTTATTCCAAATTAACGTCAAATTAACTTCGTGTGTAATAATTTCAGTCAGAGGGACGCCATTTGATGGCCTTCCAATTCTTGTGTTTTTCCATAATTCCCGACCAAACTTAGGCTAGCCTATTTTGCTAGTTTGTCTTTCACCGTTTTACATAATCCTGAGGTAGTGTGAGAACACCAGTTAAGAGTAGAATTGAGGACGAAGTTGATTAAAATGCTTTTGAAGTTTGACCGCCATTTTAGGATTTAGACCATCTCGCATTTCGGAGAGACGACCAGGTTGAGTAAATTACTAATGTAGCAGTTGTATTGTATGTTTAGAACTTGTTCATTACTTTGAGTTTATAAAACCATGCATTTTGGTAAATATGATTGTATTTTAACGTGTAAATCAGGAAAGGACATTCGTTTGAGATCGTGTCCTTGAGTTTTGTTTACCTTTCGTGTCTCCGACGTTCCAAAGTTAGGCCTATTCAGATAAGTATTTATAACTAACGTCTCCTAGGCCTGGTTATTGGTCATTTTAAATGTTTTTACTGGGTATATAGTGTAAAGAGTTACTTGTTATCTTGATTTAGAGGTCCTTATTTCCCAACCCCAGTACTGTCAAATTTCGGACCCCCATTGGGTCGGGTTTATTTCAGATGATTATTTTTTCTTACCTATTGTTACCGGTACTTAAAGTTAACTTGTGAAAAGGCAGTTTAGGTATGGGTACTTGCTGAATTATTATGGTAGGTTAGGCTATATGATTTTACATTTGTAATTAGCCTAGGCTACCTAACTTTCACCTAATTGGAAGTACAGTAGGCTATTATTAATTATTGTGCTTTTTGAGTGTATTATGAGTATTGATTCCTATGATATATATTTGTTTGACATGGTCTAATGTACAGAGTTGCATTGCAAGGGACAGAACGCTGTAGTGAGATTCTGGGCAGCTGATTTCAGGGGATAAGTTACTCGAGTTACAGTAGAAATAACGTTTAGCTTTGTTTGAGCCTTGTATAGCACCCTCCGCATTGAGCAGTCCAACCTGTTAAGTTTGACCATGACAATTACCTTTGATTTATGCCATTATTGTATTGATTTGACTCCATAGATATGCTGTGTAAGTATGTATTCCCAATTGTGTGTAGAGTACTGCTGAGTAACATATGTACCTGTACTTAATGAGAGGATCTTTGGATGCCTTAAGAGATTATTTCGGTACAGTACTGTAATGTCATAATTTGATCTGTCATTGTATTTCTGTACTTATATTAGCTCATCTATTTTTATACGTTAATAGGAATCCATGTATTTTTATATGTTTATATTAACCTATGTTTTTTATATGTATTTGTTTTAGTATTACTGTGTACCGTAATTAGGATATTGATTAACCCCATTATTAAGGATTAGCTATATGTCAACCGTGGGTTAAGAATGTATTCGAATTACCAGGGAACCAGTTTGGGACGGAGTCGATGTGATGCTGAATTGCTGATGGCGGAGAATCGGAGATTCACCCCTCCCATTGGCTGAGTGCAGGATGCTGAACTCGTGTACTGTACGAGGGTTCAAGGACCGCAGGAAGACGTATGATTACCCCCTATACCCCAGGATACGGTAGGCCGAAGAGACGTAAAGGCAAGCCTGGCCGATACCGGTACCTAGCGGAATTGGGATGTATAATACTGAGAGGAATGGGGTGGATACAGACAGCAAGGTTCGAGTCCTACTCCTAGGTTAAGAGACTGTCCCAGTACGGTAATGGATTGGTCCCAGGTTAATGGTATAGAGATAATTAGATATGGTACCAATCATACCAATGTTAAGAGTTGTAAACGGTAAAATGTTCCTTAAATATTAATATCAAGCTGAAGATTATTGCAATATGTTTGTATCTATCCTCCCGTACCTATTTGGATCTAAATGTGTTGTCAGGATGGTAAATCGGAGTCGTCAGTATTAAATTGGTCTAAGAGTAGTAACGGTAGCCTAACCGAGTTAAAGTCTTGTCAGCCAACATTGAAGGTGAAGTTCTTGATTGGTCTGTGCTAGCCTCCGATTTATCCTACTGTCCTAATGAGCATGAATCACGATTGCATAAAGAATAAGAAAACCATGGGGACGGCCAGTCCACCTGAAGGTGGGCGATCAAATAATTCGAATGAATTACCGTTCCCAAAAACATCCTTATGTGATATCTAGAAAGTAGAGAATATGCTAGGTCTCAGTGGGGTTTTTGTGGTTCTTTGGTCTTATCATCGTGTCGGAGTTGCAGCCTTTCCCCTTCCTCGAAGGATGTTGGATGTGGGTCAACCAAACAGGGTTGTCCTCTCGTTAATTAGAATGCAATAACGGGTTTGTCGTCATCTCTTCCTTTCTATCCTTGAGTACCTATTTTCCACCTTCGCAGCTTAATCCATCTTTTTCTCCCTCTCCCTCTCTCTCTTGTTCGCAGCAGAAGAGGAAGAGAAGAAGAGAAAGTGAGATCCCCGGCGATCCCCCCCCCCGTTACATGTGAAATCGCATCCATTCCATTTGCCAATTGATTGAGTTGTCATTAACCCCTTTTGTACTTTGTAAACTATACTCTGTGAAGTGACGGGATCCAACGAAGAACCGAAGAACCGCACAGAATAGCGGTAGTCAGAGAATCGAGGGAAAGCAGGAGAAAGGGATTCATGCACCAGAAGAAGAAAAGAGTAATAAACACAATTTCCCATTCTCCAGAGAACGGGAAATTCAAGAACTGGAAATTAGGCCAGTTGACCCATTCTCTAATTCCCGGGCAAACAGGTGAGTTGCCCCCTCAATACAGGTCAAGCCCCACCAATCACCACCCACAGCGCGGGACTCAAACGACCAAGGCGGAATTACCCCTCGAATATTACGATGAAAGGGTACTATTGCAAGCTACACATCAAGAGCCCTGGGAATACCTAAATCATTGGGGCTCTCCCCCCTTGAGGAGCTATCCTGTGAAAAAGGAAAAGAAATGGTGATAGAAAGTGCCGCATAACAAAATCATTGCATAAACAATACAAATAGACAAACCAGCTATTGAACAGAAAATCACGAATTACATCATCATGCCATCTAGTAGAAATAAGAAACAGAGGTAAAAAAGACGAGAACTTCAGTGCAATATTATTAACCCTTTATTGGCGGCGCGCAACTTATGTCGTGTGAAAGAAATTTGGACTAAGTGGCGGTTCACAACTTATGTCGTGCGCCATTTTCACCACGTAATGTTGCTGAGAGAGAGAGATAAGTGGTGGGAGGAGAGTAGCAAACGTATGACTGCTCCAGACCACCGCGGCGGACCTACTGACATGAATCCTACCCTCCCCCACCCTCACGCACTCGCTACACATGGAATTATGTAGGGAAACTACCTAATTACATGGTTTTTGCACTCGTGTTGCGCGATCGTTGCAAGAAAACTAGCAGTCGTACAAGGATGGTAGGGGTGTCATTGGAAAGCTCTGTTTTTGCCCTTTCAGGGATAGATACTTGTTTTACGCTCTGTGTCTTATTTAGGCATGAAAATGATCACGTAAACAACCCTATTTATGGTAAAAACACCCCTGCTGGGTGGTACATATAACCACCTAGGCCGCTCGTAAGGTGTTAAGCACCTACATATATTTTTCATACAATTGTTACCTTCGACATAGCCACTATTTATGTATTTATCCAAATATAGGCTATATTTGGATTGTTTCTCTTGGTCAGGTTGCATTATCTCACATTAACAGGGGCATAGTAAATACATAAAAAGTGGCTATGTCTAAGGTAATAATTACATGAAAAATATATGACTGAAATTATAGGAAGGCAGTTCAAACTCAGTAGGATACTCCGTCCGGATTATTGTCCGGGTGTCATAGCTGCCTAATAGCGCTCCGTCCGGATTATTGCCCGGGAGTCGTTTCCCCCCCCACCCACCCCCCCGAGAGAGAAGGTGCCTGCAGTCCTGTTCCCCCCTGCGCCTTGGACTCCTGACGTAGTGGCCCCTCGACGTCCAGCCGCCGTGTCCAGAACCTCGTACCTGGCCCTTCTCCCTACAAAGCTATCCTAAGTGTCCTGTGTATCTCAATTTGTGGCTATTGTTGAAGGTAAGGTAGAATATACGAGTATTCCTAAAGTATTAATGATTTGATCTGTGCCAAGGATCTATGTTAATTAATTATTGTAATTCATATTTGTGTACACGCTACATAGTCATCTATCCTTCCATATATATTGATCAGTACAAGTGATTTCATAAGTACAAGATATTGCCCAGTGAATCCTATCTAGTGTATTTCTTAACTAATTATTGCAATTCATATTTGTGTACACGTTTTATAAACCTACCTTTATACAGACTTAAACGGAATACTCTCAGATTTTACCTTTATGTGTTATTATTCTTTTGTGTATCTAAGTTGTGGCAAAAGTGTATACCGTGAAGATATTCCCGATTTTACCATCATTTACCTAGGACCTATGCCCAAATTTTAATTTATCTATCCTTCCATATCGAAAAGTCAAGAAACCCCTGTTGAGTTAATATTAATTCATGTACTCAAGTTCTCTAGTTTAACCAGTGCTTGTGAATTAGTCTAGTTTACGTGTGCGGGTTTTCGTAATTCTTTTCACACCATTATAGTAGCTCATATTAAAGTTGTTTTATTCGTTCCACTATATTGCTTAGGTGACAGATTTCTCTTAATTTACTATTGTCAAAGTAAATGTTTTATTGCACTGAATGAAACAAAGATGAAAGGAGAGGGAGAAGTGGATTTTGGAAACGTGATAGGTAGAAAGTCTGGAGTAGACGAGGGAGTCAGGGGGAAAGAAGGAGTGGCTATTATTGTGAAGGAGGAGTTGAGAGAGTTTATAAAAGAGTGGAAAGAGGTGTCATCAAGGCTAATGTGGGTGAGAATGCGGTTTAAGGGTGAAAGGTGGGTTTTTGTAAGTGCGTATGGACCAGGAAGTGAAAGAGAGTTAGACGAGGTAGAGGGTTTCTGGGAGGATTTGAGAGATTGTCTACAAGGGTTTGATGAAAATGAAAATGTTATAGTTTTAGGGGACCTAAATGCTAGGGTAGTAAATGAGCCTGTTGAGGGAGTCATCGGTAGTTTTGGTGTGTATGGTGTAAACGAGAGTGGAGAAAGACTGAAAAATGTATGTGAAGAGTGTAGATTGAGTGTAGGTAATACGTTCTTCAAAAAAAGGCGTATACACAAGTACACCTGGCATAGACTTGTGAGGGGAGAGATTGTAGAGAGGGCATTGATGGATTATGTGCTGGTGACAAGGGAAAGATTGTGTAGACTGCTGGATGTGAATGTGATGAGAGGTGAGGCAGAGGGTATGTCAGATCATTACCTTGTGGAGGGAAAGCTAAGAGTTAAGAGTTACAGGAGAATAAGAGACAAGCGTGAAGTAAGAGAGGTAATAAAAGTTAGTGAGTTAGAGAAGAGTGAAAAAGAGAGGGAGTACAAGGAAAGACTAAATGAAAAGTGGATGGAAGTGAGAGAGATGGAAGAGAGAGAAGTAGAGGTTGAATGGTAACAGTTTAAGGAAGGAGTGAAAGCAAGTGCAGAGGTAGTATGCGGCAAAAGGAAAGTAGGAGGCAGAGGTATCAGGAAGGGAAGCAAGTGGTGGAATGATACGGTGAGAAAGGCAGTTGAGGAGAAGAGACAGTGTTTTGAGAGGGTTTTACAGGATGGTAGTGTTGAGGTATGGGAGAGGTACAAGGAGAAAAGGAGAGAGGCAAAACGGAAAATTAGAGAAGCGAAAAAAGATGCAAACGAAAGGTGGGGCCAAAGGCTGAGTGAGAATTTTGAAGAACGAAAGAAGATGTTCTGGAAGGAGGTAAATAAAGTAAGGAAAGGAGGACAACAGAGGGAAGAGTCAGTGAAAGATGAAAGTGGAGAATTACTAGTGGAACCAGTTGAAGTGAGGAAAAGATATGCCGAGTATTTTGAATCTTTGTTAAATACAAGAGATGGAAGAGAAGCAGTGATTGAAGCAGAGGTGGATGGAGATAGGTTACCCAGGCCACCCAGGTGGCAGGGAATGAATGAAAGGATTGAGGAAAATGAGGTGAAAGAAGCAGTGAAACAAATGAGAGCAGGAAAAGCAGAAGGTTTGGATGGTATTGCTGTGGAGTGTATAAAGAAGGGTGGAGATGTGATAATAGATTGGTTGGTGAGACTTTTCAATGTGTGCTTTGTTGTGTCAATGGTACCAATAGACTGGAAGAGTGCATGTATTGTGCCGTTGTACAAGGGGAAGGGAGATCGGCAGGAGTGTTCAAGTTATAGAGGTATTAGTTTATTGTCAGTGGTTGGAAAGCTGTATGGCAGGGTGTTGATAGAGAGGATAATAAAGTGTACGGAAGTTGCAATAGGAGAAGAACAGTGCGGTTTTAGGAGGGGAAGAGGGTGCGTGGATCAGATGTTTGCAGTAAGACAGTTATGCGAGAAGTATTTAGAGAAGCATAAGGAGATATTTTGGGCTTTTATGGACTTGGAAAAAGCGTATGATCGTGTGGACCGTGAAGCAATGTGGAAGGTGTTAAGGATTTATGAAATAGGAGGAAATTTGTTAGAAGCAGTTAAGAGTTTTTATGAAGGGAGCAGAGCATGTGTGAGAGTAGGAAATGGTGAGTTGAGTGAATGGTTTGAGGTAAAGGTAGGTTTGCGACAGGGTTGTATAATGTCACCATGGCTGTTTAATATGTTTATGGATGGTGTGGTGAGGGAGGTGAAAAGGAGAACTATGGGAAGAGGATTGGGTTTAGTAGGAAAGAATGGTAGAGATTGGGAGTTGAATCAGTTGCTGTTCGCTGATGACACAGCATTGGTGGCGGATTCTGATGAGAAACTGCAGCGGGTAGTCAAAGAGTTTGGTGTGGTTTGTGGAAGGAGGAAACTGAAGGTGAACGTCAATAAAAGTAAAGTAATGGTGTGTAATAGGGGAGAGCATAGGGTGAATCTAGATGTGAGGCTGGATGGGGAAATATTGGAACAAGTAGAGTGTTTTAAATATCTAGGAGGAACGATAAGCAGGAGTGGAGGTATGGAAGTGGAGGTAAAACAGAGAGTGTGTGAAGGAAGGAAGGTTTTCGGAGCAATGGGAAGTATGTGGAAGACGAGAAATCTCGGAGTGAAAGTAAAAAGTGCACTGTATCAAGGAATTGTTGTGCCAACAGTGATGTATGGGGCTGAGACATGGGCTCTGAAGAAAAAGGAGAAAAGAGGGCTGGATGTGATGGAGATGAGCTGCTTGAGGAGTATGTGTGGAGTTACTCGTAGAGACAGATTGAGGAATGAAGAGATACGTAGGAGAGTGGGGCAGCAGGAACATTTGTCAGCCAGAGTGGACAGAAGGGTGCTGAGCTGGTATGGTCATGTTGAACGAATGGGAGATGAAAGGCTTACAAAGAGAATATGTGAGTCAGGTACAAGGGGAGATAGAAGGGCAGGAAGACCCCCATTGAGATGGAGAGACTGTGTAAGAAAAGCTTTGGATGATAGAGGAATGACTATAGATCAGGCAGGGGAAGTGGTGGTGGACAGGAGTGAATGGAGAATGCTTGTGAATAGTTGAGTGAACACGTGGTCATTTGGAGTAAGGGGTCGGGCGCAAGTTCGACTAGATAATAGTCCATCAGGCGCCTGGCCCGGGCGGACGATTAATATGAAGGGTGTGCCTGGAAGTATGGTGGGAGGGCTTGTGGCTTTGGCTCCGCTGCATGTCTGCCTGCCGAGATCGGAACCTCTCCGGGTGGGCAGGGGCCGGGGGAGTGCTGGAGCGACCTTGGTAACCCTGGTCTCTGGGTCTTCTCCTGGGTGACCTGGATGTGTGTGAGTTTGTGTTTTTTATCTGTGTTTATTTTTTGTTTTATGTTGTTTTTGTGTTTTCCCTGTTCTTGCTCTGTCTTGAGTCGGCTACCCCCAAAATGGGGATTGGGCCTGAGCATATAGATAGATAGATAGATAGATAGAAATGTTTTATTACATCTTATGTTGATGTAATCCGCTATACTTCGTATCTTTGATTCGTGTATTGCTTATAGGGATTTGTTAATTCAAATTACCTTTCAAATTACCTTGTTGTGCTACAATTGTGGTATTTTATCTAGCACAACTTCGTTGTGTGCGCCCCATTTATTCCGAGTTCATTCGAAGCTCTTAATTACTGTTATTTACAGTCGCATCTTAACCTCTCCGCTGCGTAGGTGGGGTATTGGCCACCTCTCCCTGTGCGGAGGTATTTAGACTGTTTCCTAAACTCAAATTGTCATCGTACCATAAATATAATTAATACTTATCCATATGCGCCTATTTTACGTTGATTATAAAGATATTAACCTGTTACAACAATAAAACAAGTGGAAACAGCGTTTGGTTGGTCAAAATCGGCGATAGAGGCTGGGAGTTACATAACTTATGGCTGAGGCAGCCTGCCAGCCAGCCAGCCATCATGACGGCTGGAGAGACACTTGCATGGTAGTCTCTCTCTCGCTCTTTCCCACGCTTGGTATCACAGATGACCAAGCCCTGCTAGCAACTCGCTAATGTTAGCACAAAAATATACCTAAGAATAAGGGAATAACAGGGAGAATAGGTGATAATTGAAGTGGGGGGGGAAGGGTGGAAGGAGGGGATGTGGAGGAGTGATATTTGGCATGGCCAAGGGGCAATAAAAAAAAAATATATATATATATATATATATATATATATATATATATATATATATATATATATATATACTGGGCTGATTTAAATGTTTATGTTTAGGCCTTGGATTATATGAGGAGATCCGCAGCGCACCGGTAAAACTCTTATGATGAGATCCGTACTTGCCGGGTTAATCGAGTATCAATTAACTTATTTTGTATTAATTTGCATCTTACCCAAAAACTTGTTATAGCTATTCATCAACTTACTTTGAATTTGAATTTCTATATACGTATGATCAGATCTCATACCTGGTTTATAATTATTTTTCATACCTCGTGTGTAGACTCTTTCACAAAACCGCTTAGACAATCTAGTTCAAATTTAAACTACCTTGCCTTTAAGAACCCAAGTGTATATCTAGCTTTCATCTGCGATTTATCATCGCACTAAAGTAAACCGAGAATTCTCAATAAAGCAGTCCGTCTGACCTAGGGTCAACACACTATACCTGCCCATCACCTGTGTGACCCCTTACTAATCTCTTTGACTGTCGCTCACCGCGCCACACCCGTGAGCGCTCTTTCAGGCAGGTTCGCTCAAATACCAGAATTCTTCACGCTAGATGCTTCACTCACATATGTATTATTATCTCAACTGAAATGCTATGTACATGTATAATCTTGTTTTCCTGCATACTTCCATTATTGATACTGTGCGTAACGTGACATAGAGCACTTAATTAATCAGCATAGTAGACTCTATTCTGATATGTCACCTATATCGATTACCTTCTGGCGGATATGACAGATAGGTATAGTTGATTGACTATATATATATGCCATTGAATAAATAAGAGTGTAAAGTAACCTGTGTTCTTATTGTGTGAATGTTGCCTTAGTGTGAGAAGTTATAGCAAGATTCATTAAGCTAGATGTGACTCTGTCGGGCATATTCTATCTCCCTATATCCTATTACAGGATTGTTAACAAGATAATACTAAATCAAGTTGGAATACAACCCGACATTTCACTGGTGGCAGCGGTGTCTCGATACGGCATGTCCCACCCGCATCAGCCTACAGTTGGACGAATCAACTGATGTTTCCAACATGAGTCAACTGATTGTGTATATCCGGTACATCAAGCCTCAAGGATGGTGAAATTAAAGATGAGTTCCTCTTCTGCAATGCTATGCAAATAACAACAAAGGCAGCAGATATATTCAGACTCTTGGACGAGTTTTTTGAGAAGTATCAGATCAAGTGGGAGAAGGTGGAGTCTGTCTGCACGGATGGTGCCCCAGCCATGATAGGGTGCAGGTCTGGCTTCACTGCTTTAGTAAAAGAAAAGTACCAGATATCACCATTAACCACTGTGTTCTCCATCGCCATGTTTTGGCAGCAAAGACACTGCCACCTCAACTCAAAGAAGTTATGCCTGTCTGTGTTAAAGTCGTGAATTTGATCCGGGGTCGCCCCATAAACCACAGAGTGTTCAAGTTGCTTTGTGAGGAGATGGGGACGGAGCATCAAGTCCTTCTCTTCCACTCAGAAGTGAGGTGGCTCTCACGTAGCAGAGTCCTGACCCGTATTGCCGAGCTCCATGTTGATATTGCAATGTTCCTCAGAGAAGATCACAATAACTATGCTGAATATTTTAAAGACGAAATGTTCCTCCTTTTTCTTTCCTATCTGGCAGACATCTTCAATCACTTGAATGATCTTAATTTGTCAATGCAAGGTTCAAATGCTAATAGGCTTGTTTGTGCAGAGAGGGTAGAAACCTTCAAGAAGAAGATCTCCCTCTGGAAGCGTCGAGTCCAAGGAAGGAATGTGGGAAACTTTCCAATCTTGGATGAGAAGCTGAGGGATAATAAGGTTAGTCCCATGCTTGGAGAAAATATCATTACTCACCTCTCGCACCTTGAGACCACTATGGCACAGCACTTTCCCAAGGATCATATATATCCAAAATAGATTCAGCAGCCCTTCTTGGCAGACATGAGTGATAATAACAATTTGAAGGAGGAGCTCATCGACCTGCAGGTTAACCAGGGATGTCTGACATTATTCCGTGCCCTTCTGCTGTCTGACTTCTGGTGTCAGCAGTTGGTATCATACCCTGGAATTGCAAGAGCAGCACTGGAGATGATTATTCCCTTTCCAATGTCCTATTTGTGTGAGAAGGCATTCTCCACTATGCTGCAGATCAAAACAAAAGCCCGGAACTGCCTTCAAGATGGACTGGTCCATGACATGAGGGTGGCTCTCGCCCACACTAAGCCTCAATTTGGGAAATTAGTCGCACAAAAGCAACAACAAAAATCACATTGATGAGAGCACTCTGAATGTCCCATTTTCAATATCTGAAGAAGTTCATCCATACTCTTAAATGTTTGCCTTTTCTCTTTTTCATATCGGATTTGCTTAGTATTCACATATTTAAAGGTGAACTACAGGGATGAACGAAAAAACGAAGATTAATGCAGGGTCATAACTTGGCATGAATATACTGTAATATGTATATGGGCAATATCGATATAATTCCATTAAACTCCAGAACAAAATACTAATATATAATATTAGTCGTTGGTGACGAATTGGCATTTCCAGCCAGCTGGAGTGACTCCATTGTGTAGAGACGCCGTTTGTAAACAAGATATGTGGTCCTGAACAGTGAGGTCTGTTTTTCGTAATTAATACCTTTCAATTCAATACTCAAGCTCTGCAAAAGATCGACCAACGTCCTGATGATGTGGTGTACATCAAGAAATAATCCCAGCTCGCCAGCAATTAACATACATGCAGTGTTTATGCATGTTTAGCCTGGTCCAGAGTTGAGGGAACTCGGTTCTAAGGCCTATTTCGTAATGATAATATCGTTTTTTGTTCAATTTATATATCGCAGTCCCTTGACCAGACAGTGGTGAAGCCAAATGTTGAGCTGTAAACATGCATACAAATTATAAGTTTCTCAAATAAAAAAAAAACAGATTCACCCATTTCCCATGTCGATAGTTCCTGCCATTGGCCACAGTTACGTCATGGTAAACACGCCAGTTCGCGCCACATAAAATAACTTAGATAAGCTATATTTCTATGTTGTTAAAACAAATTGATGAAAGTTCTTCAGTATCATGTACCTAAAACCAAGCAGATCCCAATGGACATTGTACGTAGATGGAATAGGTTTCATCCCTGGAATTCACCTTTAATGTATCATTATTGGAGAATGAGCAAAATATATTGTTAAGCAATACTTCATTTATGTTTACTTTATCCATATATTAGTGTAGCAAATGTGACTCCAGTAACCAGATGTAAGAGGGTGCTGGACTGTGAAACCTTACTACAGGGGGTGCTGATGTCGAGAAAGGTTAAGAAGCACTGTACTAAGTAAGATATTTTTGCCACTTCCAATCGGGACGTTGGAAAAACCAACATGCTCCATCATCCTATCCACACGGTTGGACACCCCATTAAACAACCCATTAGAAGAAACAAATCCCATTCAAAGGCAAGAGGAGGAATCCCAAGTACAAGACATGCTGGCCACAGGAGTGGTCCGCCCCTCTTACCGCAGACTCAACGATGTAACGATTAAAGATGCCACCCCCCTTCCCAGGATTGATGACTCTTTAGACTCCCTCCTTGGAGCTAAATGGTTCACTACCCTGGATTTACAAGCAGGGTACTGGCAAGTTCCAGTCCTCTCCGAACATCAGCAAAAGACGGCGTTCGCCACCAGCCAAGGTCGGCTCTACGAGTTCACGGTATTGCCCTTTGGCCTATGCAATGGCCCTGCCACGTTCTCCAGTACCCTGGAAAGAAGCAAACATCCATCCAGTTCCTAAAAAAGGTGCCTCTTCAGATCCATCAAACTACAGACCAATAGCTATAACTTCCACTCTTGGTAAAGTCTTTGAAATTATATTAAATAATCACATAATTAAGCATCTTGAGAATAATAAATTAATCAGTGATAGGCAATATGGTTTTAGACGATGTCGATCAACTGCAGACATGCATTGCCTTCTTACGCATCAAATCAACCAAGCTACAGACCAACGTGGTGAAACACATACAATAGCACTGGATATATCAAAGGCATTTGATAGAGTCTGGCATCAATCCTTATTGTCGAAGATGTCACACTACGGCCTTGCATCATTAGTTCCACTAATTTCTTCTTATCTTCATAACAGAAAAATACGTGTAATGGTAGATGGCGTTTATTCTCAATTTCACTCAATAAATGCTGGTGTTCCCCAGGGATCAGTTTTGGCCCCAATTCTGTTCCTCATTCATATCAATGATCTCATATCTACCACTCATAATCCAATACATTCCTACGCAGATGACTCAACACTCCACAGTTCCTTCACATTTACCAATTCTTTCACCCAACCCGATCTTACAAATTCAAAAATAAACACTGCAATTTCTCTGAACCAGGACCTTTCTAGAATTAATGGATGGGGACAAAAGAATCTAGTTTCCTTTAATGCACAGAAAACCAAGTACATTCAATTTTCTAACCGACAGAATCTCACTGACTCCCTTATATTTTTTAATGATGTAAATATTCCCACTTCCCCTAGTATTGACATTCTCGGTGTAACATTAACTACTAACTTGAGCTGGACACATTATGTTAGAAGCATTGCTAAGAATGCCTCTAAAAAACTGGGACTCCTGTACAGAGTTCGAGAATTCTTCACTGACGAGCAGTTGGCCGTAATATATAAAAGTCATGTGCGTTCTCAGATGGATTACTGTTCACCTCTGTGGGGTGGAAGTGGAGTGGTTGCATTGAGGCAGTTGGACAAAATTCAAAATAAAGCTATTAGATTAATCAATAACCCTGCAATCACACAGGACCTTCCTACATTATCCATACAAAGAAACGTTGCATCCCTTGCATTATTCTACAGATATTTTCACAGCAATTGTTCCGAGGAACTTGCTTCAATTGTGCCGCCTCTCCACATCTTTCCCCGTAGAACTAGGGCAGCTGAGAGCGCCCATGAATTTACACTTTCTCCTCCACAATGCAGAACTTCTGCATATCAGAATTCATTTATCCCCAGAGCTACTACTCTTTGGAATTCACTTCCCTCGAATTGCTTTCCACAAACTTACAATCTACAAATGTTTAAATCCAGTTGTTACAAACATTTTATGAATGGAGGATGCCTTTAGGCACATGGACCTTTTTGTTTTATCTGTGTTTTTCCTTCCTCCGTTCATTGTCTCTTAAAAAAAAAAAAAAAAAAAAAAGATTAATGGAATCCATGTTACAAGGGTTAACATGGGAAACCTGCCTGGCCTACCTGGACGACATCATCGTGTTCGGGAAGACCTGGGCTGAACATCTACAACGTCTCCAACAAGTCTTCCAACGAATCCGAGAAGCTAACTTAAAACTGAAACCCTCAAAATGTACGTTGGTAAAACCGAAGTGCAGTTTCTATGCCACATTGTGTCAGACAAGGGAATTGCACCTGACCCGAACAAATTAGATGCCATTGGAAAAATCACCCCTCCCACTAATGTCAAATGAGTCCGACATTTCTCGGGCTAGCCTCATATTACAGAAGATTTGTGAACATTTTTGCCACCATTGCTAAACCTCTCCATGATTGATCCAAGAAAGATGAACCCTTCCTGTGGACGCCGCAACGATTGCAGGCTTTCAATACCTTAAAAGAACTATTGATTGCATCGCCTGTCGTCTCGTTTCCAGATTACACAACCCTTCAGATTATACACAGGTGTCTCTCAAACTGGAATAGGTGCCGTATTGGGACAAACACAAGAGGGCCGGAAACACATCATAGCCTGTGCCAGTCGAACCTTAAATCCAGCGGAGGTAAACTATCCCGTGACAAAGAGGGAATGCCTGGGTATCATTTGGGCCCTTCAACATTTTAAGGCCTATTTAGCAGGTGTAAAAGTTACCATCATCACTGACCACCACACCCTACAATGGTTAAGGAAATCCGACACCAAGAATACCTTAACTGTCAGATGGAGAGAGAGTTTGGAGGAATTCAATATTGAAATCGCCTACAGACCTGGGAAACTCCACACCAATGCTGATGCTCTGTCTCAGCTACCCACTACCTCCACTCCAGAGATTTCCACTCCGTCCCCTGAGATTTACCCCATGTTAGCCATCCACCATCAAGAGGCATCTGACCAAGAACAACAGGAACTCCTAAAAAGATTTCAGCGACAAGAAAAACCTGACTGGATGCCCAGAACCATGTTTTCCCAACTCACCAGACGAGGAGACAACCTGTTCACGCCAGAGGGAAAAATTGTAATCGCCCCGACTGCAGCCTTGACTACTATGCAATCCATACACATGCATAATGGCTCCATCTGGCCCAACAAAAATTGACAGCCACCTTTCAACAAGTGTATTGGACCCCTTCTCCATATATCACAGCCAAACGCATCACTGAAGCCTGTCGTGCCTGAGCCCTAGGTAAAGACAGGACCCGCACTCCGGGACCTTCCGGAAAATTAGTGGCAACCAAACCTTGGCAACTATTAGCCGTTGATGTGATGGGACCATTAGAAGGAAGTCAAGGCTTCAAATATATCATCACCTTCGTGGACACATACTCAAAATATGTGATCGCCTGTCCAGCTAAAGAGCATTCCGCGTTAGCAGTAGCGGAAGCCATGATACAACATGTGTTCCCTTACTTCGGATTGCCAGAAGCCATACATTCCGACAATGGGCCAGAATTTACCAGCCATATCTGGTCCCAGTTATCTCAAATTTGCGGATTTAAGATCAGCCACTCCTCCTCATATTGGCCCCAAGGAAACTCCATCTGTGAGAGAAGCCACCGCACTATGCAAATCAGATCTGGACAAGATTGAAACAGATGAATACCAAGGATTGGCCCAGCCAAGTAAAAATAGTTCAGTGGGGAATTAACACTTGTCCCCAGAAAGACGGGATTTCACCCCAAGAGCCCATTTTTGGAGTACCACCCTTACTACTTCCATTACGCCATCTAGCTGTCCCGTATGAGCCCTCATCTAATTTTGATCAGTCCCTAGTCCATCTAAAAAATCGCCTACGACAATTCCAGTATCTGGAAGACCTAAAGCCTGACGAAACCACCAAAGTAAGCCCACATCACATTGGTGATCTCGTGATGGTTGCTCAACTACCAGTGCCGTCCAAATTAAAACCCAGATATCAAGGGCCTTTCGAAATTCTAACTGTTCCAAATTGCTACAAGGTAACTATAAACTATTTTGGTGAGTCACGCACATACCAAAATAGATATGTACGTAGGTTTCAACCAATAGATGAGAATACCATTATGCTTGCAGATTCCACAGATAATAACATGTTGCCTGCCACTAATGACCAGAAGTTGGGGTCCCCAGAACCTCTTCCACCTCCCCTTCCTTCCGTTTCACCACTACCTCCTCTCAGAGAGAAACTCTGTCACCAACTTCTTCCTCCTATCCCTAAACCATATAATCGTCCAAACCCCCTTCAAATAAATGTTCAATCAAGATCATTCGGGGCTGTCAGCCCCCCTCCCATTCCTCCTCAAATTGTCTCTGCCCCTCCTCAACTGTCTACTCAAACTGACGATAATGCCATCAGAAAATCCCCAACTCCTCCCCCCTTCTATCAGCCTACAATTTTTTTCTGAATCTACATACACCCTTCCTAGTCCACCAGTCTTAAAAACTATCCCTCTTTTAGATCGTCAATCACTCTCTGAAATAATCCCCGTTTTACTTTATATCAAAGAAAGTCTTAATCCTACCCTCTTGTCAAAACCTCAAATTGTGAACGTCGACACATCTTTTGTGCTAATAAAGAATAATAAAGGTAAAAAAATAATACTTGCGTTAATATACAGACCTCCAGCTCAATCAGTGCAAACTGACCGAGAAATTTACGAACAAATTGCAGATGTAAGTAACTCACAAGATACCGTAATTTTTGACGACTTTAATTTACCTGTGACCAAGTGGGGCGATACTCTTACTTCACACTCTGGACATGACTTGTATGCGAACTTGCAAGAGAGTTCGCTTTATTAATTTGTTCGAACGCTGACCCGTGGTAATAACGTTCTTGACATTGTACTTGCAACAAAAGAAGAATTAATAGAGAATTTGAATGTTGGTGATGCATTCAGTAACAGCGACCATCGTACGATAACTTTCATTTTAAAGTTTACTAGTAACGAACCAATTAGTAGTATCGAAAAAGTCCCTAATTTCAAGAAAGCAAACTTTCATAAACTTAGAGCTATGTTTAAAGAAACTGACTGGAGCTTTTTTAATTAACAATAACGATATAAATACATCTTGGAAGTTATTCGAAACCACTTACCTAAAAGCAGTGCAAGACTGCATACCATCGAAAATACGGCATCCAGGCCATAATAATAAGCCCAAATGGTGGAATAAAGATATTTCAAACTGTCTGCTTGCTAAAAAATTTGCTAATGATAGATTAAAATCCTCACAAAATGACGAAGAACGGGGTGAAATTTGTAGAGCTACGACGCAAAGCCAAAAGTTAATTAAGCAAAGTAAAAAGACCCTAGAGTTACATATTGCGAATCAAAGTAAAACAAACCCGAAAGAATTCTACAGTTATATTAGAAAGAAAAAGGTAGTTACTTCAACTGTTGGACCGTTAGTCGATGAAAATGGAGAATACACCAAAGACGAAGTACAAATGAGTAATGCCCTCAAAGCCTTCTTTGCATCAGTTTTTACAACAGAAGACCTCAGTGATGAAAATTTTCGACCGAAAAATTTACACACCATCTACACCATCGCCGATTCAGATTGATAATTCAGATGTTCTAAGCAATATCACCATTACAGAGAGAGAAGTATTGAACTGTTTAGATAAACTCAAGGTAAATAAAACGCCTGGACCTGATACAATCTCGCCTAGAGTTCTAAAGGAAGCTAAGGATGAGCTCTCCAAACCACTGACATTACTATTCAATAAATCCTTGCAGTCTGGAACTATGCCTGATCAGTGGAAGCTAGCCAACGTAACACCGATATTAAAAAAAGGCAGCAAATCCCTACCCACTAACTATCGTCCAATTAGCTTAACCTCAGTTGTATGTAAAATGCTAGAAACGGTCATAAGAGACAGACTCATAAATCACTTAGAGGAAAATAACATACTTAAAGATACTCAACACAGCTTTCGTAAAAAACGTTCCTGTATAACAAACCTCTTAGACTTCTTCCACGATATCCTCAACCTCTACGATGAGAGTAAAGCTGTAGATATTATACGCCTTGATTTTCAAAAGGCCTTTGACAAAGTTCCCCACAAACATTTACTGCTAAAACTTAAAGCGCATGGAATACAAGACGGTGTGTTGAAATGGATAGACAATTGGCTCAGCGACAGAAAGCAAAGAGTAGTCATAAACGGTAAGGCATCTAAATGGAGCAATGTAAGTAGCGGGGTACCCCAGGGATCGGTACTAGGACCAATTCTCTTTCTAATTTACATCAACGACATAGATGAGGGTCTCGCCTGTACAATCTCAAAATTTGCTGACGATACAAAAATTGCAAATAGCGTACTCTCAAAAGAACAAGTTGACGATATGCAACATAATCTAGATAAATTGTCATGTTGGGCCCAAATTTGGCAAATGAGTTTCAATGCGGATAAATGTAAAGTACTACATATCGGATACCTAAATGAGAAAGCAAACTATTCAATGAATGGCACTCAGCTTAAAAATGTAAACAGAGAAACCGATCTGGGAGTAACAATATCGAGTAACCTAAAACCGAGTCAACAATGTTCAGAAGTTGTTAAGAAGGCAAACAAAATAATTGGCTTTATAGGCAGGTCATTTGAGCATAAATCCAAAGAAGTTATCCTAACCCTTTACAATTCCTTAGTCCGCCCTCTTCTGGAATACTGCGTTCAATCCTGGTGCCCTTATTACCAAAAAGATAAAAAACAAGCTAGAACAAGTTCAACGTAGAGTTACCAAAATTATACCTAGCCTAAAGAACAAACCATACGATGAGCGTCTTAGAGAATTTAATCTATTTCCTTTAACACAGCGCAGATTAAGAGGTGACTTAATTCAAGTGTTCAAAATCATCAAAGGCATCGACAATATGAACTGTAGTAAGTACTTCACTATCAACCAATCTAATTACACGCGGGGAAGCGGTTGCAAAATTATTGGTAAATCTTTTAACTCACACGAATCTAAGAATTTCTTCTTCAATCAAGTTGTCAACTTGTGGAATGGGCTTCCCCGAGACGTTATAGACTGCAGCACCGTTGATTCATTTAAACTCCGCCTAGACAAATATCTCGCATCAAACCCGCGACTGGCTGCGTTTGTAAATGAATAGCTTTATTTTATCCTCCCCTCAGTTACTAACCCATCTGTCCCCTACTAACTTCCTAATCCTGCCACGGACATTAGTTCCCTTTCCAATGTTCCCTTACCCACTCTAAACCACTGTTTGGACACTTGATCCTCAGTGTTTTGGAGGACAAGCAGCCTAGAAGGGTCACTAGACCTGTTGTTGCTTGATTTCCTTTGTACTCCTTTGTACTTTCTTCACCTCGATCTAATAACTAACCAGACACCTTAATCCCACTAACCAGTACACCTGCTCGAATGAGACCTGATCAAGTACTTCCATTACCTATAGCTACTACGCCCCCTCCATAACCATCAACATCTTCCATCGTACCGTACTACTTCCATATCATCTAAACCTTCCAACATTCAGAAATCTATCTCTATTTCTCAGCCTGCTAATTTCTCCATGCCAAACCAGAATGTTAAATCACCCAGCTTAATACTCCACTTATCTAACCATACATATACGAGATTCGGGCGTCGTGTGAAGCCACCGCAGAGATGGGCTCCCACCTTCCAGGCGACCTACAAGCGGCGGCCTCCCTCAAAAGGCACCACCTCAAGGCACATCAAGGGCTGCGAGGTCACCTACCCAGCCTGTTTCACACACTCGCACCAACGAAACAGGCCCCCTCACCGCCAGGCCCCTCCCCACCTGGGCCATCCACTTCCACCACTCCTACAGTGGACACTACACCAGCAGCTCCTTCACCAGCAACAACTCCGTCATCCCTTAACCCTGTCCCCAAGATGAAAATCAACAGCGAGTTCATCTCCTCCGGCGTGAAGCAACCTGAAGCCATCGTCTCTCCTAGCCATCTACTTCAGGTGACCAAAAACTCCATGGTACCTCTCGACGTGACTGTGGAGATTGACCCTGCCACCTCTTCTGACGTGACCACTTAACCCTCTGGTGTTTAGTGTTAAACCAACTTACACTTCGGGACTTCGGTGAGACTTTTTCTATTGCACTAGACATATCGAAAGCCTTCGATAGAGTCTGGCATAAATCTTTAATTTCTAAACTACCCTCCTTCGGTTTCTATCCCTCCATCTGTGCCTTTGTCTCTAATTTCCTTTCCGGCCGTTCCATAGCCGCGGTTGTGGACAGCCATTGTTCACTTCCTCACCCTATAAACTCCGGTGTTCCTCAGGGCTCTGTCCTATCTCCTATTCTCTTTCTAATTTTTTAAATGATCTCCTTAACTGTACCTTAATTCCCATCCATTCAACCATCGACTCAACCTTACACTACTCCATTAGTTTTTCAGAACGCCCCAGCCAGCAATCCCTCAACAACAAATGTAATGAAGCCATAGAACTCTTAAATTCTGATCTAAATACTATTTCCAATTTGGGGCAGAGAAAACCATGTTAACTTTAATGCTTCCAAAACCCAATTTCTCCATCTATCTACCCGTCAGGATCTCCCAGCGGACTATCCCTTATTCTTCAACAATACAAAAATCAACCCTTCATCTTCTCTCAATATTCTTGGTGTCTCTTTTTCTTCTGCTCTCATTTGGAAGGACCATATTACCAGTCTTGCTAAGGCAGCCTCCCAGAAGCTGGGTGTGCTCAACCGCCTTAGGGGGTTCTTTTCCCCTGCACAGCTTCTTGCTCTGTACAGGGGCATAGTGCGCCCTTGTATTGAGTATTGTTCACATGTGTGGGGAGGTTTCTCTCACACCGCTCTCCTAGACAAAGTTGAAAGGAAAGCCTTTCGTATCATTAACTCCCATCCACTCACCAACTCTCTGCAATCTCTCTCTCTCCGCCGCAATGTTGCATCTCTCTCGCTATTCTATCGCTACTATAATAATCAGTGTTCCTCAGAGCTATCCCAGTGCATACCACCTCCTGTGACGCTCCTGCATAGTAGCCACGTGCGGGCATGCGCGCGCGTCGGCTGCCCAGCCGTTTAGAAACCGGCTGGCGGCAGCCGGCCGGCCGGCTTTTCCTTAGTATATATCCTACGACAATGTAACTAATGTCTGGGATATTCTTATGTTGTTTCACAGCTTGAAGCTGCCCTTATTCTTAACCAACACATCTTAGTATATTTTATTCTCGATAGTTGATTGTTTCATTATAATATATAAGATGTAAGTCTGGTGAGAGTGGGAGGAGACGAGCGGGAGAGAGAGAGAGACCGGCTGGGGGACGTTGCTTCGCGCGGAGAGTCTAGCTTGGGACGAGCCTGATGTTGTCAATTTGATCGCAACGTTAGGCTTAGTTTCGACTCACGCAAGGGGTAGAGGATTTTGACCCGGTAACTGTGTTGAGTGTTGCCAAGCATGGGATGTATTTCGCATGCCTAGGGTTTCCAGACAGATTCAAGACAGATTCAAGACTCAGAGCTCACCTCACTGTCGTACCCTTCGGACCCCCTTGATATCTATCCCTCTCAACCCCACTTAGAAACTTTCTCTCTTACTTTGTATACCTTCTTTCCACTACTTCACCAGTCTATTTAATTACCCTATCCCCTTGATAGACCTTATATCTATCATTGTATTAACGACGAGCTCTCAGATAATTTGATAGGATTTTGGGCTTTATGCAGAGATGTAATTGTTAATGAGACCTAGGAAGCTTTTTTGGTGTCTCATATTTGGTGGTTTCATGCTTGCTAGTGTGTTCTTGTGGCAGGTGAGCAGGGGCTAGACCGGAGGGGAGGCTTTTTGTGATCCTTTAAGTAAAGTCTGCTGGTGCGAGTCCTGTGGACCCGCACGACTTTACTAGGATAACCGCGGGAGTCTGGGGGCATTTTCTTGTCTGTGTCCCTGTGTGTCTAGTGTTGTGTTGTGTGAGGGCCCTTGCCTAGTCCACTCAGCACTGCGCTAGCACGTCTTGCTTTTGTTTAGGGTCGCCAGGAGAGAGTCAGATACTTGGGATCTGAGTCTCTCAAGAGAGCACCCTTTCAATTAGAGTAATTTGGCGCACAGACTTGGGAACGTCCCTAGGCTAGAGCAGGTGGCTCAGCCCGGGTATCCGAAGCCTATATCCTTCCGGCTAGACCTCTGCCACCTGGCAGATTAACAGCTAGGGGTTTATTATTTCTGCATGCTTGTTTTTGTGCCACAGTTTACCGTTGTTGTGAGCATTGTGAGTCAGGGTGTGGCTTAGAGACTCTGTCCGAGCAGGCTTGCCTGACTAAGAGTGAGAAGCACACCTGTATGTGGTTATATTGCGAGTTGCTGCCTTTATTTAATTATACCTATGCCATTATACACTGTATGGCCTATCACTAGCATTTATTCCTGCTTATGAGTTAAGAGTTCTCTAAATCCGTAACGTACTTTCTTTGCTAAGCATCAGATCCTACAGTAGCCGCATGCAGTTTAGAAACCTGCATCTTGTCTACCTGTACGATGTTTTGAGGACTGTTTGCTTTCACCTTCTTTCACGCAGGGGTGATTAATTGTATTAATTAACGTAACGTTAAATGTACTTTCTTCTAGTTTGTTATTAAATTTTGTCTGCAATTTAATTCCGTTATCTATCTTTTCCTTGAAGCTTTAAGTCAACTTAATTGTGTGATCTTTTATATAGCCTGCTTGACTATCAGCAGTCTATAGTGCGTGCACCCTGTAACCGAGTCATAGAATACCTCGTTGTCCAGGCAGGACTCTTGACGGTTTAGGGTGGTTTGTTGCCTGGGTTTATAGATAAGGGTTGGATCTAGCGTTTTCCGTTGTTGCTTGTTGCCGCATACCTAGTCCAATAGAAAGAGTCCAGTGTTTATATATCCCAGGACGTAACACTCCTTTATGTAGGGCACGTGGTACCCGTCTTGCAACTCAATCCCACCCCTACTCTGTGCAACTCTCCAACCCAAGAGTGAAACGTTACTCTCAAACTTTCTTCTACTCAACAGCTGAGCTCTGGAATTCTCTCCCAGAATCAGTCTTTCCCTCTTCCTATGACTTAAATTGCTTCAAACTCCGTGTGTCCAGGCATTTTGGCTAGAACGTCCCTTGATTTTGGCCCTGTCACTCTTTCAACTATAGGGGAGGCACTCGCTATAGGCAGTTATGCCTTTTGCCTCCCTCAATCACATAGAAAAAAAAAAAAAAAAAAAAAAAAAAAACTATCTCTCACCACCCCTACAGTTCGCAAATATAAAGTGAGATCTCTCGGTCGAGATTTTCATTTGATCGAAGGTGGTGAAGTGACAGGATTCAAAGAAGAACCGCACAGAATAGTGGTAGTCAGAGAATCGAGGGAAAGCAGGAGAAAGGGATTCATGCACCAGAAGAAGAAAAGAGTAATAAACACAATTTCCCATTCTCCAGAGAACGGGAAATTCAAGAACGGGAAATTAGGCCAGTTGACCCATTCTCTAATTCCCGGGCAAACAGGTGAGTTGCCCCCTCAATACAGGTCAAGCCCCACCAATCACCACCCACAGCACGGGACTCAAACGACCAAGGCGGAATTACCCCTCGAATATTACGATGAAAGGGTACTTATGCAAGCTACACATCAAGAGCCCTGGGAATACCTAAATCGTTGGGGCTCTCCCCCCTTGAGGAGCTATCCTGTGAAAAAGGAAAAGAAATGGTGATAGAAAGTGCCGCATAACAAAATCATTGCATAAACAATACAAATAGACAAACCAGCTAGTGAATAGAAAATAACGAATTACATCATCATGCCATCTAGTAGAAATAAGAAACAGAGGTAAAAAAGAGGAGAACCTCAGTGCGATATAATAAAGCACCTACATATATTTTTCATGTAATTGTTACTTTAGACGTAGCCACTATTTATGTATTTACTATGCCCCTGTTAATGTGAGCTAATGCACCTGACCAAGAGAAACAATCCAAATACAGCCTGACTGAAATTATAGGAAGGCAGTTCAAACTCAGTATGTTACTCCGTCCGGATTATTGTCCGGGAGCAATAGCTACCTACTAGCGCTCCGTCCGTATTATTGTCCGGGAGTCGTTTCCCCTCCTGAGAGAGAAGGTGCCTGCAGTCCTGTTCCCCCCTGCCCCTTGGACTCCTGACGAAGTGGCCCCTCGATGTCCAGCCGCCGTGTCCGGAGCTCTACGATGCCCCGACCCTCGTACCTGGCCCTTCTCCCTACAAAGCTATCCTAAGTGTCCTGTGTATCTCAATTTGTGGCTATTGTTGAGGGTATGGTAAAATATGCGAGTATTCCTAAAGTATTGATGATTTGATCTGTGCCAAGGATCTGTGTTAATTAATTATTGTAATTCATATTTGTGTACACGCTACATAGTCATCTATCCTTCCATAAATATTGATCTGTACAAGTGATTTCATAGGTACAAGATATTGCCCAGTGAATTCTATCTAGTATAATTCTTAACTAATTATTGCAATTCATATTTGCGTACACGTTAGATAAACCTACCTTTATACAGACTTAAACGGAATACTCTCAGATTTTACCTTTATGTGTTATTATTGTTTTGTGTATCCAAGTTGAGGCAAAATTGTATACCGTGAAGATATTCCCTATTTTACCATCATTTACCTAGGACCTATGCCCAAATTTTGTATCTATCCTTCCATATCGAAAAGTCCAGAACCCCCTGTTGAGTTAATATTAATTCATGTACTCAAGTTCTCTAGTTTAACCAAGGAAGTTGAACAAGTTTGTTAATAACAATATAGTTATACATGACCATGTTGGCTGTCATACTATCTGGGTAAATAAGAGAACCTCTGCTAATTCCAGCAATGTAACTTAGATTATCAGGGATATCTTCACAACTATATGAACACGTAATAATTTCTTTACATGCATTACATTTTATTTTATTTATCACAGAGTAACAGCAATAGCCAGCTAAATAAACTATCACTGGGATGATGTCTTTACACCTATCAATATCCTCCTTACAAACTTCAACATTCGTATGACATAAACCAAAATAAATTTCCTCATCTGTTTTTACTTCTTCATAATTAATGTCTTCAAAATTCCTTAACATGGCCTTCTTGTTGAGTAGGGGTAAACTTAGTTTTAACACTGACATCATCCGTATCTTCTTTTCACACTCATATATTTGGCGTACAGAAATATTGTAATTTCCTCCTGCTAACTGCCGATAGTGACCAAATCTTGCTTCCAAATGGTCTGTTTGAAATGTTCCTGTTAGTATGTAATCCATCTTCAGTTCTGTTATGCAATAATTTGTAATTTCTCTAACAGACACACACACACACACACAAGGACACACGCACTCCACATTTCACATTTCCACATTTCGCCTTCTATCACACACACACACACACACACACACACACAAACGAACACACACACACACACCTACAGTACCGAGGATAACCTCCCATTGTAGTAGGCTTTACCTGACCCTACCTGTACGGACTTGAATTGCCGCTCCCTCTTTACCCTTTACCTCTTTACCCTGACCCTACCAAAACAGTTTTTGTATGTATGTATGTTTGTGTGCATACGTGAGCGTTTGTGTATACGGACATGGGCACACTTACTGCATGTTTTATGTTCTTATATATGTATGTATATGTATGCGTATGTATGTGCATGCATATGTGTATATACTGTATGTATGCTCTGTATATGAGTAAGTAAAATAAATGTGTATATGTACTGTATATCACTTACTCTCATGGTTATTTTATGATAATTTGTATTCTGCACCTGCATCATTATTGTATTTTTTTTTTTTGTAAACTGAGCTTACCATCTTCATATCTGTACATCTCATGTTCATCCACTAAATTGTAAAATGTGTATTTTCAGCTCATGAGGCTGCCATTCTTTAATAAACTGTTTATTATTATTATTATTATTACTCCTCACCACACACACGCAATACTCACACACATGCAGTACACACACACACACACACACGCACTCACTCTCACTCTGTTTTTAACTATCTATAGTATCTATATATTAACTATATCTATCTATCAATCTATCTTTTTAACTATCTATAGTATCTATATATTTAACTATAGCTGTCTATCAATCTATCTATATATCCTCCTTACAAACTTCAACATTCGTATGACATAAACCAATATTAATTTCCTCATCTGTTTTTACTTCTTCATAGTTAATTTCTTCAAAATTCCTTAAAATGACCTTCTTGTCGAGTATGGGTAAACATAGTTTTAATATAGGCTACTTATAAAGTATTTAGAAGGGGGAAATAATTTGGAAACACAGCGCGATCTTCCCCATATCTCACTCAAATGTATACTGACCTGTGAGGGTAGTGCGAAAATGAACCCTACCTTTGCCTACGTCACAGAATTTAAAGGTCCCATCCGTGCGGCCTGGTACTCTCGGTGGCCTCGCCTGGACCCTTTTCAAGATAAATTTGTAGATTTTTCGGTAGAAAAATTTCCCGGACGAAGGCCAGTTCCATCTAAAATTACAGGCTCGCTGTCTCTCGCCAGGAAGAAATTGACACCTAGATGTCTGTCAATTTTAAGACCTTCCGTGGTATTTAGGTGTCGATATTTTCCTGGCGAACGATAGCGAGCTTATTATGTAGGAAGAACTGGCCTTTGGCCGGGACATTTTTCTACCAAGAAATGTACACATTTTTCTTGTAGGTATTTTTGTATATCTTGATGGAGGTCTAGGGAGTAAGCTATAAACCTCCCTTTAACAATTACTCCTCAACACTGCTGAACTTCTGCTTATTATAATTTATGTATACCCAGATCCACTTATATTTGAAACTCTTTCCTCGGAGTACATTTCCACAGTGTTTCAACCCAGAACAAAGTAAATCCTGTGGGTATTGGGTTTTAGTCTAACTACTGTATATTTAGATTATTTTATGCAGTTTAACCCTCTCCGACTTATGACGCGATTTTGAGCCTATTAGGGATACTTTAAAGCCTTTGTTACCATCAGGGGTATTTAGAAACCTTTAGTTTACTTACTTCAACCACTGCAGTTGTCTTTGAGTTAGCTGTGGGCAGAAAACTAATTTTGGAGAGGTAATTATAAGAGTGAGAGAACTCTATTTCTTATTGCTAAACTGGCAATCTCTGCGTCATATGAGTCTGAAGGGGTAAGCCTATTGAAGTGGACTATCCTTTCCTAATGCTCCTTTCCTTGCCTTGACCCTGCTATTACGAACTTTATGCTGACATAAACCTGATCTGCCCATGATAATTATGATTTAGGTTTTCAATCATACTCCATCCTACACATAACTCACTGCCATAACTTAATATAACTAGTTTGGACAAGTGTAGCTCAAATATTGACTATATAACAAGTCTGGGTTTGAGTCTCCTCTGTTCATCCCTTTGCGTGTGTAGTTAGCGAGAGAGGGAGTGACTGTATCGCTAGATCCGTTCTCAAAAGCAGCTAGAATATCGTCTCTATATTGAATAAATGCAAACCATCTCTAGAATGATGCCACAACTCTGGAATGGTTTTGTTGGTTTGTTTTGCATGTTTTACAATTTATTATGGTTGTTGTTGTTGTTGTTGTTCCCCAAGCTGCCTGGCCGAACAGCCCCAAGGCCCCGAGCAATTCCAAGGCCATAACCGAGTGCCCCCACAGAACCCTCCCCGCCGACCACAATAAAGCCTGGGTGACCGAAGCCACTCCATGGCGGGGGGCTGAGGAGGGTGCGGAAACGCCCGGGAAACCAAAGCCCCACCTAGGGCCCTGTGCCCCTCAGCAATTATGAAGAGAAAGTTGAGGGGCAAGGGAAAAATGTGACGCTTTGGCTTCCAATCTTGGTAGATTGGGAGGTCAATCCACGGAAGAGACGCCGTCACTTGAGATCTAGAAAATATATAAGTTAAAGGAAAAGTCAGAGTAAGCTATGGGTATGGCAGAGATTGCTCAGCTCTCACTCTGATAGACCAGCCCATCACCACATGACTAGAACCCAATCCTCTCAGCATCAGCTAGAAAAGGCCCTAGAAAGCCGCCTTTGGCGGGGGGATAGCTCCCCTATTTCAACCCTTTTCGGGGTTGGGCACCCGCCCATGGTTCTAGATATTTATGGAGTATCCCTGGGAGTTATGGGAAAATTATAGCTAAATTGAAGTATGTAGCGTTTTAAGATGTAACGTTAAAGTAGCTATTGGCAACACTGACTTACATATTTATCGCTTTCGTGTCTTTGATTATTTCGTATATACTTCACTATTGGATGTAATCGTACACATAAAGCTTATCTTATTAAACTCAGAGATTCCTCATTCGAAGTATATCCAAATATGATGTATGTATTGAGCTTTGTGATACAAACCTATATATATTTTATGAAAATACGTAATTGAAATTGTGCCGCTTCCGACTCTCACCGTATTTCGCTTCACCAATCACAGGGAGTTGCTATTCTTGCATTTAAAACTACCTACCAATCACAAGGGAGAACTATAGTCAGCTGAGAAATGTAAAGGGGTGACCAGTAGCGACATTGGTAGAGCGCTCGGTTTCTAACCAGGAGGACCGAGTTCGATTCTCGGCTGGTGGAGATAGTTGGGCAATCTCCTCACACCCCTTGCCTCTGTTCTGATCGCCTAACAGTAAAATAGGTCTATGACAGGGTAAAAAGGTTCCTCGTGACCTCATCCCTTAACCACTACAAAAAAAAAAAATAATGTCACATCCAAGCTATTAGGCCTATTAGGCCTTCATTGATACTAAATAAGTGATTATCGTAAAAATATAGCCCTACAAATATGTCAAGGGGAGACTGTTGAAGTGCACGCAAGATATAAGCAGAATTGTAAGACCAGAAGCTAGTGCAGGGCCTGCAGATTTAGGCCAGAGATCATTCTATTGAAGCCTAGACCTAATTCAATATAATTATTGACACTCTACAGCTAGGCTAGGTACTACCGTACTTAATTTCGGCTACTCTTATGTGACGATTTTATAGATCAAGTCGTGGAGTTATAGCCTACAATGTAGGCTAAGCCTAAGCCTATTTTTCTTTTTCGGCTAGGCTAGCCTAGCGTTTTCTGTAGAACACCAACAATAAAGTTAATTTACCCTAACCCAATGAAAATAACACATGACCAAATCAATGACTTTTAACTCTCTCTCTCTATATATATATACAGGATAGGCCTATATATATATATATATATATATATATATATATATATATATATATATATATATATATATATATATATATATATATATATATATATATATATATAGGCCTAGCCTATATACAGTAATTATATAGTATAATTCATATTAAGCTTTGAGTATGACCTCTGAAGGACAAATGGGGTTACTAAGGCGGCAGTTGGGAGATATGGCGCCATAGATCGCCCATGAAATGTTTGTCACGTTTGTGTATCCGGCCCCAGGCCAAGGTGGGAAAGGTGTTGCCCTCGACTTCATCGAGGAAATAAAACAGAGATGACAAGAGGGGTAGCGGCATTATTGGCAGCGCTATTACATATTATTTAAACATCATATAGGACCATAGACGGTCGTTCCTTTAAACCATCGTCCATACCAATCACAAAAAATATAGGCTACTAGCCTAGTACGAATTTAGCAATTCGACTGTTCTGTAACAAAAAACAACTAGAGTAATAAAGCTAATAGCCTATGTCTACCATTTGAGAAGAGTCGGTCAGGGAATAGCCTAGATGTGGAAATTTACAGCCAATTTGCTATAGCCCTTTTTGAGATACAGAGGTTAGAAGTCGTTAGATCCAATAATATGTTGAGGGGGTCAAACACCCCCCATGACATATTTTCATCATCATATATATTGCCAGCAGGGGGCAAATAACAAAAAAAAAATCGCCGTCAAAATAGACGCGAACTTAAAGTAACTACGGCGATCGACCATGTAAACATGACGGCGGCGTCGGACACTTTCGATCATGTTCCCGTCTATTTTGACTGCCATTGGATACAATAATATGTTGAGGGGGGTCTTTGCCTCCCCTCATCTCCCCCATGACATATTGTTATCATCATATATATTGCCAGTAGGGGGCAAATGACCGAAGAAAAATCATACATCTTTATTATTACACGCACCAGCCACTCCTCTACGCCAAGTTTTCTTGTCCTGGCATGAAACTAAACTGCATATCATACCGTTATTTTTCTAGACTGTTAATTTGCACGTTTGACTGGCTTACCCGACTATTGTTTTGGGCCACACCCCTCCCTCCAGTCAGAATTTTGGCTGGACGCCGGATCGGGTGGCCCCACCAGGTAAGATAGAATGCTTGCTCTTATCATACATACATACTTACATACAAACACACAAATAAATGTAGATCACAAACAAACAAATATAGGCTAGGCTATAATTATATAAAACAGCTACAATAATAGATTGTTTTAAACGACACTACTGCAGCATTATGAGAAACAATTTATTAGAGATAATAGGCAACAATAGATTCGCCATATTTTTCTCCATAGGCTATAGTCCGCATGGAGGATTTTCGTTATCGACAAATTGAAAAAATACCCACTTCACAGACAAAATAGACAAATACACCAAAAATCAGGGTGTGGGGGCAGGAGCCCCCACCCATAATAGCCTACTATGATAGGTTAGGTAAGGTTGTTAGGTTAGGCTAGGCTAATGTCCTTTCAAAGGGGTATAGGCCTAGTAAACACTAGGATAGACTATACCCGGTCAAAGGTAAATCCTGCTGTAGTCTCCTTGAATGCTACCTTAAATTGTAATATTAGACTAAGCCTAGCCTATAGATAAAATAGCCTAGCCTACTCATTTATTGTAGCCTATAATATAGGCCTAGCCGGGTAGAATGTAGAGTTCGGGCGTACCGCCACCATTGTTAACACTACGCAGAGTGGCGATGGAAGCTTGCCATCATGTTCCCGTCCATTTTGAATGCCCCCCACCCTCAACATATTTATGTCATGGGGGGGTGCCTCCCCTCAACATATTATGGTGTCCAAAAGCAGTCAAATAGACGGGAACATGATGGCCAGCGTCCGCCGCCGCTCCGCGTAGTATAAACAAGGTTGGCGGTACGCCCGAACTCTACATTCTACCCCACTAATTTTCCAACTAGCATAACCGATGATTATCAATGATCAATCCCAGTCAGAAACGTCCATGCTTCCCTCCCATAAGTCAATGTCGGGATTACCACACTGTCATGGAAGGACTTCTTTACTTCCATGCTGCCCACCCTATTTTTTCTTACTGCTTTCAGAGTTCCTACAATGCTCTTCCCCTGTTGCACCCTTTCCCACACTTATTCATCCATAGGCCTACTCACATCTTTACTCAACACACTGCCCAAATACTTAAATGACCTGACATTCTTCATAGCCGTTCAACCTCACTTCACACTCTATGGTTGCACCCCTTTCAAAGACCATAATATTGCTCTTCCTAGCATTTACCTCCAGATTCTGTTTTTCACACACTGTTCCAAAAATATTTACCTGACCCTGCAACTCCCATTCACTATCGCTCATCAGAACTGTATTGTCAGCAACAGTAGTACCGGTACTGTACTGTTGAGGCAACTTCCACTCGTTTCCTTCCCTTATCAGCGGTACCGTACACCAACATCCACTGCTCTTCCTTGTATTTCTTTCATGACTACATCCATATACTGTACCGGTATATATTGAACAACCATGGGGACATCACATACACCCTTGCTTTAACCCAACATTCAGATCAAAGAACTCGCTCTGTTAATTATCTACACATACTGACACCTTTGCACCCTTATACATGCTCTTCATTGCTTTCAGCAACTTGCCATCTACTCCGATTATTCTCAGTACCGGTACTTTCCACATACCTTCTCTATCAATTCTGTCATAGGCCTTCTCCAAGTCCATAAATGCAGCATACAATTTTTGTCGCTTCTCCAGATATTTCTCCACAACACATTTCCGGGCATAAATCTGAGCTACACATCCTCTTCCCTTCCTAAGATGACTACAGTATGCTAACCATTTCCCCAGCAATATTGACTGAAAATGCCCAAATATTTTGCATGACCTCTTCAGATTTATCTAAAATATGTAGAATTACACCAAATACCAACTACAGTAGCACTGAAATCAATAAAACACAGTAACAGGATAAATAAATGGAAGAAATACTCCAAAAGATTAATATGTTAACCCTTTACCCAGCAATAGTGACTGATAATGCCTAAATAGATTGCATGTGCTCTTCAGATTTATACATACATACATACTTAACATTTTAAGACTGAGTGCTCCACACAGATGTGCAGTTTCAGTCTCTTGTCCTAATGGCGGCGTTCCAGGCAACCCTCTTAAGGGATGCTTTACTTGTCAAGTTTTTGGATTTGAGATCGGCACATATAGTCCGATCCCAGGTCTTACTCGGTCCACCCGTTGGTGCAGCTCCCTCCACAATCGCAGACCTGCATCTTTTTACCCAATTTTGTTCATCCATTCTCTCCACATGTCCATACCATCCCAGTTTACTTGTACGCATCTCCTCGCTAATACTCTTTATCTATCTATCTATTGACGGACGCCTTGATCCCCGAAGGAAACACCCCTATGCACATCTGTCCTCAGTCAGTCGACGCTCCTCCTCCCATCCAGTACTGCTTTCACACATATACTTCTTAACTCCATCCTTCCACCTCTCTCTCGGTTTATGTCTCCCTCTGTCCTCCCACCTCACTCGTACACTCTCTTAGTCATTCTCTTGCTTCCCATACGTTCCACATGGCCGAACCATCTCAAGGTGTTATTTTTCGCACTTTCCAGTACATTCACACCACACCTCTCTCGTACTTCCTCATTCGTCTGTCTATCCCTCCATGTAACTCCGCACACTCTTCTCGAGTAACCAATTTCCATCCCTTTCACTCTTGGTTTGAATCTCTCCAACAACGTCCATGCTTTGCTCCCGTAAGTCAATGTCGGGATTGCCACACTGTCATGCAAGGACTTCTTTACTTCCATGCTGACCACCCTATTTCTTCTTACTGCTTTCAGCGTTCCTACAACCTTCTCCCCATGTTGCACCCTCTCCTGCACTTCTTCATCCATACTCACATCTTTACTCAACACACTGCCCAAATATTTAAATGAGCTGACATTCTCCAAAGATACTCAACCTCACCTCACACTCTGTGGTTGCACCCCTTTCAAAGAGCATAACCTTGCTCTTCCTCGCATTTACCTTCAGATTCCGTTTTTCACACACTGTTCCAAACATATTTACCAGACCCTGCAACTCCCATTCACTATTGCTCATCAGAACTGTATCGTCAGCAAACAGTAGTATTGTACTGTTCAGGCAACTTCCACTCGTTTCCTTCCCTTATCAGCAGTACACCAAGATCCACTGCTCTTCCTTGTATTTCTTTTATGACTCCAAACATATATATATTGAACAACCATGGGGACATCACACACCCTTGCTTTAACCCAACATGCAGATCAAAGAACTCGCTCTGTTCATTTTCCACACATACTGACACCTTCGCACCCTCATACATGCTCTTCACTGTTTCAGCGACTTGACATCTTCTCCGTATATTCTCAGTACTTTCCACATATCTTTTCTATCAATTCTGTCATAGGCCTTCTCCAAGTCCATAAATGCAGCATACAACTTTTGTCGCTTCTCCAGATATTTCTCCACAACACATTTCAGGGCAAAAATCTGAGCTACACATCCTATTCCCTTCCTAAGATGAATACATCACAATAAGATGAATAATAGTATGTTAACCGTTTCCCCAGCAATACTGAGTGAAAATGCCCCCCAAAATTGCAAATCCTCTTCAGATTTATTTAAAATATGTAAAATTACACCAAATACCGGTACCAACTACAGTAGCATAAAAAACAATAAAATACAATAACCGGATAAATAAATGGAAGAAATACCCCAAAAGATTAATATGTTAACCCTTTACCCAGCAATACTGACTGAAAATGCCCAAATAGATTGAATGTGCTCTTCAGATTTATCTGAAATATGTAAAATTACACCAAATACCAACTACATTAGCACACAAATCAATCAAGTACACCAACAGGATAAATAAAATGTAAGAAATAGCCCTAAAGATGAATTTATCTATCTATCTATATATTGCCGGACGCCTTGATGCCTGAAGGGGTGGCCACGAACGAAACGCCCCTATGCATCTCTGTCCCCAGTCAGTCGACGCCCCTCCTCCCATCCAGCACTGCTTTCACGCATATACTTTTTAACTCCATTCTTCCACCTCTCTCTCGATTTATGTCTCCCTCTGTCCTTCCATTTCACTTGTACAAGTCTCTCTTAGTCATTCTCTCGCTTCCCATACGTTCCACATGGCCGAACCATCTCAAGGTGTCCTTTTCGCACTGACACCTTCGCACCCTCATACATGCTCTTCACTGCTTCAGCGACTTGACATCTTCTCCGTATATTCTCAGTACTTTCCACATATCTTTTCTATCAATTCTGTCATAGGCCTTCTCCAAGTCCATAAATGCAGCATACAACTTTTGTCGCTTCTCCAGATATTTCTCCACAACATATTTCAGGGCAAATATCTGAGTTACACATCCTATTCCCTTTCTAAGATGAATACAGTATGTTAACCGTTTCCCCAGCAATACTGAGTGAAAATGCCCCCCAAAATTGTAAATCCTCTTCAGATTTATTTAAAATATGTAAAATTACACCAAATACCAACTACAGTAGCACAAAAAACAATAAAATACACTAACCGGATAAATAAATGGAAGAAATAGCACAAAAATCAATCAAGTACACCAACAGGATAAATAAAATGTAAGAAATAGCCCTAAAGATGAATTTATCTATCTATCTATCTATTGCCGGACGCCTTGATGCCTGAAGGGGTGGCCATGAACGAAACGCGCCTATGCATCTCTGTCCCCAGTCAGTCGACGCCCCTCCCCTCCAGCACTGCTTTCACGCATATACTTTTTAACTCCATCCTTCCACCTCTCTCTCGATTTATGTCTCCCTCTGTCCTTCCATTTCACTTGTACAAGTCTCTCTTAGTCATTCTCTCCCTTCCCATACGTTCCACATGGCCGAACTATCTCAAGGTGTTCTTTTTCGCACTTTCCAGTACATTCACTCCACACCTCTCTCATACTTCCTCATTCGTCTGTTTATCCCTCCATGTAACTCTGCACACACTTCTCAAGTAACTAATTTCCATCCCTTTCACTCTTGGTTTGAATCTCTCCAACAACGTCCATGCTTCGCTTCCGTAAGTCAGTGTCGGGATTACCACACTGTCATGCAAGGACTTCTTCAGCTCCATGCTGACCACCCTATTTCTTGTTACTGCTTTCAGCATTCCTACAACCCTCTTCCCCTGTTGCAACCTCTCCCACACTTCTTCATCCATACTCCCATCTTTACTCTGTACACTGCCAAGATACTTCAATGAGCTGACAATCTCCATAGCCTGACCGTTCAACTTCACCTCACAATCTGTGGCTTCACCCATTTCGAAGACCATAAGCTTGCTCTTCTCCGCATTTACCTTCAGATTCCATTTTTCGCACACTGTTCCAAACATATTTACCAGACCCTGCAACTCCCATTCACTATTGCTCATCAGAACTGTATCGTCAGCCAACAGCAGTATTGTACTGTTCAGGTAACTTCCACTCGTTTCCTTCCCTTATCAGCAGTACACCAACATCCACTGTTCTTCCTTATATTTCTTTTATGACTCCATCCATATAAATATATTGAACATCACACACCCTTGCTTTAACCCACCGTGCAGATCCAAGAACTCGCTCTGTTCATTCTCCACACATACTGACGCCTTCGCACCCTCATACATGCTCTTCACTGCTTCAGCAACTTTCCATCTTCTCCGTATATTCTCAGTACTTTCCACATATCTTTTCTATCAATTCTGTCATAGGCCTTCTCCAAGTCCATAAATGCAGCATACATCTTTTGTCGCTACTCCAGTTATTTCTCCACAACACATTTCAGGGCAAAAATCTGAGCTACACATCCTATTCCCGTCCTAAGATGAATACAGTATGTTAACCGTTTCCCCAGCAATACTGACTGAAAATGCCCCAAAAAATTGCAAATCCTCTTCAGATTTATTTAAAATATGTAAAATTACACCAAATACCAACTACAGTAGCACACAAAACAATAAAATACACTAACCGGATAAATAAATGGAAGAAATACCCCAAAAGATTAATATGTTAACCCTTTACCCAGCAATACTGACTGAAAATGCCCAAATAGATTGAATGTGCTCTTCAGATTTATCTGAACTATGTAAAATTACACCAAATACCAACTACATTAGCACACAAATCAATCAAGTACACCAACAGTATAAATAAAATGTAAGAAATAGCCCTAAAGATGAATTTATCTATCTATCTATTGCCGGACGCCTTGATGCCTGAAGGGGTGGCCACGAACGAAACGCCCCTATGCATCTCTGTCCCCAGTCAGTCGACGCCCCTCCTCCCATCCAGCACCGCTTTCACGCATATACTTTTTAACTCCATCCTTCCACCTCTCTCTCGATTTTTATGTCTCCCTCTGTCCTTCCATTTCACTTGTACACTCTCTTAGTCATTCTCTCGCTTCCCATACATTCCACATGGCCGAACTACTCAAGTTTTTTTTCTTTCGCACTTTCCAGTACATTCACACTACACCTCTCTCGTACTTCCTCATTCGTCTGTCTATCCCTCCATGTAACTCTGCAAACACTTCTCAAGTAACTCATTTTCATCCCTTTCACTCTTGGTTTGAATCTCTCCAACAACGTCCATGCTTCACTTCCGTAAGTCAGTGTCGGGATTACCACACTGTCATGCAAGGACTTCTTCAGTTCCATGCTGACCACCCTATTTCTTGTTACTGCTTTCAGCATTCCTACAACCCTCTTCCCCTGTTGCACCCTCTCCCACACTTCTTCATCCATACTCCCATCTTTACTCTGTACACTGCCAAGATACTTAAATGAGCTGACAATCTCCATAGCCTGACTGTTCAACTTCACCTCACACTCTGTGGCTTCTCCCCTTTCGAAGACCATAACCTTGCTCTTCCCCGCATTTACCTTCAGATTCCATTTTTCACACACTGTTCCAAACATATTTACCAGACCCTGCAACTTCCATTCATATATCTTCAGCAAACTGCAGTACACAAACATCCACTGCTCTTCCTTGAATTTCTTTTATGACTCCATCCATATATATATTTATATATATATACATACAGTATGCAGGAAAATCCACAAGGAAAGAAGAAAAATACGGGGTCCCAAGCGCTTTCGTGTATTATTACATCTTCAGGGGAGGTCAGACAGACACGTGTTGCTGTGACTTTATTGCATATATACAGTATATATATATATATATATATATATATATATATATATATATATATATATATATATATATATATATATATATATATATATATCGGTATATATTTAACAATCATGGGGACATAATATAGCCTTTGCTTTAAGCCAACATTCAGATCAAAGAAGTAGCTCTGTTCATTTTCCACACATACTGACACCTTTGCACCATCATAATTATATACTCCACACTACTTTCAGCCGGGGCTGTTCAGCCAGGCTGCCTAGGGAACAATAACAACAACAACAACTGCTTTCAGCAACTTACCACCTGCTCCGTATATGCTTCCTTCCCTTATCAGCGATACACCAACATCCACTGCTCTTCCTTGTATTTATTTTATGACTCCATCCTGTTACGGCTGGATCGGCAATACATATTCGGGATTCTTGATCGTAGGACAGAAATGGCTTAAGTGACAACGACACGCTCGATTCCAGTCCCAAATACTATATGCTCCAGACAACAAAAGCACCAACGCCCTACAGAGTTATCGTCTACGGTAACGAGGTACCTTAACTCGGCGAAAGTGTACAACAGGGGTAGGCTATGAGGCTAAACTCCCTCAGACATTTATAGGTTACGTTATTACTAAAGAAATGCAATACTCAAGAAACTACGTTAATATTAAGCCTCTAATAATGTAGAATAGAAGCAGGCTAAAGGTATGACAGTGAAATGCTAAATGACAAATGTACACGCCTACTTGAAAGCGCGTGCACTACACTAACTGTCCCCTACTAACATGCACTAGCATGTAGCATACAAGATGTTCATGATCCAGTAGATACCTAATAATACACATGGGAGGAGCATAAATAGTAGTCACTTATTATAATAATGAATCTATACTTGGAATAACTAAAAGGTTGCAGGCAACAGTACTGCGCCGGTAGCCTACTACCGCATAGGCTACTTCGCTTCTCTCACTCTGTCTCCCCTCCGAGTCCGTATGCGCCCTACGCAACAGAACTCCGGACACAGCAGCAAAACGACAGTGCAGTTAATTGATACATGAAAGTATTAATAGTGTTGTCTTGTGTGTGAGTAATGTGTATTGTAAAGTGTTATAGATATATACTTAAAGAGAGCTGCAATGCATAGTAAAATAAAGATATATCCCACTCATCATCCCCATGTGTTCTAGCTAGCAGGCCAAGTCACAGGAACAACGAGTCCCAGCACCGAAAGCGAGAACCCAGGAGAAGACTGTAGAGAACACAAGGACAGATAAATTACGTTACTCTACTATACCGGCACTACGAGCGAGCTGTAGTCTCGTGTGCTACACTCGCTCCTGGCTCGGTATGCAAATCAAGGCTAAGTCCTCGTCCCTCTACAGACAACTCCTGGGCATGGTCGGGCTCTTACACATGGCACCAGTCTAGTCACAAATGGGATGATGAGCAGGGCATATAACTCGTGAACATGTAGAACGTTCACCAACTATCCTCATCAAGAAGATCGCTGTTCACATTAACCCCTTAAATCTAATACATGTAAATATATGCTTGTCCTAAGAGTAATACGAGAGGTGAGTGCTGAAACTCCTTTAGGACCTCAAGGGAAGGTTATGCATTTAAATAGAGAGAAGAATGAAATGAGAGTAATGTCGTCAGAGAGAAAGAGTGCAACCGTGAGAAGTGGGGAGAGAGAGCAAGGGATGTTAGAATCTCAAAGGTTCTAGGCAACCTGATCATAGAACACGCAGCCAACCTCCAGGCAGTGTGCTGTACGACAACATGGGCCCAGCCCAGGCAGGCAACAATGGACTACCAACCCTATCGCGCCTAGCTATAAGGGCAAGGCTGCCAACCAGTCCATACGTCTGGCAACCACCCGGCCGGCAGTGCGGCGCGTTGCTACCCTCTTGCTCTGAAGCCTAACTCACTCTCTCTCTCTGAACTCCCATTGTCCTATCTATCAACTTCTCTATTGATACTACATATTAAATGGAAGGTCTCGACATGGCTTAAAACAAAACCCACCACTGGTTAGCACATGACGAGACCTTTGCAGAGATACAAAGAACATAGTTATAAGTTGTCACACTCAATATACATTGCGGCTGACGGTAGCCAGATCACGGGCGGTACAGTCGAGTACCAAGGAGTACAATCAGGTTGCGTTGCACAGCACTGGGGTGCGTCACAATCCATATACTGTATATATAGAACAACCATCGGGACATCACACACCCTTGCTTTACCAAACATTCAGATCAATGAACTCCCTCTGTTCATTCTCCACGCGTACTGATACAATTGCACTCTCATACATACTCTTCACTGCTTTCAGCAACTTGCCATCTACTCCATATATTCTCAGTACTTTACACATACCTTCTCTATGAACTCTGTCATTCCACTCGTTGCCTTCCCTTATTAGTGGTACACCAACATCCACTGCTCATCCTTGCATTTCTTTTATGATTCCATCCATATACAGTATATATTGAACAACCACGGGGACATCACACACCCTTTCTTTAACCGAAAATTCAGATCAAAGAACTCGCTTTGTTCATTCTCAACACATACTGACACCTTTGCACCCTCCTACATGCTTTTCACTGCTTTCAGCAACTTGCTATCTGCTCCGTATATTCCAACTACTTTCTACATACCGGTACCTTCTCTATCAACTCTGTCATAGGCCTTCTCCAAGTCCATGAAGGCAGCATACAACTTTTGTCCCTTCTCAAGATATTTCTCCACAACATATATCAGGGCAAAGATCTGAGCTACACATCCTCTTCCCTTCCTATGATGAATACTGTATGTTAACCGTTTCCCCAGCAATACTGACTGAAAATGCCCAAACATATTGCATGTGTCCCCATTCTGATTTATCTAAAATATGTAAAATTATACCAAATACCAACTACATTAGCACAAAAATCAATCAATCACAGAAACAGGATAAACACATAGAATAAATACCCCAAAAGATGAATACGTTAACCCGTTCCCCAGCAATACTTACTGAACATGCACAAATAAATTGAATGTGCTCTTCAAATTTAGCTGAAATAGTAAAATTACACCAAATACTAACTACATTAGCACAAAAATCAATCAAGCACTTTAACAGGATAAATAAAATGGAAGAAATAGCCCAAAAATGAATATATCTATAGCCTACCGGTATATATTGCCGGCACTTTGATCCCCGAAGGAATGACCACGAACGAAACGCCTGCGTATTTCAAGCTCGCTTGAGTTATCACTCGATCGTCTTTTAGAGCTATTTGGCCCGGGGTAATTACCACACCATCGCGTCATAAGGAGTTTGAGGGGGTTAAATTGCTAGATACATAGAGGAAGAGGAATGCCAAGTAAAGCTAAAAAAAAATTATATAAGATATTTTTAACATGAGGTTGCTTATAATAATTTGTACCTCTATAGTTTCTCCATGGCTAACCAAAAAGGGCACATTCCTAAAAAGACCCAACCAAAAAGGCCAAGCTTCTTTACAGAAAAAAAGGCCACATACCATTACCCTTATGGTGACCCTATCAAATAATCAAAACAACCACACTTCTTAACCCAATTCCCGCGGGGCCCCTCATATGACGGAGACGATTTTCCGGCTATTTTGTAGCCTGTGAGCCAGGCCAGCTTTTGCAAGCAGTACGGATGGACGTCAGCTGGAGCCTACAGGCCCTGCCACGACAGTGAGGTTTGTGTGAGAGAGAGCTCACTTATGTGCAGCGTCACACATAGCGAAAACAAAAAATAATTGGTAATTTTTAGCGATTTCGCCTATCAGATTTGGTAATTTTTTGCAATTTTGCCCTTCGTTTGCAAGACCGTTACAAGAAAACCAGACGTCGCACAGGGATGATTCAGGAGTAATTTGAAAGCTATTACCGTACTTTTACGAATACATAATTGTATTACGCTCTGGCTTTTGCTTATACATGAAAATGAGCAGGGAATGAAAACAATTTTGGGCAATTATGCCTACTCGTACAGGATTAATAGCTTTAACCAAAAATGGTCACACTCCTTAATGGTCTAAGTGGCCATAGCCAAAATGGCTACACTATATTCTTTCTGTACTTTCTCCATGCCCGATAAGATACATGATATTTTGATATATGTGACACAGCCCTTGTATCCAACACAATACCCTGTGTGCATCCCTGCTCGAACCCCGGACAACGTTGCTTACAACTTTAATTAGGGGTTCGACCCCTACGGGGAACCCCTATTGTAATCATTAACCCCGGATATTCATCAAATTATCTTTACGCGCCGGTTTCGACGCAATAACTCCAGAACCGCTTTTTCGATCGGGATCAAACTTTCACAAGAGGTGCGTTTTTGTATTGGGCAACTTTTGATATGCTAAACATCCGGCATGGCGGCCAAACAGGTCCGTGGCAGCCGATTTCCCGGAAAACTTGATGCCGAAATACCGTCTCTCCCACTCGTAGGAAACGACTGGGCTTTGGCATATGGACTCCACTACTAATGCTCTGCAAATGTTATAGAGAAGGTTTTGCTTTTGCACTTGGGGTTTTTCCGGCAATCTTGAAAAAAACTCGAATTCCACTTAAAATTCCACATCTTGAAAACTGCGCCGATGATCAAAGCCATGCTTGCGTAGTTGGGTGAGGCTCGCGATTCCGAACGTTTTGATACCAAAAGAATATAAATGGGTGGAATAGTTTGGCCGCAGCATTGAAAACTGTCTATTCTTGAATGACTTTAAAAGCGCATTTGCTACCCACACAAAGTTTACCGTCTACAGTCTATAGGTTTCCACGCATCCCCCAGTTTTGCATAATAACAATCACTTTATTATTCAGATCTATAATTTTGTTTTTATTTAACTCTCTCAAAACAGTTCGAGTCCCTACGAATTCCAGCAATTATTTAGCCAACCTACCTATACATACTTACCCTACCAAATAATAATGATAATTCAAATTTATTTTTGGTGAATGACAGAGTATTGGCTGAGGTTTTTAACAATTCCTCCCTTTGCCAAATGCTTAGTTTAACCCTTGTCTAGCGGGGTTTTTTGGGCTTATTTGAGCATATTCAGGCCCTCCTGAATGATAAATCAAGTATCTGCATGAAAAGAACTGTATTCAGCAAAAAACTAGGCGCTAAAAGCTTCAAAATGAGACCAGAACGAGCTACGTAACACTCATGGTTCTCATACAGTGGTGCCAGTAACATGGGAGTTTAGCATATAGTGGCATATTTTTCCCAGCTATGCTCACTACTGGCTACACTGCCAGCCTCTCGAGAACACAGGGAACATGAGTTAATGGGCGGCGGTAAGCCCTGGGAGTCGGCTGTTTGGCCCGCTGCGCTCCCGGCCATTTGCACTCGATTTTAACCATTTAAAAGCCTTAATAATGCTCCTAACTTGCTGCAAATTGGAGGCGGACTTAAGTCCGGCCCCGATCTTTAAGGGTTAATAACAATGATATGAACCTTTAAAGTTTTGGCAATCGCCCATGTGACTCGTATTTTAACCCTCCTCCTTCAACCCTAAGTGTTACCACAAAATACCGCTAGATCCTTTCTCAAAAGTCGCTTGCATGTTGCTACATAGTCAAACAATGCTAGAATAATGCTGCAATTTCTAAAGAGTTTTGGTTTGTTTGTTTTGCAAATTTTACAATATAATATGACTAGAATGTCTGAAATTTCAAATTATCCCTAGTAAATGTCTCTAAATATAAAAGAAATGGCTGCTAGATTGAAGTAAATAGCTCTACATTTAGCGGTAATATGTAGCGTTACAACTGGCAACACTGCAACCACCACCTCCCTCCCACCCTCCCCAGAATGTCACCACAAACTATTGCTAGATCCTTTCTCAAAAGTCGCTAGCATGTTCCTACATAGTCAAACAATGCTAGAATAATGCTGCAGTTTCTAAAGAGTTTTGGTTTGTTTGTTTTGCAAATTTTACAATGTAATATGACTAGAATGTCTGAAATTTTCAAATTATCTCTAGTAAATGTCTCTAGATATGAAAAATTGGCTGCTAGATTGAAGTCAATACCTCCACATCTCACGATAATGTAGCGATGTTAAAACTGGCAGCACTGTAAAGCCTCCTCCTCCCCAGACGTCACCCACCTCCTACCCCTCCCCCCAAGACAGGACCGACTTCCCTCCCTCTCATCGCCCCATAATTATGGTCTGAAGTTTGTATTTCCTTATCTTATCCTGTGTATAATTGTAAGCCTTCCACGTGTCTCTATTAACCCCCCAAGACAGATTATATTATCTTACTGGCGAGGAGGCGGACGACACGGTATTATCCCCACAACTGTCAAAACCTCACTGCGGGACCGTTAGAAGTCGGAGAAACTTGGGGTTGCCACCAATCGACAGATTTTCATCTAACTTACCTAACTTACTGAGCTCAATATGACGCAAATCGCATCATAAACTTATTAGAGAGCTATTAACCCTTAACCAACGTTGCACGACATCTGTCGAGTTAAATAAATGTGGACTATGTGGCGGTGCACCACATATGTCGAGTGCCATTTTCAGCACGTAATGTTGCTGAGAGAGAGCTGAGCGGTGGGACGAGCTTAGTAACCTTATGACCGCTCCCCACGACCACCGTGGACGTACTGAACTGTTACCACCTTCCTTCCCCCACTCTCACTCGCTACACAGGGAATTATGTACGGAAATTACCTTATTTTAGGTTTTTTGCACTCGTGTTGCACGATCGTTGCAAGAGAACCAGTGTTCGTGCAAGGATGGTTCAGGTGTCATTGGAAAGCTCTGTTTACGCCCTTTCAGGGATAGATACTTGTTTTATGCTCTGGGTCTTGTTTATGCATGAAAATGAGCACGGAAACAATCCTATTTAGGGTAAAAAAAAAACGCTGGGCGGCACAGTGTAAAATACCCTACCACCCAATCTTTGTGTGTTAAGATAAGTTCATATGACGCGATCGCGTCATATGAGTTTTTTGGCCAAACCTCCATATGACGCGATCGCGTCATATGAGTCGGACATTTAACAGGATTCATTATTTAAATACAAGGCTGAATATTTATCGGAAGTAGTTATTTGCCTTCGGAAAGCTGAAATATAATGTTTGCACAAATGGTAGGTATAACTATTTGCTCTGTGCTAAAGAGAGAGAGAGAAAGAGAAAATTCCTTTTCGTTGCCTACATATGTCACTATATCCTTCCCTCCTCTCTCTCTCCATTCCCTCCCCTCCCCTAGTTCTGAGTAATCATGCTACAGTTTGTATTGCACCCTAATTCGGATTATTCATTGGGAGTGCTGGAGTGACCTTGGTGACCCTGGTCTCTGGGTCTTCTCCTGGATGACCTAGATGTGTGTGTATTTGTATTTAGTTTGTGTGTGTTCATTGTTTTCTGTTGTGTTTTGTGTTGTCCCTATTCTGGCTCTGTCTTGAGTCCTCCCCCCCCCCCCCAACAAAAAGGAAAAGTGGGCCTGAATAGATAGATAGATAGATAGATAGATAGATAGACAGTTTTTATTGCACCCTAGTTCATATTATTCATGGTACATTTAGTATTACACCCTAGTTCTGAGCTTCCATGGTACAGTTACCATAATAATATTTTAACGCTTTCACACATTTATGATGCAGAGGTTGCCAGATTAGCAATAAGAAATAGAGTTCTCTCACTTTTATAATTACCTCTCCAAAATTAGTTTTCTGCCCACAGCTAGCTCAAAGACAACTGCAGAGGTTGAAGTAACTAAACTAAAGGTGTATAAATACCCCTGATGGTAACAAAGGCTTTAAAGTATCCCAAATAGGCTCAAAATCGCGTCATATGTCGGAGAGGGTTAATAGATGTCACCCGCATTGTAAAGTTGAATAAAATATGTATTTTGGATTGCCCTGTATTTAAATGCCATTTTTATTACATGTAAATAAATATAATCGTATAATGGGTGTCTATCGAATAATGGTGGATGGGACTCGTTAGCCTTGGTCGGCAACCCATCTAGAGGAGACAACCTTATAAAAATCCGGGTGGATGGAACTCGTCAGCCTTGGTTGGCCAACCTGTCTAGGGAAGTAAACCTGATACAAATCCGTACTGCTTACCTAAGGGTGAAGCAGGTTAGTGGATGGACTAGCCGAACACCACTGTAGAAAAAATTGTGCTAACAAGATACATAGAGGGCCTCGGAGTCGGACGTCACCGGTGCAGAAAAGAGTTAATAATAAGAGAAGAGAGAGACGTTGTTCGTATCTTGAAAGGGTTAACAATAAGATAATGGTTGTGTGTGTGTGTAGCTCATCAGTGGCTGGGTAGTGATGATGGGAAGTGTGGGTAGTGGTGGTCCTGGTCACCCTTCTCCCTCACGTTTAGCCCCATTAGTTTTGACATTTTAAGTCGGTCGCTCCATTAGTTAGGTGATTTTAGCACCTTTCTCCCCATTGCAGTCAATTTTAAGACCTTTTGTGCCATTTAGGTGTCGATTTTTTCCTGGCGAGCGATAGCGAGCCTGTAATGTAAGAGGAATTGGCCTTCGGCCGAGAAATGTTTCTACTGACAAATGTACAACTTCATCTTGAAAGGGGGTCTATGGAGTGTAATTTTAAGGTTGATGGAGGTCTAGGGAACAAATTAATAACCTCCCCTTAATAGGATCGTCCAATAATAGTCAGGAAAGAGAAGAAAGAGACATCGCTCGTATCTCGAAAGGGTTAACATCATAATAATGGTTGTCTGTGTAGCTTGTTGTCAGTGGCTGGGTAGTGATGGGAAGTCCTGATGGGAAGGTCTTACAATCCACAAACTAATGGGGCAAACCATCTTAAAATCTGAAAACTAGTGGGGCTAAACAAACTAATAGGGCTAAATATAAGGGAGAAGGGGGCCCATAAAAAGCGACTTCCTCCCCCTTAACCCTATAATAATCGTTGTATGTGTAGCTCGTCAGTGGTTGGGTGGTTATGGGAAGTCTTGGTAGAAGTCCTGGTCACCCTTCTCCCTCACGTTTAGTCCCATTAGTTTTGAAATTTTAAGTCGTTCGCTCCATTAGTTAGTTGATTTTAGTACCTTTCGCCCCATTGCTGTCGATTTTAAGACCTTTCGTGCCATAATAATCGTTGTGTGTGTAGCTCATCAGTGCCTGAGTGGTGATGGGAAGTCTTGGTGGTAGAGGTCCTGGGAGAGGGACAGATCACCAGCCTCACTGTTCACAAATATAAGGTTAGGCAATAATAATAATAATAATATTAATAATAATAATAATAAAAAAATAACAATATACAGTATAATTATACATTGTATGAAAAAATAATAATATACAGTATATACATTGTATGAACAAATAATAATATACAGTATATACATTGTATGAACATATAATAATATACAGTATATACATTGTATGAACATATAATAATATACAGTATATACATTGTATGAACAAATAATAATATACAGTATATACATTGTATGAACATATAATAATACAGTATACATTGTATGAACTAATAATATACAGTATATACATTGTATGAACAATAATAATATACAGTACACAGTATAATCAAATAATAATATACAGTATATACATTGTATGAACAAATTAAAAAAATGTACAAATTTAGCCTGCTGTCAAAAACTTTTTTAAAATTATGCTGGCCGTCTCCTCTTAAATTACAGACTCGCTATCGCTTGTCAGAAAACAAATCGACACCAAAGTGACACGAAAAGTCTTAATGTTGACATACAAATGGGGTGAATGTTATTGACATTGCTAAACTAATGGGTCGAACGTCTTAAAATCTCAAAAGTAATGGGGCTAAACATGAGGAAGAAGGGGGACCAGAAAAAAGACCCATTAATAATATAATTAAGCCAAAACACTTGACCACTAACCTCTATAGCCCAAATACGACTAGACTGATCGAGCTAATATGTCTACTATATGGGAAGGGTCAGCCAGGGATTAGGAGTGGAAATGTACTTACCCTTGTAAATCGGTACCTGAATCCCCGGTTATCTGCAGACTGTGGACATATCTGGAACATGTTGGACAATGGCTATGATTTAATTGTATTCACACAATGTTTTATATGTCTTGATATATAGATATGACATTAATGAATTATGGTATTAATATAGACTATTTAAGATTGTTTAATATATACAGTATATATATATATACTGTATATATATATATATATATATATATATATATATATATATATATATAATAGAGAGAGAGAGATATACAAAGGTAGATAGATAGATAAATAGAGAGAGAGAGAGTGAGAGCGAGCCAGAGAGATAAAGATAGGTATACCCATTAATAACCAACCTTCAGATGTGGTTCAGGTTCCGTGCTGCCCTCCCGTACCACCACCACCATCACCACCACCACCAGCAACACACACGACACAACTGTAACGATAGGTCAGGTCAAGGTCAAGGTCAAGGTCAAGGTAGGGAGGGGTCAGGTTAAGGTAGGGAGGGGTCAGGTCAGGTCAGGTCAAGGTATGGAGGGGTTAGGTCAAGGTAGGGAGGGGTCAGGTTAGGTTAAGGAGGGATGGCCCTGTTTTCGTTTTGTTTTGTTTTTTCTATGTGAGTGAGGGAGGCAAAAGGCAGAACTGCCTATATTTGCTCATTTGTGTATCTTTTTAGTATCTTTTTAGTTTCCTCCCTAGACCTCCATCAAACTCAAAAATTACATCCATTAGATCCCCCTTCTAGATTAATTTGTACATTTTTCGGTAGAAAAATGGCCCGGCCAAAGGCCGGTTCCTCTTAAATTACAGGCTCGCTATCGCTCGCCAGGACAAAATCGACACCTGAATGACACAAGTCTTAATATTTACAAGGAAATGGGACGGAAGGTCTTAAAATCGCCAAACTAATGGGCCGAACATCTTAAAATCTAAAAACTAATGGGGCTAAACATGAGGGAGAAAGGTATCTAGAAAAACGACCCTTACCCCCTTATGTAGAGGTTTGTTTTCTGGACTCCCTTCTCCCTCATGTTTATCAAGTGGAGGTAGTGAGCGACCAGGTTAAGTTAAGGGGGGTGACCTGCTTTTTGTTATTTCTGTCCTTTTCTCTTTCTCTGGCTTGTATCCATTCGGCCCCATTCAGTCAACTATTTTAAGACGTTTATCCCCATCTAGGTGTCGATTTCTTCCTGGCGAGCAATAGCGAGCCAGCATTATATGAAGAAATCCGGCTACGCCGGAGACATTTTTCTATCGAAAAATGTAAAAATTTAGCCTGCTGTCAAACAAAAATAAAAAATATGCTGGCTCACTACCGCTCACCAGTAAAAAATTGACACATGGATGGGGATAAACGTTTTAAAACAGTAGGCTGAATGGGGCCAAATGGATACAAGCCAGAGAAAGATAGAAAAGGACAGAACAAAAACAGGTCACCCCCTTAACCCTTAACTGGCGGGGCCCGCCTTAAGTCAGGCTCCAATTTGCAGCAAGTTAGGAGCATTATTAAGGCTTTTAAAGGGTTAAAATCGAGTGCAAATGGCCGGGAGCGCAGAAGGCCACACGTCCGACACCCAGGGCTTACCGCCGCCCACTGACTCACGCTCCCTCTGTTGTCGAGAGGCCGGCAGTGTTGCCAGTAGTGAGCGTAGCGGGAAAAAATATGCCGCTATACGCTAAACTCCCATGTTAGTGGTACCATTGCGTGAGAACGACGAGTGCTACGTAGCCCGTTCTGGTCTCATTTTGAAGCTTTTAGCGCCTAGTTTTTTGCTGAATACATTTCTTTTCATGCAGATACTTGATTGATCATTCAGGAGGGCCTGAATATGCTCAAAATAGCCCCCCCCCCCCCCCCGCTAGACAAGGGTTAAGGGGAGGGTTTTTTCTGGACCCCCTTCTCCCTTATGTTTAGCCCCCTTAGTTATAGAGATCTTGAGATGTGCGCCCCACTAGTTTGGTAATTTGAGACCTTTCGTGCCATTTAGGTGTCGATTTTTTGTTCCTGGTGAACGATAGCTAGCCTGCAATATAGGAGAAATCAACCTTTGGCCGATGCATTTATCTACCAAAAAATGCACAAAATTATCTCGAAGGGGGATCTTGAGGGTACTTTTGTAAGCTTGATGGAGGTCTAGGGAGGGGAAAAAAAACGCATTAACCCCTTCTGTACCGGCGACGTCTTTATTATTTGATTTGAGCTACATTTAGACGATGTTATGAAGCTTAGGAAGGATGTATAGTAGCTATGAGGATTAATTGAGGTGAGCTGTCATCTTTTAACCCCTTCTGTACCGGCGACGTCTTTCTTATTTGATTTGAGCTACATTTAGACGATTTTATGAAGCTTACGAAGGATGTATAGTAGCTATGAGGATTAATTGAGGTGAGCTGTCATCTTTTAACCCCTTCTGTACCGGCGACGTCTTTTTAACTTTATTCTGGCTACTATTAGACGATTTTATTAAGTTTCTAAAGGTTCTCCAGCAATTAAAACGCTTCAAACTCTCTCAAATAACCCTTTTTACTACCACAGATCCTTCTTAAGCTGCACAATATCGTCTAAATATAGCTAGATTAAAGTGAAAAATACGTCGCCGGTACAGAAGGGGTTAACGGGTAGACATGTCCTTCTTAAGCTGAATACAATCGTCTAATAGTTGCCAGAATGTAATGCAAAGGACGTCATTGGTACTGAGTGACTTAGCGGTCAATTTGCATTAGGCGGATTTCTCTACCCCCTTCTGTACCGGTTCCTTCTTTTTACCTGTCTTGATAGTGTAATGCATAGTGTGCGGAATTTCGATGTGAGTATCCTGGTTCGAGTCCTCGGAGTGCCACATGTATTTGTTGATTTCATTAATTGAGTTAACCCTTTCAAGCTCCAATACACGTTTCTGTTCTGTTTCTGGCTACTATTAGACGATTTTATTCAGATTAGTAACGGTGTATGGAAGTCAAAGGGTTGTTGTTGTTCCCCAAGCTGCCTGGCCGAACAGCCCCAAGGCCCCGAGCAAGACCAAGGCCATAACCGAGTGCCCCCACAGAACCCTCCCTGCCGACCACAATAAAGCCTGGGTGACCGAAGCCACTCCATGGCGGGGAGCTGAGGAGGGTGCAGAAACGCCCAGGAAACCGAAGCCCCACCCAGGGCCCTGTGCCCCTCAGTAATTATGAAGAGAAAGTTGAGGGGCAAAGGAAAAATGTGACGCTTTGGCTTCCAATCTTGGTAGATTGGGAGGTCAATCCACGGAAGAGACGCCGTCACTTGAGATCTAGAAAATATATAAGTAAAAGGAACAGTCAGAGTAAGCTATGGGTATGGCAGAGATCGCTCAGTTCTCACTCTGATAGACCAGCCCATCACCACATAAGTCAAAGGGTTGATTGATATAGTATTTACCCATTTAAAACCCACAGATACTGCCTAAGCTCCATAAAAGTGTCTAATGTTAGCCAAAATTAACTGCTCAAACGCGTCAGAGCTTCAAAGAGTTAAGATGTGAAGTTGGTTGGTGTAAAAAACATAATAATTTATTTTGGCTACTATTAGATGATTCTTTTAAATCTGTTCAAAATGGTTTAATTATAGCTAAAAAAAAATGAAGCCTACGTGACCTTGGAAGGGGTTAATACTATCCAACCACTTCGATCACTTTATCATAATAATATTAGGTGTGTGCAATCCGGTGCAATCTGGGGGGTTTCTTTAATTGACCACTTGCGAGTTTCGGTCTATAAGGAAGTTGGAGTTTTTTACATCAATATTTAGCAGAATTACCAGCTATAATATGGTTGTAGTACATTTATAAGTAACTTAAACCAAATTCAGCGCACTGCTTATCAATCATAAACCTTCATTATTATTGCATTTCTGTTTTATATCGATGTTTCAGCTCCAAGTTCCTTATAGCCAGAAACTCGCAAGTGGTCAATTGCATAGGTGTGCACAATAACCAAAAACCTTAACTTCATTAACCGTTATTTCGTTAACGAAAACCTTAACGTCGTTAACCGTTAACCGGCAATACATTTATCGCTCGTTAACCGTTAAATCGTTAAATCGTTAAATCGCTAAATCCAATCCTTTCGATAATGATATCGTTACTTCGTTAGTATCGTTATTTATCGAAGATATGGATATTTATCATATTTTAAATAAAAAATCTTAAATGCAACAATGCTATCATTAATTTATTAGAAAAAAAAAAACTGACACTTCATTTGAATTAGTAGAATATCATTTAGATGATTTTCAGATTTAGTGATGTCTAAGCTGGATCTCTAGGCATTTCTCCTGGATGATTTGAAGATATGTCATATGGATCATATGGATCATATAATTCATATTCAATTATTCATATGGATATTTATTTCCTGACACTTCATTTATTATTTATGATCATTGATTTATGATTTAGTAGAACTTAGAAGATAATTTACATTTACATGATTTACTGATGATTTACACAAGGTAGAAGGTTCAGACTTCAGAGCCTCAGACGTTCTGCCGCATGTTCCCCTTCAGAAACATTAACATATTAAAATTGTGATCTGCAAGGGAGCTCCTCTTGGCCCTGAAGATGTCCTTCCCAAGGGAGAACAAGCACTCCACCGCTGAGGTCCTGGTCCTGCAGCTGCAAACGCCAGCCTTGCAAGCTTCTTCAACCAGTTTTATCTTCTTAGGATGAATCCGGTTGAAGTGGCTTTTTATGTTGGCCTTGGTGCCCTTGTGCACCTTCAATTCGGTGATCTTGGGGAGGCAAGACAAGCACTGAAAGACGTAATTGTCGCCAACTAACCTCTTATAGGCTACCCACTTGCCAAGGAATGGCCAGGGTGAGTCGGGTGACTGAGCCTCGTCAGTCACCATCGGCGTCACCTCAGGCTCAGAGTCATTAGACTCTAAATCTTGGCTCGATCCGCATTGCTCAATGCGTGAACCGACTGCGACACAGTATCTTGCGACGACATGATCACTAGTAATAGTGATTAAATGCAAATATAATAATAAATAATGTGAAGGAGCAAGCCGAGAAACACGTTGAACACTGTAACACAAAAGTATACGAGACGGGGAACTGCTAGATGTTACTGCGACGAGAGCTGCTTGTAGAGTGAGGAGGAACGAGGGTGTGTCGTGGACTTGTGGTCACGTGACCCCCCAAGCGGCCCGCATGGGTGGAGAAGAAATTACGAGGGTCGGTTCGGCTTTTAGTTTACCTATTTATTGACTATTCTGCGGATTTCTGCCTGTTTGGCAATTAATTAACGATTATCGCTATTTTGGAACAAAAAGTATTGACGTTACCGTTAATTCGTTAAAGCTGGATTTGTTTTTATCGATAAACGTTAACCCGAAATCGTTAACGCGTTACATTATCGCGTTACTTTATCGCGTTACTTTATCGCGTTAGTGTCCACCTATGGTCAATTGCTCCCCTGCCAAGCTTGAAATAACACTGATCTCGCGCATGTGTAAATCTGAAATAATTTACACACACACACACATATATATATATATATATATATATATATATATATATATATAGAGAGAGAGAGAGAGAGAGAGAGTGGGGGAAGCTAGTCCTGTTGTTTACAGCAGCATCCCCTATAAACTCCGTTCTCTGTCATACAGCTGGAGAATGAGAAAACTAAAAATATAACGTTAACTATAATAAACTTAATAAACTCCCGTGAACTATTCGTCATAATTCTTTTATAAAAACTTTAAATGGCATATTTGAGTGACCTTAATTGTTTATTTACTTACCATATGTATGCAATAAGTAAAAGATAAAACAATCAGATATTATTTATTGCAAATATTGTGCATAGGCTATCTCGACATTTTGACTCACATTTATAGACTTCTATCATTCATGTCAGTTAGTCAGTATACATCAAGCTCGAAAACGGTGAACATCAATCAAAAGTCTTAGCGTTATTGCACACTAAGTAAGTAACTCATCGTGATAGTTCATTCTTGAGCATACATATATAACATTAGTATATTACTTATTAATTCATAGGAGATAATAATAATAATAATGACTTCCATGAATGGAAATACACTGTGCATCGCGGGTATCAGGACCAACGACCACACCCTCCCTGCCACCTGCATAAAGATCAAGGTGAAGAAGGGATTGGCACAGCTAATCCTGCCGGGTCAAAGATGTAGTTTCAACCCTCTCCGCAAATACTACACAATCCAGTATCTCTGTACATCTGAGGAGCGCTCGTATGCCGCCGGGGAGGACCGAAAGGTTTACTATTTCGATCGTCTCCAAAAAGTAAGATTCCCCAAAGAACGCGCTGATCCCATAGGTATTCAAGTCAAAGTCAAGTCCGGGAAGAAAACATTGAAAAAACAAAAAATTAAGATTGCGGATTATAGCAGCGAAGAGGACATCCTGCAGTATTACGTTAGTGTCACCCACTCTGGTCTAATAAATCGTGTCGCCGCTGTCATTACGTTTTGCTCTCTGTGTGCTGTATTAATGTCTGGCAGATGTTGAATAGGGTGTGTAAAGATAGAAACACGTTTGTATATCTCACTCGAAACGATGAATGACATCCTAGATAGTGCTGATACCAATTATTGATCGAAATATACTTGGTGCCGAGACATCACTTAATTGGCCGACTGTACCAGGGAATAATAGTAGTTAAAACAATGATTGTAAATAAGGTAGCCTGTGACTTATTGAATTTTATAAGGTATGTTGAGATTTGTTCTTATAGTTTATTAACCTTGTATTTGTTTTATTTATATAATAGAATTGGTGGACATTTTGGAGGATGTTGTGGTATGTGGTATGTTGTGGTATGTTAGTATTTTGTGGTATGTTAGTATGTTGTGGTATGTTAGTATGATACTTTATTAAACCCTTTATTGTTTTTATATCTTATTTTATAGAATTGATGGATTACTTGTAAGGAATTTGTGATTTGTTGTATCATATTATATTCGGCCATTCTTAACCCTTTGAAGCTCTGACGCGTTTTAGCAGTTTATTTTGGCTATAATTAGACGATTTTATGCAGCTTAGGAAGTATCTGTGGGCATTAAAAGGGTAAATACGATCTCAATCAACCCTTTGACGTCCATATACCGTTACTAATCTGAATAAAATTGTCTAATAATAGCCAGAAACCGAACAGAAATGCGTATTGGAGTTTGAAAGGGTTAATTTGTTGGTACCTTATTTTATATACGTATATGTAGTGTTACGAACTAGCACTCGGGTACACAAGGGCTCTCAATCAGGACTCCAATACGGCTCGCTGCCACAACGGAAACACACGATCCCAACCCCTGAGTACTGCCAGCCGAACAAAAAACACCAATGCCCTCCAGAGTTCAATCTGCTATAACGGGGTATACAAGATCTCGGTACTAGTGTTCAACAACAGACTAATAAAGAGACAGGAATTACCTAGTCTGGTCAACAATCAAACAATGAAGTAAGAAACAACAACACCAAAGAATAGTGTTGTCCGAAGCCGAAGTAATCCACCCTTGACTATGAACTTAAGAAGTCCACCACCCTCTACTTCGGATCGGCACTATTACGTTACGTTAATTAATAGTCCTAAGCATCGAGCAAGGAATCTTCTGAAAAAAGTTAGATGCTTCTCGGATGCTCGTAAGAAGTACGTATCGGATTTTGAACAGTAATTCAATAAGCAAAAACACTGGCAATTAAATACTATTAAAGGCTTAAGTTGGCATAAGAATAATTAAAAGAATATGCAATAGTAAATGGCAAACATTAAAAGGAAGTACTCCGCAAATGCAACGGCAATAGCCTACTCGGATTGTGCTCGTGGGCCACTAATCACTAAAGTAGCCAGGCTTGCAACACATGAAATCAATAGTGCATAAACAATATCATACATAAGGAAAGCTTCAATACTATTCTGTATCTACTAATCGAGTAAAGTCTAGCTGGGGTACTGTAGGCAAAAGGTAGCAGTGACTGAGCAAAAACGGCTTGTAGCCTAGCGAAGTCCTCACGACTGTTTAAAGTATTACGTTAAAACTAACAAGTGCACTTTGAGAAATCCAGATCCCTTGTATCTGGTTTTCTCCCAGCTCCTTGACAAAGTAAAAACAAACTGTTAATAAAATACAGGGTGGTTAGGCTCTTGCCCTCACGCACTGTAAATTATAAACTCAACACAGTCAGCGGCGAAGACAACCTAGGCTTCACTGAACCGAAACGAGTATGCAGGTTTATCGCTTAACCACTGCATCAAACAACAACTCGTAACACAGAAAAGCCTTACCCCAGTCTAGCATTACCTAGACTAGCAGAAAACAGGAATATTAATAATAACACACAGGGCAATGCATATACAAGTGCAACAAACATAAATCAATCCTATTCTAAGTCAACCCTTCCAAAATAGGCTATCTAATAGGCAAGTATCTCGTGAGAACTCAAGCGATAATACGTTGGCTGACTAGCTCTGCACCAACGGGACCATGGAAGTTAAACAGGGCAGGGAAAAGAGGAAATAAGAATGTAAGGTAGTAGAGAAAGTTCCCATCAGTCAGAAGAATATAAATAGTTAGCAAGGGAAATGAGAAGTGGCTCTGCCTAATGAGTTCTGATGAAAAAATGGCTAGACTTCCCTTTTATACCCGGCCCTCTAGTGAGCCCAACGTGAACTACTAAGGACCGCCCACTGACAACCATTACGTAATTTCTCTCTCTCCTCTGGGATACACAAAGGCTCCCCTAGCACTGAGGGAGGGAGGAGTGCTAGTGAGTTAGGCCTACCTCCTGCCTGGTGTACCCACTGACACCTAACTGTGGCTGTTTCTCTTCCCATCATTACAAATAAGTTTTACACACAATACTTATAACTAATGATATAAAATAGAACTCGTTGACTCAGATGAAAACAAAATACATATTCATAATACTTATAGTACAACGGCTCACACGAACTAAGTTAGGAAACTCTACATAGACTACAGCCAAAGTTCCTGCCCTGACGATCCTAGCGAGAGTGGGGCATGACTAGGCGTTCTGTACAGCATGCTCACACGTGGACATGTGTCACACCTCCCCCAAGATTTTACTCGCTCAACCCTGAGCTAAAATCTGACAAACACAGAACCCCATCAAGCCCCCCACACCCAGCGACCACATGGCACTAAAACGAAGCTGAGTTTATCACCAAAACACATCTTATTATAAAAAAAAAAAATCACATTATATAACTCCTCCCAACAATAGCAAAAAGACACAATAACATGCTCCCAGAGCGAGCTTACAGCAGCTCAGCCGTTTGATAGTTCGTGGACTACTCAAACTCTATAGGCTATGACAAACTTATACGATTACCTATATCAAAAGAAAGAGTTTTTATATGATTTTTATATTTTAATATGTTTTTCCCGGCTGCACTATAAGGGCAGCCTATTTTCCTCCACTCAAACCCACACACCTGTGATAGCCTACGACTGATCATCCACCCTTGATAAACAATCCGCGATCACATTGTCACATCCAGCAATATGACGGATGTCCAGGTTATACTCCTGCAACATCAAAGACCACCTGGTCAGTCTCATATTGCGATTGTGAAATTGATTCAGGAATCTCAAAGGGTGATGATCAGTGTAGATAACCACGACTGGGCCATAGGCTGGAACATACACCTCGAAGTGCCTGAGCGACAGCACAATCGCCAGTAATTCCTTTTCTATTGTAGAATAGTTCTTTTGTGCAGCATTGAACTTCTTAGAAAAGAAACTTACTGGGTGTTCCACACCTTCATTGTCTGTCTGTAGCAAGACGGCACCAGCCCCTACACCACTAGCATCTGTTGCCAGCTGAAAAGGCCTGTTAAAGTCTGAGGCCCTGAGTATCGGGTGAGTACATAGCAAATGTTTCACCAAAGTGAAAGCCTTTTCACACTCAGGTGCCCACAAAAACTTTTTGTCTTTAGATAACAAATCTGTGAGAGGTGCCAACACCGTTGAGTAACCTTTTATGAAGCGTCTGTAGTAGCCTATCATACCCAAGAATCTCATAATCTGCTTCTTGGTTGTTGGGTGCGGAAATTTATTGATAGCCTGTACCTTGTTCTGAGGAGGGCACACCTGTCCCCTTCCCACTACAAACCCAAGGTACTGCACAGTGGCTTTTACGAAGTCACACTTTGCCAAATTTACTACCAGACCTGCTTCACTAAGTTTCCGGAACAAGGTCTCAAGGTGCTCACAATGGCTCTCAAAGTCGTCATCATAAATGATTACATCGTCCAAATATACGGTGCAATTTGGAATGTCCTTTACAATTTCATTCATCAGGTTCTGAAACGTTGCTGGTGCATTCTTAACCCTTAATTAGCGGCTCACCACATAAGTCGTATTTAATAAAGCTGGACTTTGTGGCGGCGCTCGACATAGGTCGAGTGGCAATTTCAGCACGTAATGTTGCTGAGAGAGAGAGACAAGTGGTGGCAGGAGAGTAGCGAGCGTATGACTGCTCCAGACCACCGCGGCGAACATACTGACACGAATCCCAGCTCCCTCCTCCCTCTCTCACTCGCTATATAAGGAATTGTATCGGGAAAGTGGCTAATTACATGCTTTTTGCACTCGCGTTGCACGGTTATTGCAAGAAAACTAGCCATCATAAAAGGATCGTTATGGTGTCATTCGAAAGCTCTGTTTATGCCCTTTCAGGGATAGGTACTTGTTTTACGTTCTGGGTGTTATTTAGGAATGAAAATGATCACGTAAACAGCCCTATTTTGGCTAAAAACACCCCGCTGGGCGGTATATATAAATAAACCGCATAGGCCGCTCGTAAGGTGTTAAGTCCGTAAGGCATAACATTGCACCGGTAGGTACTCCCGTCCACTACAAAACCACATACCTCTTTAGCACGCTCGGACAAAGGTACTTGCCAGTACCTTTTTACTAAATCTACTTTAGACAAAAAACGAGCATTACCAATTTTGTCAACACTATCATCAACCCGAGGAAGAGGATATGGGTTAGTTGGAGTCAAACCGTTTAACCTACGGAAATCAATACAAAAGCGTACCTTGCCATCTGGCTTAGGCTGCAGTGTTACGGGGGATGTCCACTTAACTGTGCCTTTCTCTATCAACCCTCTACCAAGCATATACTCCAACTCATCCCTCAGAGCTGGTAGTTTTATGGGGGGCACACGGTACGGGATTGACTTAAAGGGTATATGGTCCCCCACGTCAACATCATGCATAGCCTGAGTAGTGAGGCCTGGGTGTTCAGCAAATACAGTGGGGTATGAACCGAACAACTGACGGATAGCATCAAACTGCGGCTCAGGCAAATGAGCTATAGCCTAGTCAGCCTTAGGCTCGAGTTCCCCGCCCACTGATCCGCTGAAACATGTTGATCCCAGCTATCCTCCTCCGAAGCTTGACTGTCCCCCTCTCCTTCTCCACCACGGCCGCAACAAGCCAACACAGGGACAGTGAGAGGCTCAGAGGGGCGCCTCACATACTCTTTAATAAGGTTCACGTGACATAACTGGTTCTTTTTCCTCCTGTCTGGAGTGGCAACAAGGTAATCTAAGTCTGAAATTTTTTCTACAATTTTATAAGGTCCAGTGTACTTCGCAGAGAGGGGGTTACCAACCAAAGGCAACAAAATATACCTCTTGTCCTACAGTGAACTTCCGGAGCCTCACTTTGCGATCATACCTGTCCTTCATCAAAGCTTGTGATTCTGTCAAATTTTCTACCTGCCATCTCCAGACTCTTAAGCATGCGCTCACGGCTTTCAAGCACATACTTTAATAATGGACAAGGCTGCACAGTCCCCTCCCAAATTTCTTTCAGCATGTTAAGGGGGCCCCTGACACGGTGTCCAAAAATCAGCTCGTTTGGACTAAATCCCAGGCTCTCACCAGGTACCTCCCGAGCAGCAAACAGCACATAAGGCAATCCAAGATCCCAATCCATACCGTTGTCAGCACAATAACACCTGAGCATGCTTTTAAGTGTAGCATGCCACCGCTCAAGCACCCCTTGACTCTCAGGGTGATACGCTGACGATACTACTGCTCGTATCCCATGCTGTTGCATTGTTTGCTTGAACTTGTTGGAGGTGAAATTAGATCCCTGATCAGACTGAATCTCCTCCGGGTACCCGTACCTTGAGAAGTACCACAACAAGTTACTGACTACCGTCTTAGCCATTCCATTTTTCATAGGGTATGCATCGGGGTATCTAGTGGCAACATCCATTATGGTTAACAAAAATTTATTTCCAGCCTTAGTGGGAGGGAGTGGACCAACCATGTCAACAATAATTTTACTAAAGGGTGGCCCAATCACAGGAATAGGGTGTAACGGAGCCTTAGGAATAACTTGGTTCGGTTTCCCGACACGTTGACAAATATCACATGAGTTTATCCATGACTGCACATGAGACTTCATCCCCGGCCACCAAAACAATTTCCCCAAAGCCGCCACCGTTTTCTTGGCACCGAAATGTCCTGAGAATGGAGAATCATGAGCCAACCTAAGCAAACTTTCCCTGCAGCCCTCTGGCACGACCAGCTGGTCAACTGTACCTGATCCGCCCTCCCAGTTCCTTTTAGGATCTTGATATCGGTGGTATAAAATTCCATTAAAGAAAAAAAAATCCCCTGCCTTTGCATCCCTATCTTCTTCTAACTCCACAGCCCCATTGGTACACTGCAAAACCTCTGGATCCTCTAATTGCAACTTTCGAATGTCTGTGGGAGCCAACATGTCTAACTGCTTGGTCAACAACTCATGCCCTCCCCCAACATCCAACTTAGACATCCGGTTTTCTCGCTGCAGGTAACGGTGCTGTCTCTGAGTCTCTGCCTCCTCCACTACTTTATCAACTGTGTTAGGCACTGGAGTTACAACAGACTCGGTCAAAGGTCCTGCTATTGGGTCTTTTGGGAGAGCCACTGGTTCTAAACTCTTCAAACTTTTCCCAGCCTTCCGCTTCTCCTTAATTCCCTTCCTCCGCTGTTCTGTGGCCTGTGAAATAGGCTGTGATACCTTAAATGCTTGGGAACGAGTTACCACACATGCCATCTGTTGGTGTTGACAACTCACTACCCACTCTTGTTCCTCCCTACTCACGTCGGCCGGCCTCTCGGCAACGACTAAGGGTGGAACTTCTAAAGTAGGCACCGCAAAGTCGTTGCCGAGAAGAAGGTCGACGCCCTCCACTGGCAATTTCTCAACGATCCCAACATCTAAGTCCTTAATCACACCATCAACTTCCAGCTCCACACGAACCAACGGGTATGACCTGGTCGCATTAATACCCTGAACAACAACCACCCGTGCCGCATTAATTGGTCGCCCCGTGAAATTCTTCAAAAGTGTCTGTGAAGCTCCAGTATCACGCAAAACTTCCACCTTATGCTGGCAACCCGCCCAACTTACCCTACCGGTCCCTCTATGGGCGCAAAAGACATCACGGACAGGGGACGAGCCTTCCTGAGTCTTATACATAGCCTGTGACCCTGCCGCTGGCAAACTACCCTGGGTAAATCCAGATGACATTTCAGCCACACCTATGCTGCGCACCAAAGACACGACTGCAGCTGGCGGCTTACTAGGACAAGATTTTGCATAATGCCCCTTCTTTATACAATGAAAACATTCCACTTCCCCTATCGGTCTCTTCTGATAAGGGGCGGAGTTCTGACCCTTCTGTAATGGGACGGCTGTAGTCTTTGGTTCAGTCCTGGTATCTTGGCTTTTAAACTGAGGTTTATATCTATAGTGATTGTCCTGAGCTCGAGGGTTTGGAGTATCGCGCCCCTTGGGAACTGCATCAACACGCTTTACAGATTCACATCCCCTGATTAGCGACAACCTGAGGTCAGCCATCTCAGCTGCCTCTTGAAGAGTTCTTGGGTTCTTTTCTTTAATAGTTAAAGTCATTTCTGCACCAGTACACTTATAAAACTGCTCGAGCAGAAACAGCTCAGTCAACTGTTCTGCCGTCTCAGCTTTCTCAGAACGTGTCCAGTTTTTAAGTGCATCTTTTAAGTCCCGGGCATGTTCAAGAAAGGTCGCCTCCCTAGTCTTTGTAACACCCCGAAACTTCAATCGATATGTTTCCGGTTGCAACTCGTATGCCCGTAGGACAGCTCTCTTCAATTCTGGGTAGTCAATGCAAGACTCTAAAGGCAGTGCACCATAAGCCTTCAGACCCTTACCCGTAAGTCTTGAGGAGAATAGAGCTGCCCACTTCTCTTCAGGCCAATTATGCTCCCTACACTTCTTCTCAAAACGATTACAAAATTCTGTGACTTCAGTTTCACTAAATACCGGCACCAATTTGACTAAGTGCGCCAAGGACTGTTCTCTTACTTAGCCCTCACGGCCCATCCGAGTCCCTGTCGACTCTGCACGAGTCTTATCTAAATCTAATTTAGCACAATATTTCTCCGAGTCGTACCTAAGCTCAGCCTCATGCCTCCTAACCTCAATCTCATGCCTCCTCGTCTCATCCTCCTGCCTCCTGGTCTCATCCTCCTGCTTCCTAGTCTCATTCTCCTGCTTCCTAGCCTCAATCTTAGCAAGCTCAAGTCTAAATACCATATCTGGAGACAGGCAGGAAGAGGGAGCTGCCACTACTGAAGGAGGGGGGGCAAAAACTGGGGAACCACCACGTGCACCACCCGAGGGCACTCCAATCTGCCAATTCTCATCCCTCTGTGGGAGAGTGCTAACCTCCGGAACTGAGTGGACGGCACTGTGGGAGTTGAGTGAGAGGGGATCTGGGGAGGAACCCCCCCAAACGCCCTCTCCTCCGAAACCCCATGTCGCCCACGCAACACCCAGAAAATCAGCTCCCCCATGGATATCCCTGCTACATTGGAAATGCCCAAAACCTTGGCTATCAGGTGCAAGCCACAAACATCCACCCCAGTCAGCCTCTCCTCCGTCACGTGGTACCGCTTACTCACAAAAACTCTAGCATCCTCCTCACTGGTTACTAACGGCACACCTTCAAATGACATCTCTCGCTCATCGTCAGTGCTAATGCACGACATACTGAAGTCCACAAAAAAATTCTCGAGACAAAAGTGTTAAACTTCCTATGCAAGCACTAATTACTAAATTAACTGGAGTCTCTTAACACTTAATTAGCGGCTCACCACATAAGTCGTATTTAATAAAGCTGGACTATGTGGCGGCGCTCGACATAGGTCGAGTGGCAATTTCAGCACGTAATGTTGCTGAGAGAGAGAGACAAGTGGTGGCAGGAGAGTAGCGAGCGTATGACTGCTCCAGACCACCGCGGCGAACATACTGACACGAATCCCAGCTCCCTCCTCCCTCTATCACTCGCTATATAAGGAATTGTATCGGGAAAGTGGCTAATTACATGCTTTTTGCACTCGCGTTGCACGGTTATTGCAAGAAAACTAGCCATCATAAAAGGATCGTTATGGTGTCATTCGAAAGCTCTGTTTATGCCCTTTCAGGGATAGGTACTTGTTTTACGTTCTGGGTCTTATTTAGGCATGAAAATGATCACGTAAACAGCCCTATTTTGGCTAATAACACCCCGCTGGGCGGTACATATAAATAAACCGCATAGGCCGCTCGTAAGGTGTTAAATGCTTTACTAATTGCCATACAAAAAAAAATATTCTTCAATATGCATGCTAAAATACAAACAAACAAATGTTGTACAACTCTGCAAAAATGTGTTCTGTTCACAAAATCCTAAGCAAGGTCGCCATTTGTTACGAACTGGCACTCGGGTACACAAGGGCTCTCAATCAGGACTCGAATACGGCTCGCTGCCACAACGGAAACACACGATCCCAACCCCTGAGTACTGCCAGCCGAACAAAAAACACCAATACCCTCCAGAGTTCAATCTGCTATAACGGGGTATACAAGAACTCGGTACTAGTGTTCAACAACAGACTAATAAAGAGACAGGAATTATCTAGTCTGGTCAACAATCAAACAATGAAGTAAGAAACAACAACACCAAAGAATAGTGTTGGCCGAAGCCGAAGTAATCCACCCTTGACTATGAACTTAAGAAGTCCACCACCCTCTACTTCGGATCGGCACTATTACGTTACGTTAATTAATAGTCCTTAAGCATCGAGCAAGGAATCTTCTGAAAAAAGTTAGATGCTTCTCGGATGCTCGTAAGAAGTACGTATCGGATTTTGAACAGTAATTCAATAAGTAAAAACACTGGCAATTAAATACTATTAAAGGCTTAAGTTGGCATAAGAATAATTAAAAGAATATGCAATAGTAAATGGCAAACATTAAAAGGAAGTACTCCGTAAATGCAACGGCAATAGCCTACTCGGATTGTGCTCGTGGGCCACTAATCACTAAAGTAGCCAAGCTTGCAACACATGAAATCAATAGTGCATAAACAATATCATACATAAGGAAAGCTTCAATACTATTCTGTATCAACTAATCGAGTAAAGTCTAGCTGGGGTACTGTAGGCAAAAGGTAGCAGTGACTGAGCAAAAACGGCTTGTAGCCTAGCGAAGTCCTCACGACTGTTTAAAGTATTACGTTAAAACTAACAAGTGCACTTTGAGAAATCCAGATCCCTTGTATCTGGTTTTCTCCCGGCTCCTTGACAAAGTAAAAACAAACTGTTAATAAAATACAGGGTGGTTAGGCTCTTGCCCTCACGCACTGTAAATTATAAACTCAACACAGTCACCCGCGAAGACAACCTAGGCTTCACTGAACCGAAACGAGTATGCAGGTTTATCGCTTAACCACTGCATCAAACAACAACTCGTAACACAGAAAAGCCTTACCCCAGTCTAGCATTACCTAGACTAGCAGAAAACAGGAATAATAATAATAACACACTGGGAAATGCATATACAAGTGCAACAAACATAAATCAATCCTATTCTAAGTCAACCCTTCCAAAATAGGCTATCTAATAGGCAAGTATCTCGTGAGAACTCAAGCGATAATACGTTGGCTGACTAGCTCTGCACCAACGGGACCATGGAAGTTAAACAGGGCAGGGAAAAGAGGAAATAAGAATGTAAGGTAGTAGAGAAAGTTCCCATCAGTCAGAAGAATATAAATAGTTAGCAAGGGAAATGAGAAGTGGCTCTGCCTAATGAGTTCTGATGAAAAAATGGCTAGACTTCCCTTTTATACCCGGCCCTCTAGTGAGCCCAACGTGAACTACTAAGGACCGCCCACTGACAACCATTACGTAATTTCTCTCTCTCCTCTGGGATACACAAAGGCTCCCCTAGCACTGAGGGAGGGAGGAGTGCTAGTGAGTTAGGCCTACCTCCTGCCTGGCGTACCCACTGACACCTAACTGTGGCTGTTTCTCTTCCCATCATTACAAATAAGTTTTACACACAATACTTATAACTAATGATATAAAATAGAACTCGTTGACTCAGATGAAAACAAAATACATATTCATAATACTTATAGTACAACGGCTCACACGAACTAAGTTAGGAAACTCTACATAGACTACAGCCAAAGTTCCTGCCCTGACGATCCTAGCGAGAGTGGGGCATGACTAGGCGTTCTGTACAGCATGCTCACACGTGGACATGCGTCACACCTCCCCCAAGATTTTACTCGCTCAACCCTGAGCTAAAATCTGACAAACACAGAACCCCATCAAGCCTCCCACACCCAGCGACCGCATGGCACTAAAACGAAGCTGAGTTTATCACCAAAACACATCTTATTATAAAAAAAAAAAATCACATTTTATAACTCCTCCCAACAATAGCAAAAAGACACAATATCATGCTCCCAGAGCGAGCTTACAGCAGCTCAGCCGTTTGATAGTTCGTGGACTACTCAAACTCTATAGGCTATGACAAACTTATACGATTACCTATATCAAAAGAAAGAGTTTTTATATGATTTTTATATTTTAATATGTTTTTCCCGGCTGCACTATAAGGGCAGCCTATTTTCCTCCACTCAAACCCACACACCTGTGATAGCCTACGACTGATCATCCACCCTTGATAAACAATCCGCGATCACATTGTCACATCCAGCAATATGACGGATGTCCAGGTTATACTCCTGCAACATCAAAGACCACCTGGTCAGTCTCATATTGCGATTGTGAAATTGATTCAGGAATCTCAAAGGGTGATGATCAGTGTAGATAACCACGACTGGGCCATAGGCTGGAACATACACCTCGAAGTGCCTGAGCGACAGCACAATCGCCAGTAATTCCTTTTCTATTGTAGAATAGTTCTTTTGTGCAGCATTGAACTTCTTAGAAAAGAAACTTACTGGGTGTTCCACACCTTCATTGTCTGTCTGTAGCAAGACGGCACCAGCCCCTACACCACTAGCATCTGTTGCCAGCTGAAAAGGCCTGTTAAAGTTTGGGGCCCTGAGTATCGGGTGAGTACATAGCAAATGTTTCACCAAAGTGAAAGCCTTTTCACACTCAGGTGCCCACAAAAACTTTTTGTCTTTAGATAACAAATCTGTGAGAGGTGCCAACACCGTTGAGTAACCTTTTATGAAGCGTCTGTAGTAGCCTATCATACCCAAGAATCTCATAATCTGCTTCTTGGTTGTTGGGTGCGGAAATTTATTGATAGCCTGTACCTTGTTCTGAGGAGGGCACACCTGTCCCCTTCCCACTACAAACCCAAGGTACTGCACAGTGGCTTTTACGAAGTCACACTTTGCCAAATTTACTACCAGACCTGCTTCACTAAGTTTCCGGAACAAGGTCTCAAGGTGCTCACAATGGCTCTCAAAGTCGTCATCATAAATGATTACATCGTTCAAATATACGGTGCAATTTGGAATGTCCTTTACAATTTCATTCATCAGGTTCTGAAACGTTGCTGGTGCATTCTTAAGTCCGTAAGGCATAACATTGCACCGGTAGGTACTCCCGTCCACAACAAAACCACATACCTCTTTAGCACGCTCGGACAAAGGTACTTGCCAGTAACCTTTTACTAAATCTACTTTAGACAAAAAACGAGCATTACCAATTTTGTCAACACTATCATCAACCCGAGGAAGAGGATATGGGTTAGTTGGAGTCAAACCGTTTAACCTACGGAAATCAATACAAAAGCGTACCTTGCCATCTGGCTTAGGCTGCAGTGTTACGGGGGATGTCCACTTAACTGTGCCTTTCTCTATCAACCCTCTACCGAGCATATACTCCAACTCATCCCTCAGAGCTGGTAGTTTTATGGGGGGCACACGGTACGGGATTGACTTAAAGGGTATATGGTCCCCCACGTCAACATCATGCATAGCCTGAGTAGTGAGGCCTGGGTGTTCAGCA
>CM064578.1:45097944-45218519 GCA_032716605.1 Paralithodes platypus | reverse complement strand
TAATAATCAAAGGGCGGGACTTCGGGGAGTATTAAATAGGCTAATTGTAGACGTCAACACTTTCATCACTACTGCTGACCTCGAGGAATTGGAAGCAAGATTAGACAACGTCCAGGCTACCCGCGGTCGTATTATGGCTCTGAGTGAGGTGATTGTGGCAGGCATGACAGAGGAGGAAGATATAGTTACAGAGTGTGATAATCGCGCCCTCTATGATGAACCTGTCTTTAGAGCGAAGCACATATTACAGCGTGCTGTCGCAAGTAAGAAGGGAGGCGAGAATGAGGCCCATAGAAGGGCTGACCCAAAACACACTGTACACCTCCCAAAGCTCAATATTCCTACATTTGGGGGCAAATTGACTGAGTGGTTAGCTTTTTGGGACGTATTTCGGTCTACAGTTCATGAATCCTCTTTGGATAATGTCCGTAAGTTTCACTACCTTAAGGGACAAATGGAAGGAGAGGCCTTACATTTGATAGAGGGTTTTGCGGTACAAAGGAAATCAAGCAACAACAGATCTAGTGACCCTTCTAGGTTGCTTGTCCTCCAAAACACTGAGGATCAAGTGTCCAAACAGTGGTTTAGAGTGGGTAAGGGAACATTGGAAAGGGAATTACTCCCCTGGAACTAATGTCCGTGGCAGGATTAGGAAGTTAGTAGGGGACAGATGGGTTAGTAACTGAGGGGGGGATAAAATAAAGTTATTCATTTACAAACGCAGTCAGTCGCGGGTTTGATGCGAGATATTTGTCTAGGTGGAGTTTAAATGAATCAACGGTGATGCAGTCTATAACGTTTCGGGGAAGCCCATTCCACAAGTTGACAACTCGATTGAAGAAGAAATTCTTAGATTCGTGTGAGTTAAAAGATTTACCAATAATTTTGCAACCGTTTCCCCGCGTGTAATTAGATTGGTCGATAGTGAAGTACTTACTACAGTTCATATTGTCGATGCCTTTGATGATTTTGAACACTTGAATTAAGTCACCTCTTAATCTGCGCTGGGTTAAAGGAAATAGATTTAATTCTCTAAGACGCTCTTCGTATGGTTTGTTCTTTAGGCTAGGTATCATTTTGGTAACTCTACGTTGAACTCGTTCTAGCTTGTTTATATCTTTTTGGTAATAAGGGCACCAGGATTGAACGCAGTATTCCAGAAGAGGGCGGACTAAGGAATTGTAAAGGGTTAGGATAACTTCTTTGGATTTATGCTCAAATGACCTGCCTATAAAGCCAATTATTTTGTTTGCCTTCTTAACAACTTCTGAACATTGTTGACTCGGTTTTAGGTTACTCGATATTGTTACTCCCAGATCGGTTTCTCTGTTTACATTCTTAAGCTGAGTGCCATTCATCGAATAGTTTGCTTTCTCATTTAGGTATCCGATATGTAGTACTTTACATTTATCCGCATTGAAACTCATTTGCCAAATTTGGGCCCAACATGACAATTTATCTAGATTGTGTTGCATATCGTCAACTTGTTGTTTTGAGAGTACGCTATTTGCAATTTTTGTATCGTCAGCAAATTTTGAGATTGTACAGGTGAGACCCTCATCTATGTCGTTGATGTAAATTAGAAAGAGAATTGGTCCTAGTACCGATCCCTGGGGTACCCCGCTACTTACATTAGTCCATTTAGATGCCTTACCGTTTATGACTACTCTTTGCTTTCTGTCGCTGAGCCAATTTTCTATCCATTTCAACACACCGTCTTGTATTCCATGCGCTTTTAGTTTTAGCAGTAAACATTTGTGGGGAACTTTGTCAAAGGCCTTTTGAAAATCAAGGTATATAATATCTACAGCTTTACTCTCATCGTAGAGGTTGAGGATATTGTGGAAGAAGTCTAAGAGGTTTGTTAAACAGGAATGTTTTTTACGAAAGCCGTGTTGAGTATCTTTAAGTAAGTTATTTTCCTCTAAGTGATTTACGAGTCTGTCTCGTATGACCGTTTCTAGCATTTTACATACAACTGAGGTAAAGCTAATTGGACGATAGTTACTGGGTAGGGATTTGCTGCCTTTTTTGAATATCGGTGTTACGTTGGCTAGCTTCCACTGATCGGGCATAGTTCCAGACTGCAAGGATTTATTGAATAGTAATGTCAGTGGTTTAGAGAGCTCATCCTTAGCTTCCTTTAGAACTCTAGGCGAGATTGTATCAGGTCCAGGCGTTTTATTTACCTTGAGTTTATCTAAACAATTCAATACTTCTCTCTCTGTAACGGTGATATTGCTTAGAACATCTGAATTATCAATCTGAATCGGCGATGGTGTAGGGATATCACTGAGGTCTTCTGTTGTAAAAACTAATGCAAAGAAGGTATTGAGGGCATTACTCATTTGTTCTTCGTCTTTGGTGTATTCTCCATTTTCATCGACTAACGGTCCAACAGTTGAAGTAACTACTTTTTTCTTTCTGATATAACTATAGAATTCTTTCGGGTTTGTTTTACTTTGATTCGCAATATGTAACTCTAAGGTCTTTTTACTTTGCTTAATTAACTTTTTGGCTTTGTGTCGTAGCTCTACAAATTTCAGCCGTTCTTCGTCATTTTGTGAGGACTTTAATCTATCATTAGCAAATTTTTTAGCAAGCAGGCAGTTTGAAATATCTTTATTCCACCATTTGGGCTTATTATTATGGCCTGGACGCCGTATTTTCGATGGTATGCAGTCTTGCACTGCTTTTAGGTAAGTGGCTTCGAATAACTTCCAAGATGTATTTATGTCGTTATTGTGAATTAAAAAGCTCCAGTCAGTTTCTTTAAACATAGCTCTAAGTTTATGGAAGTTTGCTTTCTTGAAATTAGGGACTTTTTCGATGCTACTATTTGGTTCGTTACTAGTAAACTTTAAAGTGAAAGTTATCGTACGATGGTCGCTGTTACTGAATTCATCACCAACATTCAAATTCTCTATTAATTCTTCTTTTGTTGCAAGTACAATGTCAAGAACGTTATTACCTCGGGTCGGCGTTCCAACAAATTGATAAAGCGAACTCTCTTGCAAGTTCGTATACAAGTCATGTCCGGAGTGTGAAGTAAGAGTATCGCCCCACTTGGTCACAGGTAAATTAAAGTCACCAAAAATTACGGTATCTTGTGAGTTACTTACATCTGCAATTTGTTCGTAAATTTCTCGGTCAGTTTGCACTGATTGAGCTGGAGGTCTGTATATTAATGCAAGTATTATTTTGGTACCTTTATTATTCTTTATTAGCACAAAAGATGCGTCGACGTTCACAATTTGAGGTTTTGACAAGAGGGTAGGGTTAAGAGTTTCTTTGATATAAAGTAAAACGCCACCTCCATTTCGATTTATTCGGCTTTTCTCAAACATTACATAACCGGGAAGTGAATACTCTGCTAGAAAGTCTCTATCTTCTGTATTGAGCCAAGATTCTGTTATGCCAATCACATCATAATTTTCTGTAAACACTAGCTCCTCTAAATCTGAAAATTTATTGCGTATGCTACGAGCGTTTGCATAGAAAACCTTTAAATTTGTTATTTTAGAACTCACGGAACGCTCTTTAATAATATTTTTGGTTCTTGTCGGATCTACATTTATGTTCATGGCTGTCCTCGGTCCTCGCTGTCTTCGGTCCTTATCGCTGGTGGTCCTTGGTTGCCTCTGTTTTTTTCTTGGCGTTGGATGATTTATGTCACTGCTGCTTCTTCTCGGATGGCGTTTTTTGATCCATGGCTGCGGACTGCTTCGTGTAGGAGACGACCCATGCGTGCTGAACCCACAGGGTTTAGATGAGTGCCATCCTTGCGGAACAGAGTAGGCTGGTTGTAGAAGTTGTCCCAGAGGTTGATGAATTCAACTTCTTCCCTCAGACACAAATATTTTAGTCGGCTATTTGTGCTGAAGGCCTTGTCGTAGAATTTGTCAGGTGCGTCGATCTTGGGGAGAATGCCTGAGATGATGATATTCCTTGACTTGTTTTTGTGGTGCTGGATCATCTTGCGATATTTCTCCATCAACTCTTCGGATCTGGTGCGCATGACGTCATTTGAACCAGCATGGATGACAAAAAGGGTATTTTCATTTGCATCCTTTGTGGTATCTTCGAAGGCTTCCACAATGTCGTCCAGTCCAGCTCCTGGGATGCGGTAGTGGGTGATAGTTATCTTGAGGCAGTACAATTATTAAAGTCCACATACGGGGATCAAGAGCAGTTGAAGATGGCCCATGTCGTTGCCTTGTTAAAGCTCGCAGAACCACAGTATAAGTTTGAGGAGTTAGCAAATTTTAGGGCAAATATGGAGTGCCATACTTATCGCTAGACACCCTAGGGCTCACCATACAGGAAATGATAGTCATTATCTTATGTCAGAAGCTTCCTATGGCAATACTTGACAAGGTTAGATCGTTTGATCTGGGGGAGTTCAAAACTCATTTCAGTAAAGAAATCAATAATCTATAGTTGAACAAAGGGAGAATGTATGTGTCGGGAGGGAGTGGGAATGTGGAGAAGAGGGGAACAGTAAGCATGACGGTGGGGACTAAAGAAAAGAAAGAGGGTACGTATAAGAAACCTGCTCAGATTCTATGTAAGCTATGTAACAACAAACATAAATGGAGTTTCTGCGTAAAATACCCAAAAATGAGACAAAACTAGCACAGGCGAAAAGATTGAAGCTATGTGTAGGTTGTCTAAGTAAGTAACATGGTAAGCAGGGACAATGTACTGCTACATACTTAAGGCCCTGTCGCCACTGCAAAGGACATCACTTTGATAAGTTGTGTCCTACAGCAGATAAAGTCAAAGACGTCAAAACAGAGGGTACTACAACTTTGACACTAGGTAGCACGCAAGACACCACTATATTGCCCACAATACAGATTCCCATGGAAGGTAAAGACAGTAACAAAGTTTGTCGGGTACTTCTAGATCAAGGGTCTCAACGTTCCTTTATAAAGAGGTCCGTCTTAGTGGGACTGAAGCACCGAATCGTAGGGGCTGAGACTCTTCGATTGCAGGGCTTCACAGGGGTTACTGACAAACAAGACTACGAGATAGCAGAGATTTCATATTTCTACCGTAAAAAACGGTACTTTATGACATGAATCGTAGTAGACACCCTACCAGAATATGTATCTGTAGGAGTGAAGAAGGTGGAACACGCATTACGTAGTAAAGGGGTTAACTTGTCAGATCCCATGGGAAATCAGAATGAGGTGCATATTCTACTTGGTGTGGATCATTATTATGATGTAGTTGTGACGTTAACCACTCCGTTAGAACCGCATGGCTTGTCCTACAGTGACTCGCTAGGATCGCCAGGGCAGTGGATGGGGCTACAGTTTATGTATTAGAGTGTGCTTTATTTCATATGAAAGCTTGTGTCATGGGCAGTCCAGAAAGGCTCTTTGTTTTCACCCATGTCAAGGCTTTATATATTTAATTGTAAAGTATATGTTTTATCATTAACTAGTAATGATGGGATCTGGGAGAGAGAGAGAGAGAGTAGAACAGAGTGAGAGGCAGCGCGCAGTGTTTTTGTCCCGCTCGATGACGTCACGGCTGGCTGCCTCGTGGGGGTTGGTTGGGAGAGGTCCTTACCATGCTAGCTCCCTTGCTAGTGGCTAGAGGACTTGTAACCGCTTTTTTCCCACGCGCCTCGAGCTAGTGCGAGTATATATACAGTTCCTCGCCACTCTCTCCCTCAGATCTGGTTTCTAGAACGCATCTATCTCATCCCTTGCTACCTGTCCCCCGCTCGCACCTGAGAATCTTTTCCTCTGCCTACCTCTCTCTTTTTTCATATCTTTCACCACCTTTTATTAATATTATATCCCCTCTGGTTAACTCTGCAAAATCAGCTTAATGCTGGCCAGTTGTATTGTGCGTTAAGGTCTGATATAACCCATGTATGTTAGTTATTAAGATAAGTGGATCACGAAGCATTGGTTGGCATTTATATTGTTTAAGTACCGCGTCCTATAATTATTAGTGTTCTGTTGGATTAGATAATGCTAGACTAGGAGTCTGATATTATAAGGTATTGTTTCCTATGAGTGCTGGCTTTAGGAAAAAGCTGCACGACATACCTGAGAACTGGAGTTGATTGAGTAAATTCTAGTCTGTGTGCCATTGAGAGTAGAGCATGCACGAATGAGGGCTTTTTGCCTATACCATTCTGCACTGTTCTAGTCTCGATTGTTTGTCTTTGAGGTATGCCAGGAGAACGCTTAATACTTCGGTATTAAGGTTTCTCAAGAGAGCTACCCTTCATTATAACGTAATATTTGACGCACAAACTTGAGATTTGCACTAGGCTATGCAGCATGCCATGCGCACCAGTATCTCGTATCATTGACTCTAGCTAGACTTTATCAATCATAGTAGACATTAAGTATATTAAACCAAGTACTCTTTTTATGCATACCCATTTATGATTACACAAGCATTTCGCAGCCTAGTTTGATGTATGGAGACACAAACGACATAGGCTCTTTTTGTTGATAGGAATACTGCATTGTCGTGGCGATTATTATTGTTGTTGTAGTGTTTAGGATATTCTTGGCTCCGACGGCATTATATATTCTGCCTTTTTGTGTGCATAGCCTGCACGAGCATTGTTCCGCTGCCTGCCTTTTTGGGTTCCATTTCCGATACGAGCATCTTTATAGCATCTAACATTTAAAGAAGATTCCTTGTTAGTGTTGAAGGACTTTAGTGCACTTTCTTTCATGCAGGAGTGCCTGACCTTTATTGATTAAAGTAACGTAAGCTGTAACTTCTCTTACCACCTTACTTTGCATACCATAACCAAGCACCTTCGGTTATAGGTAGTAATAGGCTGTTTTCACATAACATTTAGCCTAGAGTAGACGCACATTTATTGAGAGTTTGATAGCCAATTATTGCATATAGAACTCTGTAGAGTATTTGTGTTCTTTGTTCACTGGGAATATACATCAGAGGTTGGATCTAGCGCTTTCCGTTGTAGCATTTATGCCATTACTAGTCCAATGAATAAGAGCCCTGATATATTTAAACCCCAGTCGTAACATAGTATACCCTGGATTTAAAAAAATTTGTGGTGTAATTTTAATCCCCACTAAATTTGGATATTGCATGAGCGGAAAGGTGCATACTACACAGTCAAAGGTCCTGGTCAACACGGTCTCGATATATTGAGTCAATGTAACCGCGGCAGAGGAGTTGGGATGGGAGGATTGCTAACCTAGTGACCCTAAACTGGCTGCCGAGTTCGACCTGGAACGACTGTGGAGATTGGATCACATAGGCATTAATCTTATGGAGACTGATTATGACTCGGAAGTTGCGCTACAAAGGTTTGACGTGTCTGTGAGCTACTGTGCCTCAGACAAGCAATATAAAGTTAGTTTACCCTGTAAGAACAGTGAGATAAGCCTGCCTACCAACTATGGTTTGGCATTAGGTCGCTTGCGCGCATTACAGCGTAAATTGTCTAACGAACCGAGCACGCGCCAGGCGTATGACGATGTATTTCGGAGTTATGAAGATAGGGGCTTTATTGAGACAGTCGATGTCAAGGAACCGATTAAGAAGGGTAGGGTTCACTATCTGGCCCATCATGGGGTAAGAAAAGACAGCGTGACCACACCAATACGGGTGGTGTATGACTGCTCTGCCCATCAAGGTCAACAACCCAGTCTAAATGACTGCCTGTTGACAGGTCCGTCTATGGTGTCGGACCTGCCCCAACATCTATTGCGGTTTAGGCTGGGGAAGTACGCATATACCAGTGACATCGAGAAGGCATTCTTGATGGTCAAGCTAAAGGAGGAAGATAGAGATGTTACCCGCTTTCTTTGGTTCAGCGACATTAGCGACTTTGAAAGTCCGGTCATAATATACCGTTTTCGGGTTGTACTCTTTGGGGCCACATGTTCACAGTTTTTGTTAAATGCCACAATAAAAAAACATCTAGCTGATACTCATGAGGACACAAGTAAACTATCTCACAGATTATATATAGACAATTTGCAGGGTTCTAGCGATAGTCAGGATGATTTGTTATATACATACTGGCAAGCACGCAGATTGTTTGTAGATGCACATTTATTTCTCCGCGAGTGGGTTACTAATAGTGAAGATCTTCAGAGTTTGATACAGGTGGACGGTACGGCATCTCATAACCAGAATAAGTCCAGAAATTTGGGGATGATCTGGCAACCTAAACATGACATACTAACTTTTCAAACAAGGTCTTTTGCTCAGCAGACGGGAGCGCACACAAAAAGAAGTCTGTTGAGCAAAGTTGTGCATTTTTTTTATCCTTTGGGTCAAGCATTACCTGTTACCATAAGAGCTAGGATTCTAATGCAGGAAGTTTGGAGACATAAAATAGGATGGGATGACAGTTTGCCCCAGGACCTTAATGACCAAGGGACATTTTTGTTGAATGAGTATGCCATCCTATGTACTAAACCTATACCTCGTAAAGTGGCGGCGTTCGGTGACGTTACGTTACACACGTTTTGAGATGCTAGCGCCACGGCATACTGGGTAGCCATATATGTCGTTACTTCATTTGGGGCACATTTAGTTACAGCACGGGCCAAGGTAGCTCCGGTCAAAAAGGAAACTATCCCTAAAATGGAATTGACTGCCATTCTGCTACTAGCACGTCTGGTGCAACATGTACGCGCAGCATACGAGAGCGAATTAAGTATTGAAATCGTTCACGTTTGGTGCGATAGTCAGGTCGCACTCAACTGGATACATAGCAAGAAGTCTCTGCCAGTTTATGTGCGGAATAGGGTAGATGAAATTAGAGCCCTTTTGCCAGACGTTGCTTATCATTATGTAAATACAAAAGAAAACCCTAGTGATCTCATCACTAGGGGTATAACAGCTGGCCAATTAGTGAAATCCGAATTGTGGTGGCATGGTCCAAAGTGGCTGCTCCATGAAAATGAATGGACGATTTGGCATACTGTAGGTGAGGGACTTTTGCCACTGGAAACAGTGGCAGTTACAGCCCAACCAAATGAGCCACCGGATCCAATCATAGAGTGGGCAAGATTCGGTGACTATAATAAACTAGTTAGAGTTGTCGCTTGGGTGTTGCGATATGTATCCAATCTCAAGCTTAAAGTAACGGGCCAACTCTGCAACAGGGGTCACAACATTGAAGCTCGTGAATTTAAAGCAGCTGAAGTAACTTTGATCTAATGGGTTCAAGTAGAAACCTTTTCCAATGAACTAGAATCCTTGCAAAGCTCGAATAAGATATTAATGCCTAATATAGTGCGTCAACTAAGGTTGCACCTAGACAATGTCCTCATCAGGTGTGAGGGTCGCCTGAAGTGGTCGGGTGTAACAGACGGCACAAACCGCCCTATACTTATGCCAACAAGACATCACGTTACTCATCTATTGATCATACGTGCACATAGGGAAGTAAAACACTACGGGGTATGTCATATTATATCAAATTTACGTCTCACATGGTGGATACCCAGAGTTCGACAAGTAGCTCGACGCGTAGTAAGAAAGTGTGTAAAATGCCAGAGACTAAAAGGTAAACCATATGTAACTGGACCAGCTCCACCTCTACCTGAATGCCGTGTAAAGCACATAGAACCTTTCCAAGCTGTAGGGTTAGATTACACAGGGGCATTGAAGACGAGAGAGCATGAGAAGGTTTATATATTATTGTTTACCTGTGCAACGTCTCGAGCGGTACACCTAGAACTATGTGGTAATATGTCTAGCGAAGAATTTATGCTGGCGTTTAGACGGTTTTGAGCCCGTCGTTCATTCCCTCAACTCATTCTTAGTGACAATGCTCCCACTTATGTCCAGGCATCAAAATATCTAAAGGATATGAGTAGTGATCCTACTATCATCACTTTTTTGGGAGAAAGGAAGTGCAAATGGAGGTTCATTCCAGCTAAGGCACCTTGGTTTGGTGGAATGTGGGAACGGTGTGTCGGCATAGTAAAGTCAGGACTCAGAGCGGTAGTAGGACGTGCTCTATTAAAGAAGAGTGAGTTGACGACAGTCCTCACAGAGATAGAGGCAGTCGTGAATGATCGCCCGCTTACATGTGTACATCGACCTTCAAGAACCACTACCATTAACGCCAGCTCACTTGCTATATGGAAAACCATTGACTGCATTTCCATCTGATTTCCAATCCATAGTAGAGTTAGAGGATCCCTCGTTGTACTCTGAGGTAGCGGTGTCTAAGAGATATCAGTATATATCAATGATAATCGTGGATTTTAGGAAACGGTGGATTAATGAATATCTGCTAGCATTGAGGGAAAGGAGTGTTACTCCCTCTGGTAGACCAACGGCACCTACTGTTGGTGAAGTTGTTTTAATTAAAGAAGATAGTCCTCGTTTATACTGGAAATTGGGCCGCGTTTTGGAGGTATACAAGGGGGCAGACTCTGTAGAGCGGGTGGCGCTATTGAAGACAGACACTGGAACTACTGTTCGTCCTATCGCACGTTTGTACGCTTTGGAGCTCGATTCCGCATTGCAATCTGATGCTCCACCTGTTATTGCTGGGTCCGAGGATTCTCAAAGTAATGACTCACCTCTTACTGATGGTCATCATTCTCGGACTGGGACGCGTCCCAGACGAGCTGCTGCTGGTGCCGTCGACATGTGGCGTCAGAAGATTGCCTCTGGGCAACTTTAAGTTTAAGGTGGGGTTCAGGTATTTTTTTTGTGGGGGGGGGGGGAGTGTATCGTAAATACGATAGGCTATGACTCTTTTGTGATCCCGTATGTCTCTGTGACGTCACGGTCGATCCTGCAGCACGACGTAGAACGATATTATAAGATTGTAAATAAGTTAAGTTATAAAAGGCCTAATATGCTATTAAGCAATATTGCCATAGTCTTATGTAGTATATATGAATTTATCGTATATATAAATATAATTTATCGTATAGAGCAACCTACTGGATTGGTTATCCAATGGACCCGGGTTCAAATCCCGATATGTCAATGGGAAGATATTATTGGGATTGAATTTGTGCTGTACCTAGTATCAGTGCATTACCACAAAGCCCACCGAAATGCCAAAAAAATACCCTCATTGTTCCCTGATTAAATAACACTGTATGAATATTCCCATATTCAAAATATGTTACAAAGGGACAATGCCTAGTGAGTTCACTGCTCAATAGGTGGCGTTCTGAGAGTGAGGGTCTGAGTCTGGAGGGTGAGACGGTGAAGCACTTGAACGAAGCAACCAGCCGCTTCAGAGATGGAGCTGCTTCGAGCCATGATGGATGCTTCGCATGTCTCACTCCCCAGACTGGAACAAGACCTCACGGGCTTCACCGTGTTGAGCAGTGGAATGTACAGGCTCTCAGCCTATGCCCGAGAGGGAGTAGTTGGAATATAGAAAAAAAAAAAAAAAAAAAATGCGGTACGATTATTTGGGCTCCTGGCGTTTGCCAAGGCATCAAGGTGTGCCTCTGAGAAAGAGAGAGCAGAGCCTCCACGAACACCAACCAGTTAACATCTAAATTCCGCCTTCAGTTGATCGAGCTATTGTGCCTCTAATCACAATACACTGACAGCAATACAAACAGCTACACCATCACAACGCTCTCATCGACGCCATGACTGACTGACAGATAAGCATAATATTCATGTCCATTCCCATGTAATCATTTATTCTTTCTTTCACTTGACTCGAGTCTCGGGACCGGTGTCTTGCCTCCCATTGTCCGCCATATTGGGTAAACGTTCTCCCTTGCCTCATTGCCACGTGGAAATATTGGTGAGTTAATTCCTGGCTAATATTAACCCTTATAACCTTACCCAATATATACATTTATTATGTGAGACCTTTGGATATAAATTAGCTTGTTTCAGATTGAATTCAATTTAGATATGGAGTACTTTTAATTTAGATTGATTTTATTTGATTCATTATAGCTTAGTAATATTTAACTTCCATTGATAGTTTACCACATATACATTGAAATGTATTGAAAATGTAGGACACAGGAAAAATTTGCTGGCGATCAACAACAGCAATTATTCATTGTCACTTTAAACTGGTCATATGTAGGTCACTTATATAAAAAATATGAAATCTGTCACAAAAAGCATCTGCACACAGGGTATGATAGTACACTTGTAAAAACACAAAATATCACAAAGAACAGTGTTTACACAATTCTCACATGTTTGCATGACCTGTACAATAAAGAAAATATGCAAATGACAAAGTTCTTGACACCAGGACACCCAATTAATCACGTTATCATAAACAAACACTGCTTCGCACACAATGTCAATTTTATTTGATATGCAAAACACTTTGATATTTTTTTTTTTTTTAAACATTATTGCACAGTTTCACACAAACACTCACTTTGACGTTTTCAACTTACCAGTTACGTTGAGAGATTTGGCCTTTTCATCATAGGTGGCCTCTCTTTTCCTTGTTTCGGAAAGCCTTCAGTCCCTTGTTGTAGAGAAATGGTCTTTCCTGGAACCATTCCACCAGGTCTTGTTCTTGCTCCTCCAAAAAGGCTACGTAATTCCTCTTGCATGGAGGAGGCGTCGAATCTGAGGAGATATCCGGCTCTTCCTCAGGTGTCAGCACACACCTCTCCTCATGTGTCATCACACGCCTCTCCTCTTGATCTCCCTGCAGTGGAGATTTGGGTGACCCCAAGCGTGATCCTGAATGGGACGTCGAGGGGGAGGGAGTTGGCCTTGTTTGGGTCTCTGTACCTGGGCCTGGTTGGTGGTCTAGGGGTGTGGCCATCTTCTTCGCCTTCGTAGCTTTTCCCTTCAGGGCCTTCTTCACTACCTTCTTATGAGGTTTTTGTGTTTTCGGCATGATGAATTTCGGAAAACGGTGCGCGGGCGGGTGTAGGAACGTGTGATCGCGGTTGTGTGAACTAGGGTAATGACACCCTGACACGACTGGCGTATATATATGGTCAGTGAAAATTGTGCGACCATAGATAGTGTTATCGCAAGGGTCAAGGTGTCCCCAATATGATTTCTGTGCCCAACGTTCGCTTTCAATCGACCTACATTCGCCCTCATTTGACTCATGTCGTCCTGCTGTCGTGTTGCATTAGCTGATATTCGTCGAAACACTCACTGCATTCGCACAACCACCGTACGGTAGTCGCCATAATCGAGCGAATTCGCTCACAAGCAGCGTTGCCAATAATTGCAAGTCGCCATATTCGCTCCAAAGCTCGCAGGCAATTTGTTCATAATCGCCCATATTAGTCCGGTATTCGCTAGGCATTCGCACAACATTCGACCTATTCATCCGACATTGCCTATTTCGCCGGTACTGGTGAATACGGGGACAATGGTACGAATTGTGCGACTATCGTGCGAACAACATCGAATGCACTGAGACAAAGGGTGAATGTCGCACAACATTCGCCAAAATTTTGAATTCGCACCCGTTTTTTGGGTATACTCAAAATTTACGGCGAATCTGGGGGAATCTGGGAAAACATGGGCGACGCTGGGGCGAACGCTGTGCGATTTTGGTGACAATTGGAGAATATTCGAGCGAATATGGCGAATCTTGGGACATAGACAAAAAGATCCTGTCGCCCTCTGTCGCTGGGCGTTCGCCATCGAAAAGTCACACAGTGGGATACCTCCTTAACCCTTTCTGTACCAGCGACCTTTTTTGTATTATATTTCAGCTACATTTAGACGATATGATGAAGGTTAGGAAGGATCTGTGGTAGTTCAAAGGATTAAATGACGTAGTTTGTAGCCTTCTCATTGTTAGAGGTTCTGCCTTTGCTGAATAATATCGTCATATAGGCTACATACCAAGATATAATGGAAAGGACGTCGCCGGTACAGAAAAAGATAAATTGCAGGCCCGAATGTAAATAATGGGTATGGAGATATTTAACCCATTCAGTACCGGTGCCGTCCTTTTATTATTGCTCTGGCTACTATTAGACGATTATATTCAGTTCAAACAGGCCCTCCAGCCATTACCAGGCTTCAAACTATGTGTCTTAACCCTTTTCACTACCAGATCCTTCTGAACCCTCTGATAAATCGACGACGTACTTTTCTGGTATATATATATATACTGTATACATATATATATATATATATATATATATATATATATATATATACAGTATATATACAGTATATATACATACATATTATATATATATATATTTTTTTTTTTTTTTTTTTTTTGAGGGGGGCTAATATTAAAAAAAAAAATTCAGATTAGGATGAGCAATTATATGGTTGGTTTGAGAGATTCTGTAGCCTTTAAATTCCCACAGATCCTTCCTAAACTGTATAAAATCATCAAATAATAGCCAAAATAAACTGGTAAAATGCGTCATATCCTCACGGGGTTAAACTGAACAAATTCGTCTAAATGCAGTTAGAATAACATTCAAAAGATGTTGCCGGTACAGTAGGGGTAAAGTTTAAGGGGCGATGGGCATATATATTTGCTCATATATGTATCTACAGTATATAATAATTTATTAGTGTCCTCCGTAGGCCTCCATCAAGCTTAAAAAAACACCCGCCAAAGACCCTCTTCAAGCTAAATGTGTACATTTGTTAATAAAATAATGTCCCGGCCGATGGTATGTTCCTGTTAAATTACAGACTCGCTATTGCTCGCCAGGAACAAATCGACACTTAAATGACACGACAAGTCTAAATATTGACAACGAAATGGGGCAATAGGTCATAGACGTCCTAAAATTTGAAAACTTATGGCGCTAAACATGAGGAATAAAGCGAACCAGAAAAACGACCCATCTCCCCGCAAATAGACGAGGTATCACCCGTCACAGCAGGGTGTCAAACCAGAGTAATTTTATTTTAAGACTTGAATTAATGTGAGGAGGAATACAAGAAAATTAACGTGAAATAGCCTTGTTTTGGATATTTTATCACTTCCAAACACATATTAACCCTTTCACGCATTTGTGACGCAGAGGTTGCCAGATTAGCAATAATAAATAGAGTTCTCTCACTCTTATAATTACCTCTCCAAAATTAGTTTTCTGCCCACAGCTAACTCAAAGACAACTGCAGAGGTTGAAGTAACTAAACTAAAGGTTTCTAAATACCCCTGATGGTAACAAAGGCTTTGAAGTATCCCCAATAGGCTCAAAATCGCGTCATATGTCGGAGAGGGTTAAGGGGATAGGGGATATATTTTGGCCTTATATTTTGTATTTATGTATATTTTTAGTTTCTTCACTACACCTCCATCAAGCATAAAAAACCACCTCCAAGACCCTCCTTCAAGATAAATGTGTACATTTTCAATATATAAATGTCCCGACCGCCTTTTAAATTACAGGCTCGCTGTCGCTCACCAAGACAAAATCGACACGTAAATTGCTTGAAAGGTCTTAATAATGGCAAAACAATGGGGCGAAAGATCCTAATATTGCCAAACTAATTGGGCAAATGTCTAAAAATCTCAGAACAAATGGGGCTAAACTTGAGGGAGAAAGGAGGCCCGAAAAACGTACAATGAAGCATAAATCTACTGGTGTATATTTAGGAAGGATGACTAAATATGAGAAGGAATACAAGATAATTAAAATGAAATAGCCTTGTTTTGGTTAGTTTATCACTTCCAAACACATACTTAGGGGAGATGGGTCGTTTTTATGGTCCCCCTTCTTCCTCAAGTTTAGCCCCATTAGTTTTCAGATTTTAAGAGGTTCGCCCCATTTTTATATCAATATCAAGACCTTTCGTGCCATTCAGGTGTCGATTATTTCCTGGCGTTCGATAGCGAGCCTGTAATTTTAAGAGAAACCGGCCTTTGGCCGGGGCATATTTATGTCGAAAAATTTACACATTTATCTGGAAGCTTGATGAAGATCTAGCGAGGAAACTAAAAACTATATGAATACATAAATATATTAATAGACTAAACAAAATAACCACTGTCCCCTTAACCCTCAGGCCGCAGGGCCCGACATATGTCGGGCGAGAGAACAATGGCCATCACTACGGGGCCCGACATATGACGGGCGGCATTCTGAGCACATTAGGGGCTCTGAGAGAGAGTCCACGCGTTGGGAGGACGATAGGCGGGCTCTGACCGCTCGGCATGGACCGTGTGAGGTGACTGAGCTCCCCACCACAACATCCCAAACCCCTGGCCTCTCGAGAACAAGGAAAAACTGGTGAATTTACTGTATTTTAAGGTATTTCCCTTCGTGTTGCAACATAGTTGCAAGATAACCCGTGGTCGTACAAGGATGATTCAGGTGTCATTGGAAAGCTCTATTATCGCCGTTTCACGGATACATAATTGGATTACGCTCTGGCTCTTGTTTATTCATGAAAAAGAGCATGGAATGAAGCTCGTTTAGGGTAAATATGCCCGACAGGCTGGTAGTAGATGTTATATCCCCGTTTGACAGGGGTTAAGAACTGTGAAGCATAAAACTACTGGGGTGTATTTAGGAAGGATGACTACAATGAAAGGAATACAAGAACATTAACATCAACTAACATTGTTTTGACTAGTTTATCACTTCCAAACACATAATTTGAACTATATACCATCCTTGTATCCTTATAAACACAATAACGAAGACAAAAATTAATTGACTCAGTTTTTGCTATTTTATCACTTCCAAACACATTAAAAAATATGAAGCATAAATCTACTGGTGTATATTTAGGAAGGATGACTACAAAGAATGTGCATACCGTCGCCGCATACATCTCTCGTTGGCCACAACCTGCATGATCCGTGGTAGCAAAATGGCGGAAGTGGGCCGATCTCTGGTACTATAGGGTCTCTAGTGGGAATGAAGACGGAGTCACACGAACGATATTTCCGTAAATTTTTACGGGCAATTTCATGAAAGCAGCTTCCAAATATAAATTCCAGCTTCCAAATATAATTTCCATAATAAATAAACTACCTAACATAATCTACCGTCGATCTAGTTTCCGAAGCCAATGCGAAAAAGCCTCAAAATAGTACGAGAAAAAACTTGCTCATCGAAAATTGCCGGAAAATGCGTTCGTGTGACACTACCTTAACCCTTTCAGTGTGAGGACGAGATTCTTTTTACTTGATTCAGGCTATCATTAGATGATTATATTCAGCTCTGGAAGGCATCCTCAGAATTAATGAGGAAAAGTATATCTCGCTTAACCCTATACTTATGACTTCCAAAATCCCTTCCTAAGCTAAATAAAATTGTCTACTGATAGCCAGAATAAATTAAAAAATGCCCCGAATGGGATACTACTACTACTACTACTACCTAATATTGATAGATGGAGAAATATCGCAAGATGATCCAGCACTACGAAAACAAGTCAAGGAATATCATCATCTCAGGCATTCTCCCCAAGATCGATGCACCTGACAGATTCTACGACAAGGCCTTCAGCACAAACAGCCAACTAAAATATTTGTGTCTGAAGAAAGAAGTTGACTTCATCAACCTCTGGGATAATTTATATAACCAGCCTACTCTGTTCCGCAAGGATGGCACTCATCTAAACCGTGTGGGTTCAGTACGCATGGGTCGTCTCCAACATGAAGCAGTCCGCAGCCATGGATACAAAAACGCCAATCGAGAAGAAGAAGCAGCAGCGACATGAGGACAGCCATGAACATAAATGTAGATCCGACCAGAACCAAACATTTTATTAAAGAGCGTTCCGTAAGTTCTAAAATCACAAATTTAAAGGTTCTCTATGCAAACGCTCGTAGCATAACGCAATAAATTTTTCAGATTTAGAGGAACTAGTGTTTACAGAAAATTATGACATGATTGGCATAACAGAATCTTGGCTCAATATAGAATACAGAGACTTTTTAGCAGATAATTCACTTCCCGGTTATGTAATGTTTGAGAAAAGCCGAATAAATAAAAATGGAGGTGGCGTTTTACTTTTTATCAAAGAAAGTCTTAACCCGACCCTCTTGTCAAAATAGTCCATGAGCCAGGCCAGATATCGGTACCACCTGGGGTGACTAAACACGAATGGTACTAAAATGTTTATAGAGTGACTGTAAGTACATTAAGATATGATAGCCTTCTCGCACTGGTAGCTTAGTCTAATTTTTTTGATGCAATAGGGGCGCTACCCAAAAATAAAGATTTTTAGCGTGACGCTCGGCGTTTTCCTCATTTTCTTTAAAATCCATCACACAATCATCGCGAAACTTTGAACACCTATGTAGAATTATATTCTCTACCAGAGTTGTTCCTAGGTATTTTTCAAATTTCCTCATATTTCGGAATATACTCTATATTTTGGGTATTTTCCTCTAAATCTAGAATAAATCCTTAAATATGGGGAACATTGAAAAATATATTCTAACAGCTCTTGTAGCTTATTTGATTCTCTACAAGAATTATTCCGATGTGTATTTCAAGTTTCTCCATATTTAGGGGTTTATTTCATATTTGGGGATTTTTTGTTATATTTTGGGGATAATTTATTATTGGAAGGAGCAAACATATGTAGAGTGGTTTCCATGTAATGTGTTTGTTTGTTCATGGTTTAATGGTGATATTTTTTGCAGGTGTGTGTCGACTGTTTGACGGCAGGATGTAACCATCTGCGAGGAAGAGAGCACGGATCGACTGTATCATCCACTGCTCTGATGATGACAGCGATGCTCTGGTGTCACCACAGGATTTGGACTCCTGGAACACATTGCTCAGGGCTGCAGAAATCAGGCAGCATGATCCAGTCCTGGAAGCAGCCAAGGGCCTTGAAGAAGGAGGAATACCACACATACATTATCACCGTAAATGTCGTAGTCTCTTTACAATGAAGAAGTCACTGGATTCTATCCTTGCCAAGGGTGTCAAGATAGAATCAGCAAGCGTCGACCCCAGGAGGAGGGCATCAAGGGATGCCCCTAGTACTAGCAGGGTGTATGCCAAAGTATGTATCTTCTGCGAGAAGTCAAGCAAGTACATAAAAACAACAAAGACAAGGGAGCCACTCATACAGTGTGTTGAGCTACGAGCAGATGAGAAGATTCGCAGAGCAGCAATAAGGAAACTCAACCAGAGAATCCTTGGTTTAGTTAGCAGAGACCTTGTTGCTGCAGAGGGTCACTACCACAAGTCGTGCTACAAACTCTTCACAAAAGATGATTTCCCAGCGGCCGCCAGGTCGGGTGCAGGTGAAAATCAGGAAGAAAGCGAGGAAGCACGCTACGAAGAGGTTGAGACAGAAGCCCTCGAGGAACTCTGCTTGTATATAAGGACCAAATTATTCCCCAACCCAGAGGTACTGCCTATGACAAACCTCACATCTAGGCTTGAGAGATCCATGATGTCCCGTGGTATTATCCAACTGAAACCAGCGACAAAGAAACATGTTCGCCGAAAGATTGAAACCGAGTTTGGAGAATCACTACGCTTTGTCCCAGATGAGAAAGGAAAGCTTCTAATCTATCCACACAGCCTCTCAATGGACGACCTTGCCCGGCAAGCACACAAAATGGCAAAAGACCTGCAAGAAGCAAGAGCAGCTAACTCTGAAGATGTCTTAACCAAAGCAGGAATGCAGCTGAGGAATGAGATCAATAAACAAGATGTGAGTCAGCCATGGCCTCCCGATACAGATCAGAATGTCATTCCTGCAGCAGTCACTCAATTCCTGCACACCCTGCTGACAGGAGAGTGTGAGTGTGAAACTCCCTCTGAAAGAGCTCAACGTCTTGCCACTTCCTTTGGCAGTGACTTGGTCTTTGCTGTTACCAGTGGCAAGACAAAACCACCCAAGCACGTACTGCTGACCAATGCTGTAAAGTCTTTGACAGGAAACACAGAACTGATCCGAACTCTGAATCGTCTTGGTCACTGTGTGTCTTACTCAATGTTTGAGGAGATCGATACAGCCCTTTGTATCCAGAAGCTGGAATGCTCAAAGGATGACATTCCACTGCCAGCAAACATCTACCCTGGTGTGTTCACAACCCTGGCCTGGGATAACATTGACCGACTTGAAGAGACCCTAAGTGGAGCAGGTACTTCTCATAGAGTCAATGGCATTGCTGTCCAGTCCAAGGCTGCAGGCTCTGTGCCAGAGAAAGTCCTGCCAGAGATTACCAAGTCCAAGATAAGAAGCATCACTCAGACATCATCAATGCTGCCAATATACAATGTTGGGCGGCGGGCAGGGCCACCTAGGATTGAGACTGCGTATGTCGACACTACCAAGGAAGTCCAGGATTCAAAGACAAAGAACCATATCTGGCTTCTTACTCGAATGTCAGACCATGAGGACCAGTCCATCAGCAGTTGGACTGGGTTCAACATCAAAATGCGCAGAGACATTGCAGTGGTTCAGGACACTGTAAGCTACCTGCCCACTATCAATGCTCCCGCAACAGAAATGTCCACCGTTAATGAAATCTTGGAACAAACGCATGCTATCATGCAGTCCTTACAGCTTAACAAGATTGTGTGCGTGTTTGATCAAGCACTCTATGCCAAAGCTGCCGAAGTTATCTGGAAACAAGAGAAGTTCAAGAACATTATCATCAGGATGGGCGTCTTCCACACAATCTGTAATCTCATCTCCACCATAGGAAAGAGGTTTCAAGATGCAGGTCTTAGAGATCTGTGTGTGGAATCAGGTATCATCGCAGAAGGATCAGTGTCAGGAGTGATGAACGGCAAGAGGTACAACAGAGCAGTGAGACTACACAAGCTCGTGTATGAAGCACTGATGAGGCTTGCATGGAAAGGCTTCCTTTCATGGCTAGAAGAAAACCATTCAAGGGACATACACCATCTAGATGAAACACTGAAGGACATCAACAGCTTTCACAGCAATGTGTCTCAGGGACTCTTTCAAGAGCTGATGGAGAGTGAATCATGCACACATATCATGAAGCTTTTCCAAGTTTATCTTGAGACCCTCAGAGATGAACACAACCTCTCAGCATTCTGGATGTCATACCTGGACATGGTTGAGATCATGCTGGACTTAATTCGAGCCTCCAGAGAAGGCAACTGGATGCTCCACCTAGGAGCAATCCGACAGATGATACCGTGGTGTTTTGCCTATGACAAAGTGAACTATGCCCGGTTCCTAACCTACTACTATGCCTTGATGTCTCGACTGCCCATTGAACACCCAGAGGTCCATGAACACTTCATGCAAGGTGGCTTTTCGGTCCAGATCGGTAGCAAGAATCCCTTTGGACGGATCCCTGTGGACCAGACAATCGAAGAGACGATCAACAAAGACACCCAGACACCAGGGGGCACAAAAGGCTTCAGCCTGAAAGGCGGAGCTGTCGCCAGGTACTACCTGACATCGGAGTATCGCAGCAGGTACTTAAGGCAGCTCAGGACTATGGTAGTAGGCCAAAAGTATACTGACTTCAGCCACCCAGACCTACAGATGCCCAGGATTAGAAGAGATGAGGCCGATGTCCAATCTTTAGTTCAACTGATGGAGACCAGCTGGTTGAACCCCTTCAACGCAGAGCAAGAAGATCTTGTCAGTTTGTCAACTGCGACTATGGCACCACCAGAAGTTGTCAAAGACCTTCTAGGGGCCTACAGAATAGGAGAGGATGCATATCAAGCCTTCAAGGAAGAGCGCCTGGAGATCGATACGCCAACTATACAGTTTCATGACACGATGACGAAGACGAAACTGAGAACGTTCACTAACATCAGAATGAAGCCACGCTCACAAGACCATGCCAAGGAGGTTATCTTAAAGGCTGACAGGAACCTATTTGGCCAGATGATCCTTGTTGCCGAGAACAGAAAGCTCAAAATGAGTGATGTCTTGGCTCATCCCCTGGGGCCTTTGCCTTGGGCACTTGCCAGCGGTGATGGGTCTCTCCGCAAGACCAACAAGGCTGCCCTCGCAAAGGAGTTAGAGAGGAATGTTTCTCCTGCAGAAGTGATACCCGAGCCCTCTGCTACCATAATTGATGGGATGAGCCTGGTCCACAAACTGAAGGGAAACGACAAAACTTTTTCACAGCTTGCAGGTACAGCACTGAGTCACGCTGTTCATGAAGGTGCTAAGAGCAGGCGCATTGATGTTGTGTTTGATATCTACAAGGAGACATCCATCAAGGATGCAGAACGAGCCAAAAGAAGTGCAGGCACAGGAATTCATTTCAAGAACATTCAACCTGGGCACAACATCCAGCAGTGGAGAAAGTTACTCGGTAGTTCCTCCAACAAGGCAAGTCTTATCAAGTTCTTGGTAGAAGAATGGAAGGCACCACAGCACAGGGAGAAGCTCAAGGACAAGGAGCTGTATGTCACATGTGAGCAGCGCTGCTTCAAGATCACCAAAGAGCAGTGGGAAGAGGCTCCTGAGCTTAAGTCAACTCAAGAAGAAGCAGACACACACGCCTTCTTCTCCATGCACTTCATGCAGCAGAATCTGGGAACAAGTCTGTCATCATCACTGCAGAAGATACAGACGTCATGGTGTTGTGTCTTGGCATGTGCCACAAGATCCCATCCCATCTGTTCCAGAAGTGCGGGACGAAGAACCGGACAAGATTCCTGGATATCACCACACTGAGCCGCACACTGGGAGGCAGCGTGTGTGATTCATTGATTGGTATGCATGCCTTTACAGGCTGTGATACCGTCAGTGCATTCGCTGGCCGAGGGAAGATGACGACACTCAAGCAGGTGAAGATGGACAAGACATACCAGCATGCTTTTCACGAACTTGGACGCTCATGGGAAGTGTCTCCTGAACTCTTTGAGAAGCTACAGGAAATCACCTGCCACATGTACCTACCATCTACCCACACAACTAAGGTAAACAAGCTTCGGTATGAGCTGTTCTGTGCAAGACGTGGAGAGGTAGAGTCAAGTCAACTCCCTCCTTGTGAGGACTGCCTCTTCATGCATGCACTGCGTGCAAACTACCAGGCTGCGATCTGGAGGAGAAGTCTTCAGAGCCAGCCATTTGTTGCGAACCCAACAGACTGCGGTTGGATGACAGATGAGGACGGTAAGCTTGCCGTCAACTGGATGCGAGGCTCACCAGCACCAGATGCTGTTATGCAGCTACTGTCTTGCAAGTGTGTGCGGTCATGCGAACTCCCTAAGTGTACTTGCCTCAGCAATGGTCTAAAATGCACGGACATGTGCAGGTTACAGACATGTCAGAACAAGGCTATTGAAGAAGAGCCGGTGGCACAACAGTCAGATTCCGAGTCTGACGTAGATGATATTTAGGAGTAGTAATTTGCCATAATAGTATGTACAAGCCCATGGCATGCTTAGTGTGTATTTACAGGACTTGTATTAAATGTGACAATTACTATATGCATTTTGTTGACATTTAGGCATTCCTGTCCCCAAATTTGACATTTTAACAAATTTCGGAATTTTCGGTAGGGTATGTCTATTCAAGAAGTGATAACGACCATTAAGCTACCAATGTGCAAGGGCTATCATATCAAAACATAAACTAGAGACATGTAGCAAGCTAAAAACACCTAAGAGAATTAGTCACCCCGGGTGGTACCGATATCCCAAAATTCGGGTCTTGGCTCATGGACTAAAACCTCAAATTGTGAACGTCGACACATCCTTTGTACTAATCTATATTTTACTAATTTCACCACAACACCAAACACCCCCAAACACCCCCAAAGAAATCAATTAAAGTATATAATTATGTGATCCACCGGGCTTCGAACCGGGGTTATCACACACAGATTTTTGACACCTTAACCATTACACCACCAGGACGGTTAAAGGTTTATGCACACGCCTACGACTTTTTATCCATTCTCGAATACTGGATATTAATCTAATCATGTTCATACTCCCAACCGCGCTATGGTAGGCCTAATGTTTAAGTGAGAGGAAAGAATATTCATGGGGCACAGATCTTAAAGAATAATAAAGGTAAACAAAATAATACTTGCATTAATATACAGACCTCCAGTTCAATCAGTGCAAACTGACCGAGAAATTTACGAACAAATTGCAGATGTAAGTAACTCACAAGATACCGTAAATTTTGGCGACTTTAGTTTACCTGCGACCAAGTGGGGCGATACTCTTATTTCACACTCTGGACATGACTTGTATGCAACTTGCAAGAGAGTTCGCTCTATCAATTTGTTCGATCGCCGACCCGTGGTAATAACATTCTTGACCTTGTACTTGCAACAAAAGAAGAATTAATAGAGAATTTGAATGTTGGTGATGAATTCAGTAACAGCGACCATCGTACAATGAATTTCAGTTTAAAGTTTACTAGTAACGAACCAAATAGCAGCATATAGAAAGTCACTAATTTCAAGAAAGTAAACTTTCGTAAACTTAGAGCTATGTTTACAGATACTGACTGGAGCTTTCTAAATAACAATAACGACAGAAAGACATCTTGGGAATTATTTGCAACCACTTACCTAAAATCAGTGCAGGACTGCATACCATCGAAAATACGGCGCATAGGCCATAATGATAAGCCCAAATGGTGGAAAAAAGATATATCAGACAGTTTACTTGCTAAAAAGGCTTACCTATAAAGGGTTTCCCTTAGTTCTTTCTTCACCTTACCCTATATATTTTGAATGGATATAGACTTTCTTTCTGTGTTTCGTACGAAATGGCTCGAAGGAATCATCCCACAGCCGCATCAGGGAGTGGCATTGGGGTAAATTTTATACCATCCACCTCGTATAATCAGAGCCCGGGAAAGGTCGTGGGTATATTAGGCCACAGTTTTGTGAGTTGCCTAGGGGTCTCCCGCAGCGAACTTTACGACCCGGATTTTGTTTTGAGAGCGTTTAGTGCCCCAGGAGCCACTCTCGATAACATAACATCAACACCAGCGTGGGATGATCTTTTGAACATAAGGGTGGATTCTGTTGAGGGTTGGGGATAGGGTCTGGATCCATAATATCATTAGCTTGCTATATGAGGTCTGACCGGTATGGAGGTCACAATATTGACATAGGGGTACTCTGTACCGGCTATGGTACACCAAGTACTCGTTATATTAATAGTGGATTCTGTTGAGGGTTGGGGATAGGGTCTGGAGCCACAATTTCATTAGCTTGCTATTCGAGTTCTGACCGGTATGGAGGTCACATTACTGAAATAGGGGTACACTGTACCGGATATGGTACACCAGGTACTCGTTATATTACTAGTGGATTGTGTTGAGGTTTGGGGATAGGGTATGGAGCCACAATATCATTAGCTTGCTATATGAGGTCTGACCGGTATGGAGGTGACAATATTGACATAAGGGTACACTGTACCGGCTATGGTACACCAGGTACTCGTTATATTAATAGTGGATTGTGTTGAAGGTTGTGGATAGGAATAGATCCAATAAACCCGGCGTGGTCAGTAGTACCACTGGATTCCCCGGCGGAAGAGAAGGCTTCCAAATGAGGTTTTTCGGCTCGGCCAGAAGGATTCACCAATACAGATATCCTCACGCGGCGGAAAACGACCTTGCCTCCGTCATCACGGCGGAAAGGACTAGTGAGGTTACAAAACTATCACTCTACTCATACAAGACGATCCGATAGTTACCATTACATATTCTATAAGAATAATCATTAGTATGGGTCAGTGATACAAAGTGTCATAGATAAGCAGTCATATTGCCTTCATAGAAAAGGTCATCAGAGATCTTTTAAATAGAAGGATACGGCGGAAAATTAGAGTAGCAAGTGGGCTACATATAGTTTTACAGCGTATTTGAGGTATATCATGTGTGAATGTCTCGGTTTATCCTTATGAGCATTGATCCTTGGAAATTTCTTTTCCAGATCTCAACACAGCGAACTCAGCATAGAACCCAGGTAGGGGGGACCGATCCAGGCGGGGGGGGGGGGGGGTGTTGTAGCCATCATGCCTTTAGCAACACTGTGTTCAACTCCAACTTGTTTGTGCATCCCAGTCTTTAACTATAAACTTTGCGTAAAGTGTGTTAAGTGCTTGGACCGATCCAGAGGCATCTGGTTGTCAAAAAAGTGCGAGATTTGTTCAGACCTTCGGAGTGTGTTATTTGATCATCGTGATCCTTCATGCAGTAGCTTTATCGGAAATTAGAGCAACTTTTAATAGCTATACGAAGGACATCGCTCACAAAGCTCTTCAATGCGATGATGAAGCTCTTTGGGACCATTTAATTATTAAAACACAAGTTACTAAATCTCCTTCATCCCGGTCCAGCACTATATCTAAAGTTAAACCGAAAATTCTATCGAAAGAAATTGTTAGTAGCAGTGATAGCAGTGAATCAATTGCTACTAAGGCAACCCCCTCCAGCCGACCCAAGAGGGCGCGGTCAGTATCTCCACGAGAAGATCGACCCAAGTCAAGATCTAGATCGCCTCTCAAACAATCTTCGAAGTCATCAGGTACTTCACGGTCACGGTACAAGAAGAGAAAAACAACTCCTGAAACGGCGACAGCTCTCGCACAGATTTCAGGCGGGAAGGGTCTTCAGCAGAAAACCCGTACGGAGTCGACGTGCTCGGGACGCCGGCAACCGCCGGGGTCTCGTCCTCCATCCTCCGCCCATACCTCTACCGAGCCTCATGTCCAATCTGGCAGTTCAGAGGTGGGGACGGAGGACGTTGAGTCAACTCCCAGGGATGGTTCAAGTGATATAAACACAGTGTCTCAATCTCTTAGACAGGATTTGTCTATACCTCGGGTAGACGAGAGTTTCGTCAAAGGTTTTGGCGGACCAATATGGGGGTTACCCGGCGGGTGGCCGTTACTATGAAAGTGTGAGCCATAGGACAAAGGCTAGGGTAGAACCGGACGATCATAGTGTTTGGCGACACCTAGAGCCAGTGCAACCAGGTACACAAAGAAAATACCCGGTGGGGGTAGGGGACAGTGAGAATGTGAACATTATGCATCACGACCCGGTACCTTCATCCATCCCAGACTTGACATGGGAAGGTTTTGAACAGAGGTTACTATCCGAGGTACGGCAACACCCGGAAAATATGGAAGTGGTAGACGAAAGGCAGGAGGAAGTAGAACCATTACCAACCCGAACGCTCAGCTATTGTATCAGAGGTAGACTCAGTAATGTCTAAGGAGTCACAGAAAGAGTTTGTGACGAAAGGCGATTTACAGACAATTTTACATAACTTCTTGCAAAATTTTCAGAGTCCAGCGATGTCACCGGAAGTTCCACCGAACGTACCGGAAGCTCCACTGACAACGTCTGTTGTGAGGCCCTTGGAGACGGCCAAGGTTACTGCTCCACCTAACGTATCGCCCCCTCTTACTTGTGCTAGTATTATTCCTGTCACATCTATTTTAACTACAACTAACGTAAGGGTTATCACAGATATTAATCCTTCACCATTGGAAAAAAAACTATCAAGAAAGGCCCTATGCCGCTTCTTTATGGTCCAGATTTGTTATCCTGTTTATTATTCCTAGGGGGTAGCGGAGAAATGGATATAAATTAAATTACTAAACCTAGAAAGATGAATTGGCCAAGGCTATAAAATTTTACCGGGTTTGACTTACTTGTAAACATGTATGTGTAGGTTATCAGTGGTAGTCCCAGTAATATCTATGAAGTACTTCTAGTATTAAAGGAACTTAGCTGTGATGCAAAGAGTGTCGATTAGGTGATGGACATGTCGGGAGGCAAATATCAGGGAAGTTTTGGTGTTATGTGGCAGCAGCTGGCGGTCTGTCTTGGCGGGGTGAAGTCTGTGTGAAGTGTGTCTGAGATTCCCTTTTATCGTGACAATATAAAATATATTTAAGGGTTCTATATCGTCCCTGTGATTAAATAATAAGGGAAAATAAACTAAGATATAATTGGTACAACCACAGTAATATTTATCCACAAAGATAAATAAAGTAATGCGTATAAACAAAAAGGAACCAGCTGTCGTGAACCCGGGAAATTCAAACTACGGTATATATACCAGCTAGGATACACGACATACTTCGCCACCAGATATATACAAAGTATTTACAATTGTCCCGTCCCGATCATGGATCGCCAGAACTGGGAGGAACCCAATGCAGCCCGACGTGACGGCCTCTGAGGGGTATCACCTCGGTCCGCTCCAGTAGCAGGAAGGATATTATCAGAGTTCGGCTTGCTGTCGCCATCCGCTACCTCTAAATCTATCTCTAGTGGGTATAGCTTAACCACCGGTCTGGTGGTCAAACCGGCTTCTGTTTTCACCTGAACTACCCTACATTCGTTGTCAGGACCACGAAGAAGTTTCATTATCCGTAATATACGCCAAAAAAGCCAGGGGCCGTCATCATGTACTAGAACGACGTCCCCAACTTGTGGCGATGCTATCCCTCTTTTTACCATTAAGTGACGATGTTGCTCCCTGAGTGATATTAAATAATCAGTGCTCCACCGTTTCCACAGGTCATGTGAGAGTTTTGTTACATAATGGAAGCGTTGGTTGACGGAATCATTGTTACGCCACGTCGTGTCCTTGAGATCTTCATCCGTGACTTCTCGCCTTGGAAAGCTTCTGATCTGCCTCCCATGAACCAGATGTGAAGGAGTGAGGGGTAGAGGGTCTTCAAGATCACTGTAGGTTTAGCCAAGCGGGCGATCATTGACTGTGGCCTCGAGCTCCAGTAATACCATATTCAGTTCCTCTGTGGTAACCAATGCTCGACCCAGTACCTTCTTCAAGCCAGCCTATAGGATGCCAATGACCCGTTCCCATATGGCACCGAACCATGGCGCCCTGGCCGGTATAAACCGCCACTCGCACTTGAATTCCGCTAGAGTACCTTTTAACCTGGCATCATCTATCAACTCCCGTAATGTACTGGCTCCGCTAACAAATGTGGTGGCATTATCACTCATCATAATCTCAGGGTAACCCCTCCTGCTACTAAACCTACGGAACGCATGCAAAAATGATTCGCAGGAGAGGTTAGACACCGTCTCTACATGGCCCGCTCTAGTAACTGCACAGGTGAATAAGACTACATATAATTTACTTACAGTACCCCCCTTCTCTTTCACTGGCAAGGCACCTGTCTAGTCAACCCCCGTTACCTGGAAAGGACTCACTTCCTGAACCCTAAACTCCGGCAATGGAGGGGCCTGTACAGCACAGTATGATGTACCTTGCAATCTCTTGCAGATGATACATCCCCTTAAGGCTTTCTTTACTACCCGTCTAATCTTGGGGATCCACCATCTTTACCTTATGTAATTTACAACATAACTAACACCACTATGGTTACACACTTTGTGGCAGTAATTACTAAGGAGAGTGGCTATACGATGTTTATTAGGGATAAGGATAGGGTACTTGGCGCTATCATGTAAAGCTGACAAGTTTAGCCTACCTCTACAGCGTATCATGCCTCCCTCCATATAGAGGCCAAACTGCTTCACTATATTGCTTGGTGTGCCCTGTCCTTTTGACAAATAGTGGTGTTCCTCAGAGTAAGCTTCTCTCTGAGCTACCTTAATCATGGCTGGCTCTGCTGCTCTTAATTCCGGCACCGTCAAGTATGCCGGTTTTGCCTGATAGTTCCCTTGTGTCTTCTCTCTAAGAGTCCTAATAAACCTAAGGACCCATGCCATTACATGCCATGACATCATATATGAGCCATACCGGTCCCAATTCAATATGGCAGTAGGGGCAACCGGTACCGGCAATGACAGGGTTCCTTCTTGACTCGTGTTACAACCCACAGTGGTGTCACCTCCTATTGAGCCCCCTATTGGGCCATGATCAGGCCATAGCTTTTGGTGAGGTACCCATGTGGGCCCTCCCCACCAAAGCGAGCAACTAAGAACACATATGAAATCCCTCTGGTGAGTAGATCACAGGGGTTGTCCTCTGTGGACACATAACGAAAATGAGCGCCGGGGACTAAAGACTTTATCTCATCAACTCTATTTTGAACATATACAGGCAAAATCTTTTTACTAGACAACCAGCATAAGGTTATCTGGCTGTCCGACCAGAGGTATACATTATCTATAATCAGCTCGTCCGCGTAGGCCTCACATATATAACATGCGAGACGAGCTGCGAGAAGAACAGCAGTCAACTCCATCTTAGGTATGGTGAGGGACTTAATAGGCGCCACCTTAGCCTTGGCCATTACTAACCTACTCACCTCATCACCAACCGCATAGGCCGCTACACCATATGCTACTGAGCTAGCATCACTAAATAGGTGCAGCGTAACCCTCATAGAATTTGTGACCCGACGGGGAAACATGATACCTGTACTATCTATCATATCGTCATAAATACCCTGCCAGTTATCTCTCATGTCATCTGGAATGGGTACATCCCACCCACACTCTAATCTCCACAAGTCCTGTACGAACCTCCGCGCCCGGATGGTTACCGGTAGCAACACTCCTAGAGGATCGAACACACTCGCGGTTAGACTTAGAGCCTCAAGTTTTGTAACCAATGCAGGGCTACTTCCGCGGAAATTAACCTGTAACATATCCATGTCATTCAGCCACGCAACGCCAAGCACCTTAACCCCGTTTTGTTTGGCGGAAGCTATACCCTTCAGGTGCAACAGTTCCCGCAAACTCTCATTATTTGTGACCCACTCACGTAAAGACAGGTTAGCGCTGGAATATATTCTACGGGCATCCCAACATTGTTGTTGCAAATCACTTACATCATCACCAGTCCCCTGTAAGCTATCAATATACAACCCCCTTTTTAGCTTATTAACTACTTCACTGTTCTCCTGTATCATAGACAGGTGGTTTTGAATGGTAGCATTAAGGAGGAACTGGGAACAGGTGGCCCCGAACAGAACTGCACGGAACCGGTAGACAATGTAAGGACTTGCAACATCCAAGGGATCAACGGGCCACAGAAACCTAGTAGCATCCCTATCCTTCTCACTCAACCCCACCATGAGAAATGCTTTCTCAATATCACTCACCCAGGCAAATTGATGGCATCTAAAGCGTAGAAGTACCTGGGTGAGGTCAGCCACTAGCGATGGACCTGTATGGAGACAGTCATTCAGACTGAACGCCTTCTCGTCCATCCTAGCCGTACAGTCAAACACTATCCGTACAGGCGTAGTAACACTATCCTTAGTAATACCATGGTGAGCTAAGTAGTGGATGGGATGACCAGCTTGATTCCTGTTTTCTACCCTTTCAATAAACCCCCTTTCTATCTGATTATCCAGAACCTTTGTATACTGTTGACAGTAGTTGGGATCTTTTATAAATTTACGCTGCAGTCCTCTCATTCTACCCAAGGCTAACTTAAAGTTATCAGGTAATTTATCTATGTTATCTCTCCACGGCAGTTCCACTATATACTGTCCCTGTGCTTCGGAATACTGTACCGTTTCAGAAAATCTATTTAAGACTCTCTCCCCACCCTTACCAGTCTCATTAGGACTTATACCAATATGGTCCAAGTCCCATAGAGCTGTCAGATCCTTTAATTCTGGAGAATTCCTGCCAATATCTTCCTGTATCTCCACTAAAGGGTCTACTGCTAACTTAAGAACAGTGACTACATGGGTCTCTTCTATATCTGACTGATAAGTGCCACTCAGTGCATAACCATAAATTGTTGGTAACACAACTATACTTCCTTCCCTGACATAGCCTGAATGTACAAAGTGGAAATAAAAGTCCGCCCCAATCAGTAACCCTATCATATCTTCATCAGTGATACCTGGATCGGCTAATGTGTAACCCCGAGCCTTGATAGCATTTACCTCCATCTCTAATCCTCTCCCTGGTTTGTAAACTGGTAATTCCTCCACCACAACGGCCCTCAATTTCTGCACCCTTCTTCTGTGATGATAGGTTAACTCTACTATTTCATACTCAGTACTACCAAGTGAGCCAGTAAATCCCTGGAGCCTTAGCTGTTCCTTACTGACCCTAACGTAATCAAGCTGCGATAAAGCAGAGTGCAAGATGAAGGTACGTTGCGAACATTGGTCCAACAAAGCTCTTACTTTACTGGTATGACCGTTTCTGTCGGTCAAGGAAATCTGAATGGTAGGTAACAACACTGCATTACGGCCCGAAGCCACAGCCATGGTCACTGTTGGTTCAGGGGCCACTGGTTGTCCAGTTTGTTCAAGGCGTGGCGTCGGACACAAATAATTAAAATGTTTCTGTTGGCAGAATCGGCACGGCCTAATTTTAGGGTTAGTACACCCCTGGCTACCATGTTCTGACGACAGGCACCCGACACACAATTTCAACTGCCTTGCTCTATTGGCCTTGGCGGGACTGTTCTTGCATTTTGCACACTTTGCCCAAAAATGTCCTGTCTTTAAACACAACTTACATCCATACTTCTGCTTGGTATCGGGTTTCTGATACTCCGCATATGCTGCTGTGGCAGTCGCTCCAAACTGTTCTAGTGGATTATGTCTACTTTCTAAATTGCACACTTCAGTCTTAAACACACAAACATATTCATCCACATCCAGCCAGTTGTCTTTTAATTCACGCTTAATCACTTCAGAGAGTGCACTAGGAAGTTTATTATGCAACAGTACTGCACACATTTCACTTACTGTTACATCCATAGAGCGTAATGACTCTAACGGACACTCAAATGACGCGGAAAAATCTTTCAGAGCACTGACCTCCTGGTTAGGATGCGGGAGATTACACAGTTTCGCTATGTGAGCTGCTTTGTTGCGATCCTTTTGATCATAACTATTTCTTAGAATATTGACCGCTGGTTCATAACTCGCAGCGACCAAACTAAATCCACTAACAATTTGTAGAGCCTCACCACTGAGTTGTCCCTTTAGATACGTAAATTTCTGAATGTCAGTCAAGTCTGGTTGGGAGTGGACACTACAATCAAAGAGCTCCCAGAAACCCACCCACTGTGTTAGATCCCCGTCAAAAACTGGCAACTTCAGGGAGGGTAGCTTAATACCCTTCTGTTTCCTACTTGCTGCGCTATCATGAGATCTACCAGTAATGGTTGTCTGTAGAGCACTATCTAACTCAGCTAACTGACTGTTTACCTGATTAACCTACTGCATATCTTTCACCATCTCCTCTTCTAACTGATCATCTGAATATAAGATATACAACTCTATGTTATACGACTCGATATCAGCTAGGGCCTTTTCTAAAGTGATTTTCACACCCTTTACATCATGCAGTGTAGCAGCATGTTCAATAAATTCAGACAGATTAGAGGTAAGCTTAGTAATCCCTCCCTTCTTGGCGGCCCTGAACCGCCGCAATGACTTTATTTTCTCCTGCATTCTTAAAATATTTACTGTAACTAAGGCTTAAGGAACAACAATACTAATCGTCACTGTAAGCTAACCTATTCTAATCTATTCTAAGCCTAGGCTAACCTACTTACATTGATGACGACAGCAACCAAGCAAATTGAAGCATGCAGATCGCGTGCCCCCTGTGAGTTTACAAATGATCAAAGAAAAGGAAATTTACCCTATGTCATATTACTCTACTTTACAATATTTACTTTACTGTATTAAATTTTAACAAATTACAAAGTTAATGCCTGAAAAAGAAAGGAAAAGAAAGAGAAAGAAGGATCACGACTCCTCTGAAGGAGGAACAGCCGCAGCCATCGTCATTGTCTTGAGATCTAGCCTATTGCGTCGACTGCTCCTCCTCGGCCCTGTCCTTCTCCTCAAAGAAGGCATGCGCTCTGTTCAGTAACCTATCTAATACCTTCCGGCTCCCTGGCACATCTAACCCAGGCTGAGGTCTGCCTGACAGTGTCCACCCTTGCCCCTGGTCTATTGAACTGCTTAACAAAAAAAGCAGGGCACTGCACTGGACGGTCTAGCGGAAAATCCCGGACATATGCGCCTCTCAACATTTGTCCACTCAACACAAGGGCAGACAAGTCAGGCCTATTACCCCCCCAATTCCTATCAACATATAACAGATGGCCCAGTATCCGGGTCACACGGCACCAATTATATCCTGTTTATTATTCCTAGGGGGTAGAGGAGAAACAGATATAAATTAAATAACTAAACCTGGAAAGATGAATTGGCCAAGGCTATAAAATGTTACCGGGTCGGCGTTTGACTTACTTGCAAACATGTATGTGTAGGTTATCTGTGGTAGTCCCAGTAATATCTACGAAGTACTTCTAGTATTAAAGGAACTTTGCTGTGATGCAAAGAGTGTCGATTAGGTGATGGACATGGCGGGAGGCAAATATCAGGGAGGTTTTGGTGTTATGTGGCAGCAGCTGGCGGTCTGTCTTGGCGTGGTGAAGTCTGTGTGAAGTGTGTCTGAGATTCCCATTTATCGTGACAATGTAAAATATATTTAAGGGTTCTATATCGTCCACCGTGATTAAATAATAAGGGAAAATAAACTAAGATATAATTGGTGCAACCACAGTAATATTTATCCACAAAGATAAATAAAGTAATGCGTATAAACAAAAAGGAACCAGCTGTCGTGAACCCGGGAAATTCAAACTACGGTATATATACCAGCTAGGAGTCACGACATTTGTCATGGGTTAACATTACTGCTCAGAATCTCTCCACTGCACAACAGACAATCTCAGGTGAGCTCCCGGTACCGAGTGAGTGGACTATTCAGATGAATAAGAACAGGAAATTATGAGCTAAGGATATTGCAGGTAATACTTTAGATGTGTCTATCAAAGCCATTCCGAATGTATATGCATATGATTATTTTGTGTACACCTCCACACCAGCTCTCCCACCTGCTTCCTCTGCACGTCTTTATGTAGACTGGTCAAAGGTCGACGGCTTGAATGACGTAAATGCTCTTGCTTTGCTAACGCCAAAATTGGACACAATTCCGGTTAACGAACAGTCCGGCAATCCAGTCCTACAGATGGGGCAAGTGGACACAGGTCCGTGGGTAGACTGGGAGACGGAAGCACAGCAGTTTTCCGCCACTATTACTTCTAAGTCATCCCATTAGATACCTCAGGTGACACATTCTTGGTTTTCCTTGCTGGTTGGCAAGGCTGGGGGGGAACCTCCTGCTGTAGAATTCTAGTCTTTCTTTCAGCTCCTAAATTATCTTTATGAGAGTTGCAGGATCCCTTTTCAACTCCACCCCCGGCACACCTGGAAAAAGATTTCAAATTACGTCAAAAAGCACTAAGACTATTTTTCCAATTACTGCTGAGTCGCCAAATAGCCCAGTCTCTCATTAGAACCATACAAGCTATTACTGATTTAGATGCCAAGAAAGCAATGGAATTATCCCGGCGCTTAACCCGCTGAGACCCAGCGTCGCACGTGTTGCGTCTGCAATGTTCGATCACCAGAACCCAGCGACGCAATGGTTGCGTCCAGGTTAATTACTTCGGTCCTATGGCACCTAGAGGGCTCAGATTTGTATGGGAATTGTGTAAGTATCCCACGCAACCATGCCAATGGTTGAAAACTCTCAAAGTCCAACCGAATGCGCGTGAGCACCAAAAAAGTTTTTTTGGGGGGAAATTGCCTTCAATTTTTTACCCTTGTAAAATCCGTTTTCGGGGGCTCTGTAGGACCATTTTTTGAGCTTTTTGATCGGTTTTTCGTGGTTTTCCTTCATTCCTAACCCATTCGCTATTGTTTCTGGGAAAAAAAACATTCAACCCTCTGGGCCCTTGTGGTACATTTATTACTAACTAGCTGGGACTCAGCGGGTTAATGTTACAAAACTCCATCCAATCACTGGGCGACATCAGGATAGCCTTATTAGAGGCAGTCCGTGCACGTCAAGACCTACGGGTCTATCTGGTCAAAAAATTGCCGGAAGACATTGGTCGCCGGGTAATTTTGTCACCAGTACTTACGCCCACCTTAGTTTGCCCTAATACTTGGCAAAAAGTGTTTAATTTGGTAGATGCAGCTAGGCTGGGTGCTTCCTCAGCTAGGAAAGAACACTTTAAATTATCTAAGCCATACGCCAAACCTAAAGTCAGTCAGAAGGCTCAACCTAGTGGGTCTAAGATCTTTCAGGGCTCCAAGTCTCCTCCAGCGCCGGGAAGCAATCCGGCCAGATATAAAGGGAAGAGCTCAGGTAAATGGTTCAAGGGTCAACCCAAACATAAATCAGGTCAAGGTTCGACTCCTGCCAAGGCTAATCAGCCGTCTACCCCTACCCGACCACCTTAAAATAACTAGACATATCACAAACTCTCTCACTCCCGGGGCCTATCGTGGGCGAGTTGGATCAGAGTGTAGTTACGCCGGACAAGCCCAGTCAAGTACCTGGGTCATTTCGGGCGTGTCACTGGGCTTGGCCCCTGCGAACTAGGGAACGGACAGTGGTACACAAGGGCATAACCTGGCAATGGCTCCGACGGCCTCGTTTACGTCAACCATTCGAGATCAATCATGTTTATTTAGAGGTGGAGCCACTAGTCCAGGAAATGATCACCAAGCATATCATTGTCCCGGTCAATCCAACTTGCCCAGTTTACACGTCCAAGCTTTTTCTCGTACCAAAGAGGGACAGTGTTCAGATGAGACCAGTCGTAGACCTGTCTCATTTGACCCAACACATTCACAACGCATCGTTCACGATGCTCACTGTGAATCAAATCAGGCTAACACTTCCGCCACAAGGTTGGATGTGTTCTTTAGACCTGACAGAAGCCTATTGGCATGTCCCGGTTAACAAACGGTTCCAAAAATTCCTCGCCTTGAGGATAGAGCATAAGACTTATGTCTTTCAACGGTTGCCTTTCGGGTTGAACCTAGCACCAAGAATATTTACCAAATTAGTCCGACAAGCATTACTACCACTTTTAAGTCAGGGAATCAAAGTGTTGTGGTACCTAGACGACTGGCTAGTGGTGGCAGAATCAGAGAGTCAATGCCAAAATCATGTAACTCAAATTCTAGATCAAGTAGAATCCCTGGGGTTCAGGTCAACTTGGCAAAGTTGAACCTTGTCCCAACAAGGGTAATTCAGTGGATAGGGCTGGTCTGGGACACAGCACATCTGACTCTCAGTCAGAGTGTGGACAATCGAAACAGATTTCGAAAGAAATTGTTTTGTTTTCTCCACAGTCTGACAACCACGAGGACGTCGGAGTCTCTGGTCGGCTCTCTCAACTGGATTCAACTTACTGTAAAGTTGGGCCGGTTGAAAGTGAAAAGATTAATCTTGGAAGGAAACAAACATTTTCCGCTGTTGCCGGCGGGAAAGTTATGGCGATTTCCGGCATTAATCCACAATTTACTATCGGTTTGGGCGAGGCAGGAAACATTGCATTCAATAATGACGTGGACGTCTCCTCCACCTACGGTATTGATAGACACAGATGCTTCAGGGACAATAGGTTGGGGTTGTTTATCGAGCGTAGGCCATCAGGGTCAAGGGCTTTGGTCCCAATCCGAAAATTTTCACATAAATGCGAAAGAGTTGATAGTCCCCTTAATTTTCCTACATGCTCACGGTTACACTTTACAAGGGAAATCACTAGCCTTTCGAATGGGCAATTTGAATGCAGTATCATGCATCCAAAAACAGGGGTCAACGAGGTCTCGGACATTGCTAGAGTTGTCGGAAAAGATTTTTGTTCTGGCAGAAAAGCTGAACATTCATCTTCGCGCATCATACCTGGCGGGCGTAGCCAACGTCTGGGCAGACGCCCTGTCATGGAGACAGATCACAATAGTAGAATTGTCTCTCAAGCAAACCATTTTCAACAAGATGATTGCAGAGCCATACCGTCCACAAGTGGACTTATTCGCGTTCAAGGAAAACAACAAACTTCCTTTCTACGTAACCCGCCGGGAAGTAACTTCGGCGGGGGTCCAGACGCATTGAGGGAGGATTGGAACAGATGGAATTCCATGTATCTGTTTCCACCTCCAGATGCTTTACTCATGTGTCAAGTAGTTAGCAAACTACGAGATTATCAGGGCATAGTCTCGATAATCGCGCCCCTGTGGCCGGCTCAGGTGTGGTACCACCAGTTGAAGATGTGGTGTGAGAACCCGGTGTCACTCCCGATCTCGTATTTCCACTTGGAGACAATTGGCAAACTCGAGATCTCGCTGACTTTTGCATTTTGGACATTCAGAAGGCAAAATGGTTAACTCCTTACGGTGAAAGTGTAACTAATACATTTCTAAATCAGTACACTATGTCTACCAGGCGTCAATACCATTCACATTGGAAATCATTTACAACCTGGATAGTGGAAACGGCTCAAACTGACGCATCAGTAGCATTAATTTCAAATACCTTGACTACTTATTTGAACATAAACGCCTTTCCGTTATAACACTTAAAAAAACATTTGTCAGCAATTAGAAATCCCTTTTATGATTTAACGGGTCTATCTGTGCCACAGGCGGAGGAGATGGGTTTTATGCGTGCATGTTTTAAGCTTCGCCCACCACCCCGTCATCTCATGCCTACCTGGTCGCTAGACAAAGCATTGTCTTTACTTCATTCTCCAAAGTATAATCACGCTCCAGATTTTGATTCAATCATAAAGAAGGCTGTGTTCCTTATGTCGTTGGCCACAGGTAACCGGGTGTCTGAGCTGGCGGCGATGAGCAGCGAACCTAATTGTCTCAGGTTTGGGCGGCGCAATATTAATGTCCAAATTGCGCCGTCACCCACTTTTATTGCAAAAAATTAGCATAGTGATCATGTTTTTCTGATTTCACGATCCCGGCACTTAAGCGAGGGGATACTCATCATATATTATGCCCAGTACAATCTCTTATTAAGTTGTTGAGAGTATCCCAGCCTAAGCAACCGGGAGCTCTCTGCTTTAATAGTACAGCCAAGCGCATCACAAAAAGGAAATTAACATCTTTGCTGGTAGAGGTTTATCGTGTAATACGATAGAGATAGGCAATTTATGTGCTAACGTACGTCTCTGTGATGTGCCTAGGTAGATACGATAGTCTAACGGTCATTCCCGCGGGTACGGCGTAGGAAGATTAGATCGTGAACAATAAGATTGCATGTTGTAAGTAAGTTAAGATTATAAAAGGCCTAATATGCTATTAAGCAATATTGATACGGTCTTATGTAGTATATATGAATTTATTGTACATATTAATTTATCGTATTAGGCAACCTAGACGCGGTACGATAGTTTTCCCGCCTGGCGTTTGCCAAGGCAGCAAGATTGAGGTCCGGGGAACCTCAGAGCTTCCACAGACTTCACCCTATAAACATATAATTTTCGTCTCATTTGATCGTGCTATTGTGCCTTTATTCACAGTACACTGCCAGCAATACACACATCTACATTACAACGACGCTCTCATCGATGCAATGACTAACAGCTAAGCATTTCTACTCATGTCCATTAACATATCATAATCATTTGTTCTTTCCTTGAGCTGTGCTATTGGGCCGGCTAATCTTTCCCCGTCGTCCGCCATATTGGGTCGGCATTTTTCCCTTGCCTCATTGCCACGTGGAGATATTGGTGAGTTGAATCCTGGAGTATAATTAACCCTTAGAACCCTGATTAAATATAAACATATGTGAGTGACCTTTGGATGTCATTTAGCTTAAATTCAGATTAAATTCAATTTAGACTTAGAGTAATTTGACTTAGATTGATTTGTTTGGATTATAGCTTAGATATATAATTAGCTTCCACTGATATAATACCACATTGGTTCCCAGACCTGGGATTTAGCTACTGCCAAGGGATTTTTTAAGGCAATGAGCAAGGGGACATACAACAGGATGCAGGAACAACTCTATGATAAACTGGTAGGACTAACCAAGCGATGGTTTGAGCCGGAATGCAGAGTTGTGTCGTTGCGCCTCCCGAAATCTTGCATCCCGCCTATAGTTTTCCTCCAATAATAATCTGTCATTTAATTTTTTCAGACTTCCTATGACACCTGACCTGACGTAACATTTTCTTTGTTCATTATGGCCTTTTAGTTTAGGTATTGCCCATTTAGTGTACTATTTTCTCTCCATAACAAAGAAGTCTGCCGTTCGGCATCTCTTGACTAGGCTACTAATTTGCCGTGGTGATATAACATTGTAGCATTGTAAAGTGTAGATAGCCTACAGGTTTGTATAAAAATGAGTAAATCAGAGGAGATACCGTCTGGTGGGGTGCAAAGTAAAGCTCTGAAAAATCAGAGGGCAGGACTTCGGGGAGTATTAAATAGAATAATAGTCGATGTCAATACTTTCATCACTACTGCTGACCTCGAGGAATTGGAGGCTAGACTAGATAATGTCCAGGTTACACATAGCCGTATTGTTGCTCTAAGTGAGGTGATTGTGGCAAGCATGACGGAGGATGATGAGATAGTAGCTGAGTGTGAAAATCGAGCCCTATATGATGAAACAGTCTTCAAAGCGAAGCACTTGTTACAGCGCGCTGTCATGAACAAGAAGGGAGGCGATAACAATGCCCAAAGAAGGGCTGATCCAAAACATACTGTACACCTCCCAAAGCTCAATCTACCTACATTTGGGGGTAATTTGACAGAGTGGTTAGCCTTTTGGGACGTATTTAGATCTACCATGCATGAATCCACTTTGGATAATGTCCGGAAATTTCATTACCTGAAATGACAAATGGAAGGAGAGGCCTTACATCTAATAGAGAGTTTCGCGGTAGTAGGTGATAGTTATCTTGAGGCAGTACAATTATTACAGTCAGCATATGGGGATTGGGAACAATTGAAAATGGCCCATGTCGTCGCCTTGTTAAATCTGACAGAACCAAAATACAAGGTCGATGATTTAGCAAAATTTAGAGCAGACATGGAATGCCATACTCGATCACTAGACACCCTAGGGCTGACCTCACAGGAAATGATAGTTATTATACTAAGACAGTAGCTTCCTATGGCAATACTCGACAAGGTCAGATCATATGATCTGGGTGAGTTAAAACTCAGTTCAGTAAAGAAATCAGTAATTTACAGTTGAACAATGGTAGAATGAATGTGTTGGGAGGGAGTGGGAATGTTGAAATGAGGGGGACTGTAAGTATGACGATGGGGACAAAGGGAAAGAAAGAGGGCACATACAAGAAACCCGCACAGACTTTATGTAAACTTTGTAATAAGAACAAGCATAAAATTAATGGAGTTTCTGTGTAAAATACCCAAAAAATGAGTTAAAATTAGGACAAGCGAAAAGGTTGAAGCTATGTGCAGGTTGTCTAAGTAGAGAACATGGTAAGCAAGGGCAATGTACTGCTACGTACTTAAGGCCTTGTCGTCACTGTAAAGGAAATCACTTCGATAAGTTGTGTCCTACCATTGACAAAAGCAAAGATGACAAACCAGAGGGTACTACAACTTTGACATTAGGTAGTACGAAAGACATCACAATATTGCCCACTATAAGGATTCCCATGGAAAGTAATGACATTAACAAAGTTTGTCGGGTGCTTCTCGATCAGGGGTCTTAACGGTCCTTTATTACAAGGTCCATATTAATGGGACTTAAGCACCGAATCGTAGGGGCTGAGACTCTTCGACTGTAGGGCTTTACGGGGGTTACTGACAAACAAGAGTACGAAATAGCGGAGATTTCCTATTTTTACCGTAAACAAAGGTACTTTATGACATGTATCGTAGTAGACACCCTACCAGAATATGTATCTGTAGGAGTGAAGAAGGTGGAACATGTAGCAAAGGGGTTAACTTGTCAGATCCCATGGGAGATCAAAGTGTGCATGTTCTACTTGGTGTGTGTGGATCACTATTATGATGTAGTATACCCTGGATTTAAAAGAATGTGTGGTGTAATTCTAATCCCCACTAAATTTGGTTATTGCATGAGCGGAAAGGTACATACCACTCAGTCAAACATCCTGGTCGACACGGTCTCTATACTAAGGGTGAATGTAGCCGCGGCAGAGGAGTTGGGAAGGGAAGATTCCCAACCTAGTGACCCTAAAAGGACTGCCAAGTTCGACCTGGAAAGACTGTGGAAATTAGATCACATAAGCATTAATCCTGTGGAGACTGATTATGACTCGGAAATTGCGATAAAGAACTTTGAGGAGTCTGTGAGCTATTGTGCCGCAGAAAAACAATACAAGGTTAGTCTACCCTGGAAAGATAGTGAGATGAGCCTGCCAACAAATTATGGATTGGCATTGGGTCGCTTGCGCGCATTACAACGTAAATTAACACATGAACCGAGCACACGCCAGGCGTATGACGATGTATTTCGGAACTACTTAGACCGGGGCTTCATAAAACGAGTCGATCTGAAAGAACCAATTAGGAAGGGTAGGGTTCACTACCTAGCCCATCATGGGGTGAAAACGACAGTGCCACCACACCAATACGGGTGGTGTATGACTGCTCGGTACTGTTTGGACAATTGATCCTCAGTGTTTTGGAGGATAAGCAGCCTAGAAGGGTCACCAGACCTGTTGTTGCTGAATTTCCTTTGTACTCCTTTGTAACCCAGTCTAAATGATTGCTTACTGACTGGCCCGTCCATGGTGTCGGATTTGTCTCAACACCGCTTGCGATTTAGACTGGGGCAATATGCTTTTACCAGTGATATTGAGAAAGCCTTCTTGATGGTCAAATTGCAGGAGGAAGATAGAGATGTCACTCGCTTTCTTTGGTTAGAAGACATTAGCGATTCTGGAAGTCTGGTCGTGATCTACCGTTTTCGGGTCGTACTCTTTGGTGCTACATGCTCACAGTTTTTGTTAAATGCCACAATTAAGAAACATCTGTCAGATACTCATGAGGACACTAATAAACTATCTCGCGGGTTGTATATAGACAATTTGCAGGGTTCTAGCGATAGTCAGGATGAATTGTTACATACCTAGTGGAAAGCACGTAGATTGTTTACAGAAGCTCATTTATTTCTCCGCGGGTGGGTTACTAACAGCGAAAATCTTCAGCATTTAATTCAGATGGACGGTACGGCATCTCATAACCAGGAAAATACCAGAAATTAGGGGATGATCTGGCAACCAATACAACACATTCTAACCTTTCAAACAAAGTCTTTTGTTCAGCAGACAGGAACGCACTCGAAGAGAAGTCTGTTGAGCAAAGTTTCGCAATTTTTTTATCCTTTGGATCTAGCATTACCCGTTACCATAAGAGTCTGATGCAGGAAGTTTGGAGACGAAACGTAGGATGGGATGACAGTTTGCCCGAGGACTTAAATGATCAAGGGACATTATTGTTGAAAGAGTATGACATCCTATATACTAAACAGCTACCTCGTAAGGTGGCGGCATTTGGTGACGTTACATTACATACGTTTTGCGATGCTAGCACCACGGCATACTTGGTAGCCATTTATGTCATTACTTCATTTAGGGTGCATTTAGTTACAGCCCGGGCCAAGGTAGCACCGGTCAAGAAAGTAACTATCCCTAAAATGGAATTGACTGCCATGCTGCTATTAGCACGTCTGGTGCAACATGTACGCGCAGCGTACGAGAGCAAGTTGAATATTGAAGCCGTTCACGTATGGTGCGATAGTCAAGTAGTACTCAACTGGGTACATAGCAAGAAGTCTCTGTCAGTATATGTGCGGAATAGGGTAGATGAGATTAGGGCCCTATTGCCAAACGATGCATATCACTATGTCAATACAAAAGACAACCCTAGTGATCTCATAACTAAGGGTATAACGGCTAACCAGTTAATAAAGTCCGAATTGTGGTGGCATGGTCCAAATTGGCTGCTCCTTGAGAATGAATGGACGATATGGCAAGCTGTTGGTGAGGGACTTCTGCCACTGGAAACAGTGACAGTTGCAGCCCAATCAAATGAGCCACCGGATCCAGTAATAGAGTGGGCAAGATTCGGTGACTATAATAAATTAATCAGAGTTGTAGCTTGGGTGTTGAGATTTTTATCCAATATCAAGGTTAAAGTAACGGGCCAACTTTGCAATAAGGGTTACATCATTAATGCTCGTGAATATAAAGCAGCTGAAGTAACTTTGATTAAATGGGTTCAAGCAGAAAACTTTTCCAATGAATTAGAATCTTTGCAAAGCTCTAATAAGTTAATGATGCCTAACTTAGTGCGTCAACTGAGGTTGCACCTAGATAATGACCTCATCAGGTGTGAGGCTCGCCTGAAGTGGTCGGGTGTAACGGACGGCACAAATCGTCCTATACTTATGCCAGCAAGACATCACGTTACTGACCTATTGGTCGTACGTGCACATAGGGAAGTAAAACACTACAGGGTCTATCACATCATATCAAATTTGCGTCTCACATGGTGGATACTCAGAGTTCGACAAGTTGCTCGACGTGTAGTAAGGAAGTGTGTGATATGCCAGAGACTAAAGTGTAAACCTTATTTGACTGGACCAGCTCCGCCTTTACCTGAATGCTGTGTAAAACATATCGAGCCTTTCCAAGCTGTAGGGTTAGATTACACAGGTGCATTAAAGATGAAAGAGCAAGATAAGGTCTATATATTATTGTTTACCTGTGCAACGCCTCGAGCGGTACACTTAGAATTATGTGACAATATGTCTAGCGAGGAATTTATGCGTAATTTAGACGATTTTGTGCACGTCGTTCATTCCCTCAACTAGTACTTAGCAACAATGCTCCTACTTTATCCAGGCATCTAGATACCTCAAGAATATGAGCAGTGATCCTACAATCATCGCTTTTATTGGAGAAAAGAAGAGCGAATGGAGGTTCAACCCAGTTAAGGCACCTTGGTTTGGTGGAATGTGGGAACAGTGTGTCGGCATAGTTAAATCAGGACTAAGAGCGGTAGTAGGACGTGCTCCATTGAAGAAGAGTGAGTTGATGACAGTCCTCACCGAAATAGAAGCAGTCGTGAATGATCGTCCGCTCACGTATGTGTACACCGACCTGCAAGAACCACTACCATTAACGCCAGCTCACTTACTCTACGGTAAACCATTGACTGCATTTCCGTCCGATTTCCAGTCAATTGTAGAACTAGACTACTAGAGGATCCTTCGTTGTACTCTGAAGCAGCAGTGTCTAAGCGATACCAGTATATATCAAAGGGAATCGAGGACATTAGAAAAAGGAGGATTAACGAATATCTGCTAGCCTTGAGGGAAAGGAGTATCAAACCCTCTGGTAGACCATCGGCACCTACTGTTGGTGAAATAGTTTTAATAAGAGAAGATAGTCCTCGTTTGTACTGGAAATTAGGCCGCGTGTTGGAGGTGTAGAAGGGGGTAGGCTCTGTAAAGCGGGTGGCGCTATTGAAGACAGCCACTGGAACTACTGTTCGTCCAATCTCACGTTTGTACGCTTTGGAGCTCGATTCCGCTTTACAATCTGAGGCTCCACCCGATATTTCTGGGTCCGAGGATTCTCAACGTGACAATTAACTTCTTACTGATGGTGATCAACCTCGGACCGGGACGTGTCCCAGAAGCGCTGCTGCTGGCGCCGTTGAAATGTGGTGTCAGAAGATAGCCTCTGGGCAACTTTAATTTAAGGTGGGGTTCAGGTTTTCTTGTGGGGGGAGTGTATCGTGTAATACGATAGAGATAGGCAATTTATTTGCTAACGTACGTCTCTGTGACGTGCCTAGGTAGATACGATAGTCTAATGGTCATTCCCGCGGTACGGCGTAGGAAGATTAGATCGTGAATAGTAAGATTGCAAGTTGTAAGTAAGTTAAGATTATAAAAGGCCTAATATGCTATTAACCTATAAAGAACGAGCTGTGTATAGTGAACACCACTGTTCTGGGCGATGATATTAGGCCTCTTTCCCGCCTAAAATCGTCATTTTACGATAAATATCGTTATTACTTATTCATATGCGCCTATTTTACCTTTACTATGAAGATAGTAACCTGTAACAACAATAAAACAAGTGGGAATATCATTTTTCTGGTCAAAATCGCGAATTATAGTCAGCCGCTCCAGTCATGAGTTATGAGCCAGCCACGATGTACACCCTCCCTCTTTGAAGCCTACAGCCACACTGAACCTTCCCTCCCTCATTCTCGCGTATATACTGTATACCCTCTCTAGCAACATGAGCAGACTCAGACTGGGTTTGGAGATATTGGCATGATAAATACACCAATAAAGATGGTAATAAGAGGAAAAATAGGTGATAATTGAAGGGGGGGGGGGGATATTGACACATGTGGATAAATGATATGAGGTATGGAGATTTTTTTTTTAAAGTGCTACTTGGGCCTTTTAACCCTTATTTAGCGGCGAGCAACATAAGTCGAGTTAAATAAAGCTGGACTATGTGGCGGCGCTCGACATAACTCGAGTGGCAATTTCAGCACGTAATGTGGCTGAGAGAGAGAGACAAGTGGTGGCAGGAGACTAGCGAGCGTATGACTGCTCCAGACCACCGCGGCGAACCTACTGACACAAATCTCAGCTCCCTCCTCCCTCTCTCACTCGCTACATACTCAATTATGTACCGAAAGTACCGAATTACCTGCTTTTTGCACTCGCGTTGCACGGTTATTGCAAGAAAACTATCCATCATACAAGGATCGTTATGGTGTCATTCGAAAGCTCTGTTTATGCCCTTTCAGGGGTAGGTACTTGTTTTACGTTCTGGGTCTTATTTAGGCATGAAAATGATCACGTAAACAGCCCTATTTTGGCTAAAAACACCCCGCTGTGCGGTACACATAAATAAACCGCATAGGCCGCTCGTAAGGTGTTAAAAGGTGTTTTTTAGGCCTGCCCTCTTAAGAGCTTGTTACGCTGGCCAGCTTGCCAGAATGTGCTCGTACTCGCTAGTGCTCGCCGGGGCAGTGGAATGGGCTATAATAATCGTAGAACGATGTTCTTTCTTTCCTAGTGTTCATGTTGTCACAGACAGATTAGTGTTTGCCTTTATTCTTGTCTGTGACATGTGGAAGTATTTTATATCATTGATAGAGTATAAGATATGTAGTGTGATAGTTAAGGAAAGAGAGTCGGAGGGGAGAGCGGGGTGGTAGTATGTGCGTGTGTATGTACGTGTGCATTCCTCGCTTGGGCGGTGGTTCCCACGCTCGTGATTGGTCGGCTGGCCTGGCGTGTCATATGACGCCTGCTCTTCATGACGTAGTGGTCTGTGATTGGAGGCCGCTGTCTTAGCTCGGTGGAGCGGGCATCCTCTCCGCGTCTCTCCTTAGAGCTTGGTATGTTGTGCTTGGTCCTAGACGTCCCTTGCAATCTGTCCCCAATCTAACCCTCTTTACTGCTGTTTCTCTCTCTGAACTCCTTCTTTCCAATACTTCTCATCTTTATTCATTTATCCATCCCTTCTGGTTCTGCATACGACTTCCATTGTCGGGCAGTCGTATTACCAGCACCAGTTCTCACATATATGTTTTGCACTAGCTTTAGGGATTATTAGAGTCATAGTCACATGGTATCATAGTATTGGGTGCTTCTAATTATTGGGTTGTTCTTTCCTACTATTTAATGCTAGACAGTGGAGGGTACCTTTGGTCGTTGTCTGAGTTATGTATATGGCAAGTCAGAGCCTGTACGACTTCGACGGAGCTAGGTAGCCTGTAACCCGTGTGCATATTTTTCCTTTGCGAGCGTAGCAGTATACAAGCGAAGGGCTTTTGCCTACTCTTGCTTGTATGCTTGCTACCTCATTTTGTTGACCTTTGTGGAGCGCCAGGGTAAGACCAGATACTTGAGATCTGGACTTACCAAGAGAGCCTCCTAGTCACTTAACGTAACATAAGGGAAATCTGTTCAGGGGAGGCAGTAGGCTACGAGCATGCTTGCGCTCTGCCTAGGCTCCTTTGTACCTTTTATACCGCTGCTAGACTTTATTAGTAAGAAAGACAGCATTGTGTTTATTAACTTTAACTGCGAATGCTTTAGGAATTATTCACATATTATTTTAGCCTAGGTTGATGCATAGGGCACAACCCAGGTTGGCTGTTATGTTGGCTAAGGAAGTACTGTTTTTGAGTGGCTGTTATTAGTGCTGTCACAGAGTTGTTGCACTCCCTTGTTTTATATATTGTATCCTACTTGTTGGTGTATTTAAGATACACGCTTTGGTGTCCTGCCACTGCATTATTTCTGTTCTATATTCGACGAGCATCTTAGAGCATCAGACGTTTTCAGAAGATTCCATATCTGTTTGCTGTAGGACTAGACTTCCAGTGTTTTCATTGAGCATTGAAGAGTTTAGTGTTGAGTTCAGACTCACACTAAATTTAACGTAAGCATATGCTCCTTTATTAAATCTTGTTATAGTTTATTTAAGCATTGTTATTACTTGAGAGCATTTTATTAACGTAAAGTACTCCTGTTGTGAGTAGGCTTTGCCGTCACCGGAAAGCCTTTGTAGAAGTGCACTAGACCCAGTTAATTGATACCCCGTTATCCAGTAGATTAACTCTGGAGGGTTTAAGTGTTTTGTTCACCGGCTTAATAGTTCGAGGGTTTGGAATTAGCGTACCGTTGTTGCAGATATAGCCTATCTTCTAGTCCAATATTAAGTGCCCTTATTTATTTCGTTGTGCCGGTCGTAACAAATGGCGACCTTTGTCCAGTATATAGTGAACTGAGTTTTGCAGGTTTTTTTGGAGAAATCTTATTGCCATTTGGGGTTGAATTTATTTCTCGCAGTGTTGGCAGTGGACATTGTTTTGAGGATATATGGAACTTGTTGGAGTTTATTGGTGACCTAGTATTGCACTTAAAAACATCTTTGAATATGTTTTGTGAATAAAGCAACGCGAGAGTTTGGCTACTTTTGTCTTGACTTGGATTTTTTTTTTTTTTTACTCCATCATGTCACTGGACGGGTCTGAGCATAGTGAGGGCACAGTGCGAGAGACAGGCGAGGAGGTGGAGAAGGTGGAGTTGGTTGACAGCGTTCGGGTGGTGAACGGTGAGGAGGATGCTCGGAGGTTTTTGGAGGAGCCTGTGTCGGCGGACCGGGTGTCGGGGATGGACCGGTACGGACTGCAGTGTATAGCCACGGTCTTAGGGTTTCCTTGCACTAGCGGTTGTGAAGAAGTCAGCTGGTTACCTGTGTGCTGGGTGGGGTGCGTGAGGCTTCGGGTGGAGCGGGAGCTGGGGCACCTTCGTCCCAGCCCCAATTCCACTCAACACCTATCATGGCGCCCCCTCGGGTTCCGGAGCCGGGTACGTTCCCGCAGGCCGATGTCCGCTGGTGGTTGGGCATGCCTCTAGGTGACTCACTGGGTGGGTCCCCGGTAGTAGCACCCCCTCCTCAGGGTTTGTCTCCCGAGATGTTGTTCCAGCTCGAGCTCGCCAAACTTGAGCAGCGAAAGCATGAGGCTGAGTTCAAGCAGCAGGAGCGACAAGCTGAGCTCGAGCAGCGAAAACATTAGGCTGAGTTCAAGCAGCAGGAGCGACAGGCCGAGCTCGTGCAGCGAAAGCATGAGGCTGAGGTCGAGCAGCGAAAGGCTGATCTCAAGTATAAGTATGAGGCTGAGCTCAAGCAGCGAGAGGCTGAGCTTAAGTATGAGCCTGCAAGGTATTGTGCCGATGTCGACCTAGAGAAAACTCGTGTAGAGGTGATGAGGAACCGTTTAGTCCAGGGGGGTCGACCCCATGACCAGTCCCTGTCGCATCTACTAAAGTTGGTTCCAGTGTTTGATGAGTCAGGAGTTACAGAATTCTTTCTCCGTTTTGAGAAAAAGTGCCGGGAGCACCAATGGCCCGAGGAGAAGTGGGCAGCCCTTGTTTCTTCACGATTGACGGGGAAAGCACTCAAGGCGTACGATGCTTTGCCCCTAGATTCCTGTGTGAATTATGAGTTGTTGAAAGAGGCTGTCCTGAGGGCGTATGAGTTGCAGCCAGAGACCTATAGGCTGAAGTTTAGGGCTGTTCCTAAGAGAAAGGAGAGTACTTTCCAGGAACACCCTAGAGAGCTGTCAGATGCATTTGAACATTGGCTGAGATCGGAGAAGGCAACTACTTTTGATGCAGTGAAGCAATTAGTGTTGTTAGAACAATTTTTCAAATGTACTGGCAGTGACTTGACTCTTAACTTGAAAGAAAAGCAACCTAAAACTCTGCAGGAGGCGGCTGAGCTGGCTGACCTCAGGTTGTCATTGATTCGTGGGTGCGGGTCTGCACAGAGAGCTGAGGCAGGTAACCAGGGGCGTACCACTCCACCCCCGCGAATTAATGACACAACTAATTACAAATTTCAGAGTACTGGTGCCAATTTTGATCCCAAGTCGAAACTCTTCCCGTTAAAGAAAGGCCAGGGCCCTTCCTCACCTCAGAGGAAGTCCAAGAGCGAAGAGGAGTGTTTCAAGTGTCATGAGAAGGGGCATATTGCGCGCTCATGTCCGAGCACACCGCCTACAGCAGTGGTGTCACTAGTGAGCAACATCGGTGTGTCTTTGAGGTCTTCCGCGTTTGCCCGGGGTAATATGTCGGTTGCGAAGTCACAGTCGGTGCAGAAGCAGCAGGAGGGTTCGTCACCCGTCCGAGATGCTTTTTGCGGTCATAGGGGGCACGGCACTGTGAGGTGGGATGGTGAGGAGCATAGTCTTGAGTTGCTGCGTGATACGGGAGCTTCCCAGAAACTTATTAAGAATTTCACTGGCAAGCCTATTAACGCGGCTCGGGTTGTGGTGGTTCAAGGTATCAATGCTACGCGGTCTTACCCGCTGGTCAGAGTGGAACTTGAGGTGGATGGTGTGACACGGGAGTTGGATGTGGGTGTTGTGGAGAAATTGCCAGTTGAGGGGGTCGACCTCCTTCTCGGTAACGACTTTGCGGTGCCTGCTTCCGAGGTTCCACCCTTAGTCGTTGCCGAGAGGGCGGTCGACATGAGTAGGGAGGGGCAAGACGGGCTCGAGAGATCTCAGTCCGCTCAGGTGTCGCAGCCTAGTACCCAGGTTTCAGACCAGCGGAGGAAGGGTCGGAAGGAGAAAGTCAAGGCTGGTGGTCGGGTTGAGAGTTTGGACCCAGCGACACTCCTTGGTGACTTGGTACTTGCACCAAATTTGAGCTCCGGAGTGGCCCCAGAACCTGTCCCCCCTAGTGACATGGTAGGGCGTGATGGCACTCCGCGACAGAGTAGTTCCCAGGTGCAACTAGAAGATCTTAGTCTTGAGAGTTGTGGGAACAGGGCTATTGAACTCGATGAGGACGGGGAAGCATGTCATGTGAACCTGTTGAAGGAGTTTGTGAGGTGCCCACCTGAGCAGCCTATTGTCCCTGTGTTGGTTTGCAGCGGCCAAGGTGGAGAAGGAGAGGGAGGAAGTGAGGCACAGGTGGTGGAAAGTTGGGATTGTCATGTCTCGGCGGAGCAGTGGGTGGGGATCACGAGTCAGGTGGCTGTGGAAGCGCTTGAGCACCTGCCTGAGCAGCAGTGTGCAGCGATCCAGCACCTGCTCGGTTCATACCCCACTGTTTGTGCCGAGCACCCAGGCCTCACAACTGATGCGGTGCTCTATGTTCCGCTGGCAGGTCACTTGGGTGTGAGTAAACCGTTGGCCTCGTTGTTTAAGTTGTTCAAGGTGGGCGACGAGGATTGGGCATGGTTGTCAGGTCAGGGTCGACCCATGGCTGCCAAGGGTGGTGGTCAGTATCAGGCCATTAAGCAGATTGGTGAAGTTAACTATGGAGTAGATACGCCTGATCGTCGCATAGCCTCCCAATGCTGCTCTAGTACAATGCAACAGCCCTACCATAGACTGACTGTATCTGGCCGTGGCGCTGAAGGCGGTGATGCTGCGCAGGCAGATGTAGTCGCAAGGAATGCGGGGGTGCGCATGTACGGTATCGGTGGGGAAGCCTTAGCACTTATGAACTATGGGAGTGACTGCACAGGTGGTACAGATTGTCCCTCTCATGACCTGACTGTTTTAGGGACAGAGGTGGAGAAGGAGGGAGGCTATAGTTTAGAAACTACGGTCCCGGCTGGGTTGTGGGAGGGCAATGAGCATGTTGTTCGTCGAGATAAGTTGCAACCTCTTGTTCCTAAGCGTCAAGAGAAGTTGCTTACTAGGCTGTGGCAGTACGTCCGCATGGTTGTTGATTCTCCAGGCCTGATGTACGGGGTGACACCCGACATGGAGGCTGGAGACAGTGCAAGGCTCAAATTGGCTCCCTACCGTATAAATCCTGCTCGACAGCCTGTCGTGAAAGCAGAGCTGGACTACATGTTGAAAAAGGGTCAGAGGGATAAGGGATATCGTTAGTGGTCGTTGCCAGTGACTTTGCAACCTGAGTTGAGTGGCAAGATCCGTGTTTGTGTTGATTGCAAGAGTGTTGGTGCATCATCCCTGACAGACGCCTATACATTACCCAGAGTTGACGACCCCATAGGCCGCATCGGGGCTGCCTCGTTTATCACTAAGGTGGAAATAGTGAAAGGTTATTGGCAGGTTCCGTTGCCGGAGAGAGCGAAGAGAAGTGCCAGTCTTGTGATGGACTGGGCAGTTTATCAGTGTCAGGTGTTGTTTTGCTGCCAGAACACAAGTTGGATGTGTGGCATGTTAAGGGCACTGATAATGTTCTGGCTGATTGTTTGTCACGGGAGGGTATGTTTTAAGGAGAACCCTCGCCGTTCAGTCAGTATTGGTTTGAGTTTGGAGAAAAATTAGGCTTGCCCCTGTAGTGCAAAGCCGCCAAAAACACTATTAAAAAATTATAACAACCTCACATAAAAACTCTTTCTTTTTGATAGTATATAAGTGCAGTATGTTACAGCAAGAATCTAAGACATGCTGAGTTTTTGTCTTAGTAGGCTAGGCTTGGTGAAGCTTGCTCGTTGAGCGTAATATTGTTAAGTGATACTATTATTTTGGGGAAGTGTTGTGTAGATTTTTTTTATATAATGAAGTGTTTTTATGTTTGTGATTGTGCCTTGTTTTTCACACCTTGGGGAGTAGCTGGGTGAGGCAGGGTTGGTGGGCATTCTGTCTGGTCAGATGTGGCGTTTACCTGAGGTTAAAACGTCCCACATCTTGGGAGGGGTGTTACGCTGGCCAGCTTGCCAGAATGTGCTCGTACTCGCTAGCGCTCGCCGGGGCAGTGGAATGGGCTATAATAATCGTAGAACGATGTTCTTTCTTTCCTAGTGTTCATGTTGTCACAGACAGATTAGTGTTTGCCTTTATTCTTGTCTGTGACACATGGAAGTATTTTATATCATTGATAGAGTATAAGATATGTAGTGTGATAGTTAAGAAGAGAGAGTCGGAGGGGAGAGTGGGGTGGTAGTATGTTTGCGTGTGTATGTACGTGTGCATTCCTCGCTTGGGCGATGGTTTCCACGCTCATGATTGGTCGGCTGGCCTAGCGTGTCATATGACGCCTGCTCTTCATGACGTAGTGGTCTGTGATTGGAGGCCGCTGTCTTAGCTCGGTGGTGCGGGCATCCTTCCTGCGTCTCTCCTTAGAGCTTGGTATGTTGTGCTTGGTCCTAGACGTCCCTTGCAATCTGTCCCCAATCTATCCCTCTTTACTGCTGTTTCTCTCTCTGAACTCCTTCTTTCCAATACTTCTCATCTTTATTCATTTATCCATCCCTTCTGGTTCTGCATACGACTTCCATAGTCGGGCAGTCGTATTACCAGCACCAGTTCTCACATATATGTTTTGCACTAGCTTTAGGGATTATTAGAGTCATAGTCACATGGTATCATAGTATTGGGTGCTTCTAATTATTGGGTTGTTCTTTCCTACTATTTAATGCTAGACAGTGGAGGGTACCTTTGGTCGTTGTCTGAGTTATGTATATGGCAAGTCAGAGCCTGTACGACTTCGACGGAGCTAGGTAGCCTGTAACCCGTGTGCATATTTTTCCTTTGCGAGCGTAGCAGTATACAAGCGAAGGGCTTTTGCCTACTCTTGCTTGTATGCTTGCTACCTCATTTTGTTGACCTTTGTGGAGCGCCAGGATAAGACCAGATACTTGAGATCTGGACTTACCAAGAGAGCCTCCTAGTCACGTAACGTAACATAAGGGAAATCTGTTCAGGGGAGGCAGTAGGCTACGAGCATGCTTGCGCTCTGCCTAGGATCCTTGTACCTTTTATACCGCTGCTAGACTTTATTAGTAAGAAAGACAGCATTGTGTTTATTAACTTTAACTGCGTATGCTTTAGGAATTATTCACGTATTATTTTAGCCTAGGCTGATGCATAGGGCACAACCCAGTTTGGCTGTTACGTTGGATAAGGAAGTACTGTTTTTGAGTGGCTGTTATTAGTGCTGTCACAGAGTTGTTGCACTCCCTTGTTTTATATATATGTATCCTACTTGTTGGTGTATTTGAGATACACGCTTTGGTGTCCTGCCCCTGCATTATTTCTGTTCTATATTCGACGAGCATCTTAGAGCATCAGACGTTTTCAGAAGATTCCATATCTGTTTGCTGTAGGACTAGACTTCCAGTGTTTTCATAGAGCATTGAAGAGTTTAGTGTTGAGTTCAGACTCACACTAAAGTTAACGTAAGCATAATTATACTCCTTTATTAAATCTTGTTATAGTTTATTTAAGCATTGTTATTACTTGAGAGCATTTTATTAACGTAAAGTACTCCTGTTGTGAGTAGGTTTTGCTATCACCGGAAAGCCTTTGTAGAAGTGCACTAAACCCAGTTAATTGATACCCCGTTATCCAGTAGATTAACTCTGGAGGGTTTAAGTGTTTTGTTCACCGGCTTAATAGTTCGAGGGTTTGGAATTAGCATACCGTTGTTGCAGATATAGCCTTCTTCTAGTCCAATATTAAGTGCCCTTGTTTATTTCGTTGTGCCGGTCGTAACAAGCTTTGCCGCCGTTGCCCAGTAAAACCTCTTAAACCACTGAACCCCAGCTATTTAACCTCTCGGCTGCACATGGGGGGTATGAGACACATCTGCCTGTGCGCACGTATTTGAGCTGTTTCCATCACTAAAATATTTATTTTACCATAAATAGCATTAATACTTCTCAATATGCGCCTATTATAGGTTGATTATAAAGGTATTAACCTGTTACCACAATAAAACAAGTGGAAACAGCGTTTGGATGGTCAAAATCGGCGATACAGGCCGGGAGTTACATAATGTATGGCTGAGGCAACCTCCTTTCCCGCCACTTTTCCCCAAGTCTGGAGAGACACTGTCGATCGATACTCTCTCTCTCTCTCTCTTGGACTCGCTTGCTAACAGTGATGACAATGCCCTGCTTGCAATTCGCTAATGTTAGCACAAAAATATACCACAGAATAAGGGAATAACAGGGAAAATAGGTGATAACTGAAGGAGGGGAGGAAAGTGGGGAGGAGGGGAGGTAGAGGAGTAATATTTGGCATGGCCCAGGGGCAAAAAAAAAATAAAATAAAATAAAAACCAAAAAAATATTTTTGTTTCGGTGTTTTAAATTGATTTTTGTTTTTCCCTGACTCTTAAGAGTCTTCCGGCAGTCCGCCAGGGGAACTCTTAAGAGTCTTCCTGCAGTTCCCGGGTTAATAATAAATGTACACCCCAGGACCAGCAGGTTGTAAATATTTTGTTTTTCCAGAAAACACAAGGAATGGGTTAGAAATGAAGGAAAACCCACAAAAAACCGATCCCCTAGATCATTAAGGGGTCCTAGGATGCGCCCGAAAGTCGGAATTAACATGGGGAAAATGGGTAGGCAAAAACAGGTTTTTGCGTGCTCACGCGCATGCGGTTGGAATTTGAGAGTTTTCAATCATTGGCATTGTTGCGTGGGATACTTACACAGTCCCCATACAAATCTGAGCCCTCTAGGTGCCATAGCACCGGAGTAATTAACCAGGACGCACCTTATGCGTCCCTGGGGTTTAGCGTTACATACATTGCGGACGCAAACCATGCGTCGCTGGGGTTCTGTGGGTTAAGAGCTTTCTCGCCGTTCCCGGGTTAAGCAATATTGATACGGTCTTATGTAGTATATATGAATTTATCGTATATATTAATTTATCGTATTAGGCAACCTAGACGCGGTACGATAGTTTTCCCGCCTGGCGTTTGCCAAGGCAGCAAGATTGAGGTCCGGGGAACCTCAGAGCTTCCACAGACTTCACCCTCTATACATATAATTTCCATCTCATTTGATCGTGCTATTGTGCCTTTATTCACAGTACACTGCCACCAATACACACATCTACAGTAGGATGCATTTCTACTCATGTCCATTAACGTATCATAATCATTGTTCTTTCCTTGAGCTGTGCTATTGGGCCGGCTACTCTTTCCCCGTCTAATTGGTCTTTGTGCTGTTAGAATTAAGAATAATTTTAAGAGTAAAAAAAGGGTGGGGAGGGGAGTACTGGAGAGCTAAGACCTTCAGCCCCTCCGCCGGATAATGTGATGATGAGTATACAAGTTGTGATATACTTAATATTGTTGAACTGGCTTTACAGTTCCAGATTATATTTAAATTTTAAGTGATGTGTATCAATAATAGTTGCAACTATGAGATATACACAATAATTTGTACAAGAATTATACAGTAGTTATACGTACAAGTTAGTTATAAGGTAAAAATATTTGTGATCGAATATATTTTGTCCCTTACAGGACTCTGACGTCTAGTGAGAATCAGAGGATTATTTTTATTCTGTCAAAGAATCACAAATTCTTGAACATTGTTTTAGTGAATCTCAATTGTGATATTCATTACCTACATGTACCTGTGCGCTTATGTACAAGCAGACTATCTTTGAAGTGCGCGGTCTGCTTTTCTTTCCATTTTTTTACCAAATATTGTATGTACACATTAAATGTAAGAATGCTATTTTGTTTTTTTCTCAGCCTTTTGTTGATTTGTTAGTGGTTTTTGGATATTGTCACGAATGTCCCCCTCCAGTCTTGAGATATCAGGCATATTGTCAATGATGGAGGGGCCACTAATAAATTAAAGGTTTCAGTCCCGGAGGAAAGAAAGAAACCCTAATATTTAGTAGTGGCCCCGAAATCATTGACGATGCAGGCCCTCCCTTCCATCCCCTTCCCATTGGTTGATGTCTTTAAGTTAAATCATGATATATCATTGAAGGACGTTATGGCGCTGGGCAGATTAGCGTCTCGGAAAAAATCCACGGGAAGACATCCACAAGTTTGGGAAGCTTTTTATAACATTTCTTAAGTTAATTTAAATTTGTAATTGTTTACGATTTTTTTTCGTAGTGAGTACCCAATCATAAGGATGATTCCATAAGAGAATTAGCGTACACTTATGATGTGGCCTCGTATCTCCCTGTGGCGGTTGTTTCAAACGAGCCAACGCAAGGGCTTGAAAGAGTGCTATTATGTAATAGGCATAATTATCGTCAATGATTTTGGGCCCACTACTAATTATTAGGTTTTCTTTTTTCCCTCCGGGACTCAAACCTATAATTGCGTATATATATATCTAAAACGTTACTCTCTTTTTCCCAGATATACGAAAGATCACTTATAATTGTGTTATGTTACTAACCCATCTGTCCCCTACTAACTTCCTAATCCTGCCATGGACATTAGTTCCAGGGCAGTAGTTCCCTTTCCAATGTTCCCTTACTCACTCTAAACCACTGTTTGGACACTTGATCCTCAGTGTTTTGGAGGACAAGCAGCCTAGAGGGGTCACTAGTTATGTTGTTGCTTGATTTCCTTTGTAGTCCTTTGTACCTTTATGGGCGTACGCAACAACCAAGTTAACCCTTGTCTAGCAGGGGTGTTTTGGGCTCATTTGGGCATATTCAGGCCCTCCTGAATTATCAATCAAGTATCTGCATGAAAAGAAATGTATTCAGCAAAAAACTAGGCGCTAAAATCTTCAAAATGAGACCAGAACGAGCTACGTAGCACTCGTGATTCTCTTGCAGTGGTGCCACGAACATGGGAGTTTAGCGTATAGCGGTATATTTATCCCAGCTATGCTCACTACTGGCTACACTGCCGGCCTCTCGAGAACACAGGAAACATGAGTTAATGGGCGGCGGTAAGCCCTGGGAGTCGGCTGTCTGGCCCGCTGTGCTTCCGGCCATTTGCACTCGATTTTAACCCTTTAACCCTTATTTAGCGGCGAGCAACATAAGTCGAGTTAAATAAAGCTGGACTATGTGGCGGCGCTCGACATAACTCGAGTGGCAATTTCAGCACGTAATGTGGCTGAGAGAGAGAGACAAGTGGTGGCAGGAGACTAGCGAGCGTATGACTGCTCCAGACCACCGCGGCGAACCTACTGACACAAATCTCAGCTCCCTCCTCCCTCTCTCACTCGCTACATACTCAATTATGTACTGAAAGTACCGAATTACCTGCTTTTTGCACTCGCGTTGCACGGTTATTGCAAGAAAACTATCCATCATACAAGGATCGTTATGGTGTCATTCGAAAGCTCTGTTTATGCCCTTTCAGGGATAGGTACTTGTTTTACGTTCTGGGTCTTATTTAGGCATGAAAATGATCACGTAAACAGCCCTATTTTGGCTAAAAACACCCCGCTGTGCGGTACACATAAATAAACCGCATAGGCCGCTCGTAAGGTGTTAAAAGCCTTAATAATGCTCCTAACTTGCTGCAAATTGGTGCACGACTTAAGTCGAGCGCCACCAATAAGGGATTAATAATCCGCTCAGGTGTTTAATTACATGAACATGCGTCTCTATGGGATAACCTATGTATATCACCTTCACAGCTGTTACCCGTACACCTCTAAACCATTGTAACATCGCCAGAAACGCCAACGAAGCAGGTGAAGCCCCGGATAGCAGAAAGTAGAAAGCGAGAAAAATATCAAGCCATCGCCAGAAGTCATCAGTTCGAGCCTCTGGCATTCAAAACTTCAGGAGTCTTCGGCCCTACCACGCTTAATATGGTGAATGAAATAGGCCGTAATATCAGAGAAGTTTCAGGAGAACCCCGGGAAACCCTCTGGCTCAAGCAAAGACTAGGGATGGCTATCCTCCGGGTCAATGCCACCAGCGTCATGAGCTCAGTACGACTGGGCCATGCCACTGTGTGAGGCCCGGGCAGGAGTGGTGTATCCATAGTCTTTCCACGGTAGGGTATAAAAATAAACTTTATTTGTATTTAACATGTTTGATGTACATAATTAAAAGATGTTTCGGATGGTTGAAAGCCACAATTGCTCGCGCGTTTGGGGCTAGCAACACGTATTATGAAAAATATGTATCCATCATACAATTCACTGTCTCTCACTTCACTTCACTCACTCACCCCAGTAATTTACCGGAGGATAACAGGTTTTTCACAATACGTAGACGGAGGTCTTTAAAAAAAAAAAAAAAAAAATGTTAACAATATATCCTTAACCTAAGACGTGCGCAACTGCGCATGGGGGGTATGAGACACCACACTCCTGTGCGCACGTATTTGACCTGTTCCCATCACTAACATAATTATTTTACCATAAATAGCATTAATACTTATCCATATGCGCCTATTATAGGTTGATTATAAAGGTAACCTGTTACAACAATAAAACAAGTGGAAACAGTGTTTGGATGGTCAAAATCGGCGATACAGGCTGGGAGTTACATAATGTATGGCTGAGGCCCCTCCACTCTTCCCCACGTCTGGAGAGAGACTGTCGATCGATACTCTCTCTCTCTCTCTCTTGCATTCGCTTGGTAACAGTGATGACAATGCCCTGCTTGGAACTCGCTAATGTTAGCACGAAAATAGACCACAGAATAAGGGAATAACAGGGAAAATAGGTGATAACTGAAGGAGGTGAGGAAAGTGGGGAAGGAGGGGAGGTGGAGGAGTGATATTTGGCATGGCCCAGGGGCAAAAAAAACAAAAAACACAAAAACAAATTTTGGGGTGTTTTAAATGGATTTTTTAAAAGCCTTACTCTTAAGAGTCTTCCCGCAGTCCGCCGGGGGAACTCTTAAGAGTCTCCCCGCAGTTCCCGGGTTAAGATGGTCTTGTGATCATGAAATTAGAAATTAACCCTTATTTAGCGGGTGGTAAGGTATTTTACACTGTACCGCTCAGCGGGCATAATCCCGAAATATTCGCTCAATTTCACTCGCCCTAGCGCCGTTACTATGGCTCCAATGCAAACGAAACGATCATTTTTGGAAAGAGCAACTCTTCGTCTCCCCATATAAGTCTATTATGGATGTTATGAGCGAGTGTGGAGGGTGGGAAGAGGTGAGGAAGAGGAGGTACTTTTTGGTCTATTTCCCGGGCGCGTTCGGTTGCGTTCGCTTTGGCCTGACTTCGGCCTCTCGCGCGTCTACTATTCCTTCGGTAATCGGTCTTATTTTTCTCTTATTTCTCCTTATTTCTGTATTCTCTGTATTCTCTCTCTCTCTCTCTCTCTCTCTCTCTCTCTCTCTCTCTCTTTCTTTCTCTCTCTCTCTCTCACTCCTGTCTGTCTGTCTGTCTCTCTCTCTGGCTCGCTAGCTTTCCCTCTCTCGCGCGCTCTGTCACTCTCTCTCTTCCTCATCCGTATATGTAATTCTCATTATTATTTTCTCTAATCTCTCTCACTCCTCCTGTCTGTCTGTCTCTCTCTCTGGCTCGCTCGCTTTCCCTCTCTCGCGCTCCCTTTCTCTCTTCCTCATCCGTATATGTAATTCTCATTATTATTTTCTCTAACTAATCCCTCTATTTCATTAATTTTATTTGCTTGTAATATTTCTGTATTATTATATCTTTTTCACTCTTTCTTCAGTTCAGTTTCTGTATTCTCTCTATACGGTGGGAATGGTATTTCGTATGAGGGATGTGCAGCACAAATATTCAATCTTTCGTTGTTTGGTTGTTTGTATTACCGTAAGAAATTTACTGAACACCTGCAAATAATACGCTATAAAATGTTTGCAATCAAACTCTCAAGCAATTTCAAGGTCACATGCAATTATAAATGTAGGCTATAGGCAGACCCAGAGAGGAAGAGACAAGAGAGAGAGAGAGTGTCGTGATAATATAACAATGTTACATATGTATCATATATATATGAAAAAATAATATATACGGTAGGCCTACATCTGTTCCCCACAATCATATAATGCCAAGCACAAATATTCAATCTTTCATTGTTTGTATTACCGTAAGAAATTTACTGAACGCCTGCAAATAATACGCTATAAAATGCTTGCAATCTCTCTATTTTCTCTAATCTCTCTCACTCCTCCTGTCTCTCTCTCTCTCTCTCTCTGGCTCGCTCGCTTTCCCTCTTCCTCATCCGTATTATCTATTTCTCATTATTATTTTCACTAACTAATCCCTCTATTTCATTTATTTGCTTGTAATACTTCTGTATTATTATATCTTTTTCACTCTTTCTTCAGTTCAGTTTCTGCATTCTCTCTCTCTCTCTCTATCTCTGTTTCGCTTGCTTTGCAGGAATTTTGTTTTTGTTTTATATATATTATATAATAATTTACTTATCATTACTTACTGTATCGTATAAACAATAGTAGGTAGCCAACTTACCATAATACCGATACACCAAACCGATACGCATGCGGTTTTGTTTATCACCTGTTTACTAAAGTGCCACCATTATCGATTTTCTTGGAGCCGACTCGAGCGGGAGGGTTACCAATTGAAGTTAAATCCGCTAGCATATATTGTTAGATGTAAGACATAATAAATACCACTAGAAATATGAATTGGCAAAATCCATATAATATCACTTCGAAATTATTCTGAAATTTCAAAACAAAACCGCTAGTGTAAAGGCCGCGTCATACAGAGGTCGACCGCGACCCGACAGTAACCCGAAGGCAATGACTTGCACTTTTCACCCGAATTCACCCGAAGTCCCCGAATGAGACTCGTACCACGACTATGACTAGAAAGCAATTCGAATGCAACCCGAGGGACTCGAATGACGTCTCGAATACGAGTCGATGTTATCCCGTATATTACTCGAAACTAACCAGAAGTAGAACGGAATTGAATCGACCATGAGTCGAAAGCTAATCGACGGTGACCCGAGTAGCAGATACCAACCCGAGTTAAAACCGAATCACACCCGAAGTAACCCGACTTAAAACCGAATGAAAATCGAACCCCACCCGAAGTCAGGAACCCAACCGGAATGAAACCAGAATGTAAGTCGAACGTGACTAGAATTAGTAGATTATGACACGATTTTGAAGTTATGCATCACCCCACTATATAAATTAAAATGTAAAACTTGCAAACTAAACAAACCAAAATTGGGACAAGGACAATATAAAGTCAAATTAAATTATCAAAATCGCTATGTGGAAACAACGCTTACTAAAATGAAAATTATTAAATAAAAGAACACAATCCACCACATAGGGTCTACATTACTACATAAGCAAGTTAATCTGTTTCCCAAGCAAACTAATCGCACACATAACAACGCACTATCGTCACGTTAAAGGAAGTAGTCAAGTTTGGGAAGTCCGGGACGTTCTGGCAAATTTTACTAAACTCTGCATGAATAAAGAAACTACATGTTAAATGTCAAAATATTATTTAAAATCAAATTTGCAACATGACAAGACATTAACAATAGTACAAAATACAAATATTGATAAGATATCTATACTATTACAAAATAATATATAAAATACAGTACAGCACTCACTAACGATAGTGCTATCAGGTAGGTACCTGTAAGCATAGCATGCCTCAAGTGACCCCTATCAATAACTACCCTACAAATAACCTACATTTATAGCACAAATAAACTAAGGAAATCGCAAAAGTAAGCAATTGATACTATCGACAATGAATACATATAATATAAAGACAAATAATTGCAAAATATGAAGTAACAACAGATTTAAACAAAGAGTACTCTTTTAACAAGAACAATAAATTTAAAAAATCATCAATATTAATAATAATAATAATAATAATAGAAAAAGAAAAAGATAAACAATAAATACAGACAAAAAGTAAGCAGAGGTTATACAAGAAACTTCAAGTTAAAAATGCTTGATTACAATTATTGATGTCAAATTTTAGAATACAGTCACAATAATTGACCCTAAAAAGATTAAATTTATGGAACAATTTACTTGCCTCAAAAGAGAGGGTGTGCTCACACAAGCTTCATTTGTACAGTGCACCCAACACAACAACATGTCACAGGAAAGCAACCTCCCGGACCCATCACGACCAGAAGAGATGGATGACGAGGCATTGGAGTTGGCAATCTTGAGGCAGGAGATAGTTAATGCTAACCTCAGATATCAGATTACTGCCCGCGCCATCATGGACAAAGAACGTGAACCCCAACGTGCTCAACTTCGACGGCCACGATGACCAAGGAAACCCCGAAGCTGCAGCGTCAAGCCATGGGTGGCACAGCAAGAGACACACGGACACTACCACCAGTTGCTGAAGAAACTCCAGGAAACTGACGTGGTTACCTATAAATACTTTCTGCGTATGGACGAGGAGCTGTTTTATATGATTGTCGAACGTGTCACACCCAGGATCAAGAAGGAAGAGACCAACTGGAAGAAGCCCCTGGAGCCCGGACTGCGAGTTGCCATGACACTATGCTTTTTGGCCACTGGCGAGGCCTATAAGAGCATGGCACTGAACTTCCGTGTAGGTGCCAACACGATATCACTGGCAGTGCGGGAGACGTGCGAGGCAATCATACAGGAATACATGGAGGAGCAAATAGTGTGCCCATCAACACCTGAAGGTTGGAAGGAGGTCGCCAAGGGATTCAAGGATAGGTGGGACTTCGGACACACCATTGGGGCAATTGATGGGAAGCACATTGCCATACAGCCTCCAAGCAACTGCGGATCCTTGTACTACAATTACAAGCACTACCACTCCATTGTGCTCCTGGCAATAGTCGATCACCTGGGAAAATTTATGTACGTTGACGTTGGAGCGAACGGGTCAGCATCTGATGGTGGTATATTCCAGGTGACTGACATCCGGAAGGCCCTGGAGGACGGAGCAGCAGGATTGCCACCACCCGAGCCATTCCCAGGGGAGGACCAGCCAGTGCCCTACTTTCTGGTTGGTGATGACGCATTCCCAATGAGGGAGTGGTTGCAGAAGCCACACCCACACCGAGGGCTCGATGATGACAAGAGAAACTACAACTACAGACTGTCTAGGGCCAGGAGACAGGTAGAGAATGCCTTCGGTATGCTAGCCAACCGCTTCAGGTGCCTACTGACTACCATCAACGTACACCCCAGTACCGTGGAGAAGGTAGTCCTGGCTTCATGCATACTCCACAATATGCTAATCGACCGACGTGAGCCCCAACCAGAAGCCGGACTTCGTCGCCCTGAAATACCCCAAAGTGACTGGGCGAGGGACCCCTTGGATGGCTTGGAGCCACTTCAGCGCCAGAGAGGACCAGCCGCTGCCAAAGTGACGAGGGACTACCTGACCCAGTACTACAACCGCCCTGAACAGCGCCTTGCCTGGCAGGACTAGTAAAAAGGTACGTTTCCACTATATGCAGGTCCATTATATCCCACACCCGTTTTATAAGTGTTGCACAATGTTGCAGTGTGACTGCCGTAGGTGTCCCAATACTGTCATTGCAATGACATAAATCAAACTACCTTCGATGCCTTATTATAAAAGTGATAAAGTCTTTGATAAATATATTGTATACAAACCCGAAAGTGAATCACAGCACTAAATATTTTGACCTGTTATATAGTTGTTATAATATATATATATATATATATATATATATATATATATATATATATATATATATATATATATATCCTTGAAACATAAGTTCATTAAGATATAGTCCCTACTTTATTATTAATATATTTGGTCAAAGTCTCACTTCATTAAGATAAATACCCTAATTTATTATTATTATATTTGGTCAAAGCCTCTAATTGAAATAACACAAGAAATTGTTACCTTATTTTGGACTGCATGTCCATGTCACTTTATATGTTAAACTTTTATATTGTTTTCTGATTAATATTCACGAACATGTTGCTCAAGGATGTTGATTTGGTTAAAGTAATATCATGTTAACTTTTAATTATAGTCAAATTTGTTCAATGTCAATATTATTTATATCATATTGGGATGTGTTAAATTTCTCTGTTTTTTTCTTATTTGTTGATGTTTATCTTGGCTGTTGATTTGTTTAAAGTAATAACATGTTAACATGGTAAAAAAAAATCAATGTCAATTTAATATATATCATATTGGGATGTGACACATTTCTCTGTTTTTTTTTTTTTTTAATTTAATTTTATTTTATATCCTATTCCCATGTGATCTACTCGATCATATATTTTAACTTTATATTCCTTTTAATTATTATTAAGCAAGCAAATTAACCTTAGGAACAAGTAAAACATAGAAAACAAATTTTAGGAGTAAGCACAACACAAGTCAAACATAGAAAATATTTTTTTATTATAATTAATGAGGTACAGAGGTAGAGATATTGGTTTGTCAATGAGGTAGATCCAGCATGGTCTCCAAGAAGGCAGGGTCCAGGGGTGATTGTTGTACGGGTGTGGCACAAGGACGTGAAGGCCCATAGGCCTTCCACTGAGAGGGTGTGTCTGGCTGCTGGTTTGGAGACTGTTGAATTTGTTTTCCTATATGGTGGTAGGACGTGCTAGTGGTAGGGACATTGAGAGTTTCATAATACTGACGTTGGGGATGATGTTGGGAAGGGTTTGGGGACAGGGGGTGGGAGAGGGGCCCGAAGTGTGGGAGGGGTCCTAGGCCCTGGTTGTGGGAAATCATGGCATTGGAAAATCTTAGCACGTCCAGCTGGAAGGCCTGAATCAAGGGTGATGGAAGGTCACGCATGTTGGTCTGGAGTGTCTTGAAGTATGGCTTCAGACTCGCCTCTGCGGGGGTGTCCACCTGGTGGCTCCTCTGCCACACAAGGTAGAGGTTGTCCAGCTCCTTCTCACCTTCACGAATCTGTGTGAGAAAAATAAATGAATTAGAATGAATCAGACAATACTTCATAAACATTAATGCAGTGTACCTTCATTACAATAATGCGTGACAAAATAACCTCTGCACCATTAATATTGCCTAATAAACGTTACTGCATTGATAACAAATAAGTTACAAATTTCCGATATATGACACATCGAAATGTATAATAGATTTATTGTATGAAACATTTTCTTTTTATATATACTAAAACATTTACATAATTGCGAATGTACAATTAAATGTGTTCAATACTATAATGGGTGACAGTCAGTGAGTGGCTGAGTGAAGGCACAGAGGGTGGGGTGTTTTGTGTTGCATGTGGGTGTATGTGTTTACGAGTGGAGAGATTCAATTATGATGGCATGTTAACATTGGATACATAATAATGATATTTACCTTGTCATACAGGTCGGGTTGGGCGGCTGGCGCCTGGCTGGGGGTGGCACCGGACCCAGATGACCCGGGAGTTGCCACCACGGCTGAGCTCCCGGTCGCGGTGTCCTGGGTAGCTATGGTTTGGGTTGGAGTGGGAGTTGACTCTGGCCCGTCCTCCCCTTCAGGCTCGACGTCGTCAGCCATCTCCTCCTCCACAGTCGTTGTCTTGTAGAGCTGTGGAATGTATCAGGTTATTAGTTTATGACAGTGTTGAACATCAATTGATAGAGTAAATAATTTTCTAGCAACACTCATACATATATATATATATACCGGTATATATATATATATATATATATATATATATATATATATATATATATATATATATATATATATATATATATATATATATATATATATATATATATATATATAATATAATATCAATGGTTATTTAATTTGGTAATTTTTACATAGCAATAAATATTCACAATAATCTGGGTGCAGCTTATTATTTATACATAGAAATAATTAAAAAAGTATTTTACATGTTAGACAATATTAATATTCGATTTTATTCTATTTACAACATCCAACAATAATGGTAAAACATTTATGTAACTTATGTTTATTTAATCTTATGTTGAACAGCACCAAGATATTTATTTATACCTTTAACATTTATTTTTGATTAAAAATAAATTTGCAATAGACTTGATAAACGTACCTTGCTCTTTCTGGTGGGCAACTTCACAAGATGGGGTTTGAGGAACGCGAAGTGGGTCTTGATCCAGGCGTCTCTCTCCGTCAGCTGGACCGCATCTGAACCAGACACGGGAATCTTGTCAAGCTTCCCGTACCTGGTCCTCATCCCTTCCATCCACTTGTTGAGTGTTTCCACTGACAAATTTAAATAATATATATTAGGAGTGATTACGTACAAAATATAAATAGTATGGGGACAAAGATTATCACAACCGAATGTATTATCAGTTAACATGAATAAGTATGGTTCACCTGGGCAGGTAACCACACTGCACACATTGATATGAGGGAAGTACAATGCAAGACTGCACACGAAACATTATCTATTATTAACTCCAAATATTACCTAGTTATTTCAATTCCGAAAACAAGATTCGCCAGCAATGTTAACGCCAAACTTTATGATAAATATGTATCCACTTTGCACGGCACAGGTAAATTATTCCAAAAACATATATGTGTTTGGTATTTGTAAGTAATATCACTCAACATAATGGTTATTATATCATAAGAACGCACACAACCAACCTTCAATGTTGAGCTCCTTTGCCTTCGTGGCGAGTGTCTTCTCCCGCATGTTCTTATCCTTGTGGGCCCTCATTTTCCTGTTGTACAGGAACTCCTGCTCAGAATACCACTCGGCCACTTCCACCTCCTTCTGATCAGGGAGCCTGGCGTAGGTCCTCCTCCTCCTTTTCGGCACAGGTTGTACTGGGTTGATGGGCGGCGTGGTCTGGGTAGGCGTCTCGGAGAATGTCGTTGGTGTCTGGGTAGGTGGCTCGGTGAGTGGCGTGAGGTCATCTTGGGTGGCGTCATCATCCTCGCTTTCCTGTTCCGAAGGACTGTCACCTTCGGTTGACACGATAGGGTGGGTCTTTTTGTGAGGGACATGGGCTTTCTTTGCTATAATAATAGACTGTGACTCTGCTTCCTCGGTTGGGTTTTCATCGTCGAAAACAGGGTTGGAGTCGATGTGCTGCCTCTCCTCTACTTCCTCCTCGCTTTCCTCTTGGGATTGCTTGGTGGCAAACAGGTCCACAGACTCCATGGTAAATTTGCGGGGCCTCTTCACTGCCTTGCCTCCTTTACCATAGTTTCCGGGCCGTAATATATAAAAGTCATGTGCGCTCTCAGATGGATTACTGTTCACCTCTGTGGGGTGGAAGTGGAGTGGTTGCATTGAGGCAGTTGGACAAAATTCAAAATAAAGCTATTAGATTAATCAATAACCCTGCAATCACACAGGACCTTCCTACATTAGCCATACGAAGAAACGTTGCATCCCTTGCATTATTCTACAGATATTTTCACAGCAATTGTTCCGAGGAACTTGCTTCAATTGTGCCGCCTCTCCACATCTTTCCCCGTAGAACTAGGGCAGCTGAGAGCGCACATGAATTTACACTTTCTCCTCCACAATGCAGAACTTCTGCTTATCAGAATTCATTTATCCCCAGAGCTACTACTCTTTGGAATTCACTTCCCTCGAATTGCTTTCCACAAACTTACAATCAACAAATGTTTAAATCCAGTTGTTACAAACATTTTATGAATGGAGGATGCCTTTAGGCACATGGACCTTTTTGTTTTGTCTGTGTTTTTCCTTCCTCCGTTCATTGTCTCTTAAAAAAAAAAAAAAAAAAAATGTTGGCGACAAGAGTTGGAGAGAGAGACGTGGTGGGCGAAAGAGACGTGGTGGGCGAGAGAGACGTGGTGGGCGGTGGGTACTGGTGTGGAATGGAGCGAATGACTCCCACCCGCTAATTTATAGGGCCCGTGCGGGAGTGGCAGTGTACGATAATTCGGGCCGCTCCAACCGCACATGGGCCTGCTTCACGTGGCTCCGCCCATCGACTCGCGTTCGGGTTTGATTCGACTTGGCTTCGACAACCCTTCGTTCGACTTACATTCTAGTCATTCGGATCACCATCGAATATTTATCGAGTCTAATTAGGAATGTCGGACATGCATCGAGTCATTTTCTAGTAGTATTCGGGTATCCATCCAGTCACCATCCTAAAATTTGGGTCAGCATCGAGAACAGTAGAAGTTCGAACAAGTTTATGTAGGAATTTTCCAGTGAGCATCGAGTCTAATTCGGGTTACGGTCTAAATCATCGGGTCTAAGTCCACTTAGGTTCGATCAATTCTGGTATGAATCGAGTTAAAAAAATGTACTCGAAAGTGACTCGCATAGGTCGAATGCGATCAGAATATGGTAGAATGTAAGCCGAATACGAATCGAATGTAAATCGAAGGTGACTCGAGGATTTTGTAACGGTTTTTTGACCCGAACGCACTCGAGGATTTCCCAAAAGTAAACGCATGTACTAACTTTTGGCCGACTCATCCAAACTTTCGGGTGATGACCAGAGCATGACTAGAACGACTCGAACATACCAGAATCATACTCGATGTCGCCCGATTTTTGGGCCGAATACACTCGAACCGCAAAAATTTGAATTTGTTTTGCAAGTCATTGCCTTCGGGTTTCTGTCGGGTCGCGGTCGACCTCTGTATGACGCGGCCTTAAGTCATTGCTGCTAGATCGAAGTAAAGGTCTCTAGATCTAGCGGAAGTCGCTATACTTATTGGCAGTACTGCACACTCATTCATTTAATTCATTCATTTTCTATTGAGCTCGTCCTGGAATCTTTACGACTCTGAATCTTACGATTGCCGACGGCGATACGTTGTTGACATTGTTGTTGATGTTCCAGTGGAGGGATGAACAAAATATTTTCCTTGTCCAATAATAGCTATTTCATAGTCCCACAGGACTTATTTTGATATATTTATCAAATTTACTGAACGCCTGTAAATAATATGCTATAAAATGCTTTCAATCAAACTTTCAAGCAATTACAAGGTCACATGCAATTATATAAAGGTATATTGTAGACCACAATCTTCGCCAAGCCTCGTTGTTGCTTGTATTATCGTGAGAAATGTACCATACACCCTGGTTATCGTGAGAAATTTACCGAACGCCTGCAAATAATACGCTATAAAATGCTTGCAATCAAACTCTCAAGCAATTTCAATGTCACGTGCAGTATAGGTAGACCCAGAGAGGAAGAGACAGACAGAGAGAGAGAGGAGGTCAAGAACATCTGCTAGGTGTGATTTCCCCTGGGAGGGAAGAGAAGATTAGTTAGGGGCGTGCCCTGGCCTACATCAGACAAAGAGAGTACAAAGGAGTACAAACAAAGAGAGTGAGACAGAGAGAGAGAGAGTGTCGTGATAATATAACAATGTTACATATGTATCATATATATGAAAACATAATATATACGGTAGGCCTACATCTGTTCCCCACAATCATATAATGCCAAGCACAAATATTTAATCTTTCGTTGTTTGTATTACCGTAAGAAATTTACCGAACGCCTGCAAATAATACGCTATAAAATGCAAAGGAAATTTCTTGTAGAGTGCAATTTTGAGGACGTAATGTGCTCTGAGAGAGAGCGGAGCGGTGATTAGGAGCATAAATTACCTCAAGACCGCTCGCCACACAGGGAATTATATAAGGAAATTACCGTATTTTAGGGTTTTTGCACTCGTGTTGCACGATCGTTGAAAGACAACCAGTGATCGTAGAAGGATGGTTCGGGTGTCATTGGAAAGCTCAATTTACGCACTTTCAGGGATATATACTTGTATTACGCTCTGGGTCTTGTTTATGCATGAAAAAGAGCACAGAAACAACCCCATTTAGGGTTAAAAAAAAACCCGCTGGGCGGCACAGTGAAATATACTCCACCAGCCGCCCGTAAGGTGATAAAATGCTTGCAATCACATTTTCAAGCAATTATAAAATGTAAATTGTACTTACCAACACCCACACCAGTATGTTCTTCGTCAGGAACGTCTCCAATTTGCTCAAGGGTCTGTCCAACATCAACCACAACATCCACCCCACGCAAATTATGCTTGGGGTGAAAGCCTATGATCGGGTTATTTTCGTCTTCCGAGTCATCCACACTACCAAAACTCTCACCCAGACCTTCGACGGTTTCATCCAACAGCTTATTAGAAAGTTCTGAAGAGTTCAGCATGATATCTAGTTCCTGGGTGGTAAGCCGGGCGTGGTTAGTAGGGTGGCGCGACGCACTAGGGATGGCGGCCACCGAATCGAACACGGGCAAATCTTGACCTTCCATTATGGCTGCTTGAGGGTCACTGAGTCACGGTCACGCAGTGGGGATGTGTGGGTGGGCCCTTTTAGTACACCGCCTGACCACCAAGTATCGCTTTCCACCTAAATTAGGGCGGGAATACGCCCACGGACTTAAGTCCGATCCCGCCATTTAGTCCAATTTTCTCGTATCGGACTTAAGTCCGACCCCGATCTTTAGGGGTTAATCAAATTTTATTTTATTTTAGAAATCTATCATAGTTGTATCTATGTAGTATTAGAAGAATGTACAAACAAATGTTATTGTACAAATAATGTTAAGGCCAGAACATGCTGCCATTGGATTAAGGTTCTAGAGTACATGAATGTTCTCACTAAACATGCAATAGATCTCAAGTGAAGGTCCAGTCATGTACAAGCAGCTCTTCTTTGAAGAAACGCACTATGCTTACCTCCTTTTATATTTTGTATATATGGTATGAACGCAATTAAAAACTTAAAATGTTATACGGATTCTCTGTTACCTATGGTATTTAGGTTGGCGGTTTTGATATTGTCACGAATGTCCCCCTCCAGTCTTATATATCAGGCATATCGTCAATGATGGAGGGGCCACTATTAAATTATAGGTTTGATTCTCAGAGGGAAGTAAAAAACATAATATTTAGTAGGGCCCCATAATCATTGACGATGTTAGTGCCCTCCCTGCCATCCCCTTCCCATTCGCTTGATTTCTGAGATGTATCTTGATATATCAGTGAAGGAAGTATAGCCGCTAGAGGGCCAGCGTCAGGAATCCACACACAAGAAATCCACGCATGGGAGAGCTTGAGTATAGCAATTATTAAGTTAAAAAAAAAAAAATTTACGAAGTTTTTCGTAGTGAGTACCCAATCATAAAGACGATTCCATAAGAGAATACGCGTTGCACTTATGAGGTTAGTACTCCTGTCCTCCCGCGCGGTAGATTCAAACTAGCAACCGCGCTGTTTGATGGGAGACTATTATACTAATAGGCATATCGTCAATGATTACGGGGCACTATTAAATATTAGGTTTTCTTTACTTCCCTCCGGGAATCAAACCTATAATATATATATGTATATATTTGTATAAGTAGGCAGTATGTTTTCATTGAGGCAAAATTTATAAAAGACCAAGGCATATTTGTTTTTTACTAACTTTTTACTTGTGTTTTCAATATTTCTCACTGTATGTCTGCTTTCATCATTCAAATGATATATTAAGTTTCCAAAGTTCATGATTATTTCCAATTAGGTGTTGAATAATACGTCAACTATCATTTTATTTGTCCTATTATTTATTCACTAAACGTTTCGTGCTTTCTTTCACATCTAAATCTACTGAAGATGTGCAAAGAAAGCACGAAACGTTTAGTGAATAAATAATAGGACAAATAAAATGAAAGTTGACGTATTATTCAACACCTAATTGGAAATAATCATGAACTTTGGAAACTTAATATATCATTTGAATGATGAAAGCAGACATACAGTGAGAAATATATATATATATATATATATATATATATATATATATATATATATATATATATATATATATATATATATATAGCCTATCCAACTTTCAGTATAATTCAGTGGCTTTGAGGGAATTACCATCTAAACTATGTCATCTTCCCTTTGATCAAGCGAACCAACTAATCTCTGTTTTATCTCAGTCTCCCAATGTGTTCCGTGATACTCCAGGGCTCACTTCTTTGGCCGTGCACGACATCGACGTAGGGGATGCAACTCCCATTAAACTATCCCCCTACCGTGTCTCACCACAACGCAGGAGTATACTGCAGGTCGAGCTTGACTTAATTTTTTCAAACCAGCTGATCACAAGGGCCTTCAGCCAGTGGAGTAGTCCGGTCATACTTGTGCCAAAGCCAGACGGGAGCCATAGGTTTTGTAGGGTCTATAGGCAAGTCAATGCTGTCACAAAGAACGATACCTACCCACTGCCACGGATCAAAGATTGCATTTACCGGGTTGGCCTCATACAGCAGTAAGTTTAATTTAATGAGAGGATTTTGGCAATTAGCTCTCCCTTGTAGCGAGGTAAATATCATGCTTTTGTAGTGCGCTTTTAAGCCTTCAGCTGTGAGATGCCTTGCAGTTCGAATAACGCTCCAGCTACGTTCCGGCTATGTTCTGATGTGGTACCTGGAGACGTTGCCTACTTTGGGTGATATCCTTCTTATATCCTCATTTATAATCTTGCTGTTGCCAATCTGGTGGTGAATCTATTTATGTATTATGTTTAATATTATGTACTATACTCCTTAAACTCTTTTCTAGGGGGGAGGTCTGACATACGGAGCCCTGTATGTTAATTTAAGAGTTAGAATTAGAGTTCAAGGAGCCAAACTACCCAAGTGGTGAAGCAGACTAGCGAGCGAACGAGCGAGTGGGCAAACCATCTCGCCCCATACCAGCTCGCCCCATACCTCGATGACCGATGCTATGACGTATGATCGACGCCAGGAGCTGTGAGTGGACGACACACCTGTTATGCGACTCGAGGAGCTATGATTGGTGCCGGCACCACCCGCCGCCTCCTGATTCGTTCCTACACCATCATTGTTTGGTATATAAGACCCGAGTTGTGGGCATTCAAATCAGTCTCATTTGGAGTTGGGGAAGGTGAACTTGCAGCTGGAGGAAGACGGGGTGAAGTATTATAATGGGATTGTGACTGTCAGTCAGATTATATAAATGTGTGTTAAGTGTGTTCGGTGTAAACACTTATGTTATGTTGGTTAGTGAGATATGTGATTGGGAATTAACGTGAACACTACTATTATGTGTTTAACTATTTAATTGGGAATTAACGTGAACACTATTATTATGTGTTTAACTATTTAATTGGGAATTAACGTTAACGCTATTATTATGTACTTAACTATTTTAGTTGACTAACTTGTGGACTAAAGCAACTCTTTAAGTAATTGGGTTATGATGAAAGTAATACTATTGTTTTATATTAATACTTACGAGTTCTTTCATTTTCTTTGAATTAAGCTTACATTGCTTAATGGTGCTTAGTACGGTGATGCTATTGTCTCGTATTAGTAATATCGCCTTAGACTAACATGGCTGTGTTAATATTACTTATAGTGATTTCCTAAGCTGAAGAAAATTCTTTTGCTTCAAAATATTATATTTTGCTTTTCATATTATTTGAGTGAGACCTGAATCGAATCTATGAAACGATCCTGTAACTTTATTTACTCATAATCAAACCTCAATGTTACGTGGTTAAGAAATACATTTAACTAATTATTAAATATATATCTAACTTTTTATGTGACTTTGATATTACTCCTGATGATAATAATAATATAATACTATTAACGTAAGACAAGAACCAAGAATAATTACATTAAATATAAATAAAAGGACATAAGAAAACTATCTATTCATTTCAAAGAGGGTAAGAGACAGAAATATTCTTACTTTAATATTTATCTTTCAAGACTTTTTATAAAATTAATAGTCCTTCTTTAGCTATAACTTATTCGGTTCATAACCATAGCCTACTAAGCTTCGGTTAAATAATAATTCTTTATAAATACTACATGACTTTAATTAGTTTCAGTATTTTTCATAATTAAAGAGTATCAGTCAATAAAGGATATGAAGTCCTAAGATCCAAAAGGAAAGGAAGCAACAACAGGAAATTATTTTATTAGATTTTACTTTTGTTTTGCCTTCAGCTGACTGATACCTTAATATATATCTCTGTGCTATCTAGATTCATCAAGTTAACCACTTGAGGACTAAGATACGTAACAATATATATACAGTATAAATTATATATACACCCTCATATTGAATGTGTTGGTATCCTGTAGGATGTGTCTGCATTTCTCCAAGTACAGTACATCTTACAGGATACAAACAAATTCCAATCAATATCAAGAAATCCCAAGGAACAATTAAAGAAACGACTCAACTCCCTTATCACCGCCGCAAACGCTCAGGTAGATGGTACCATATATGATTAATTAACTTGGGATATTTCTGTGGTAATATTAAGACCCACAAACAGGGCAATCCTATACGTCCAAGTATTTCACAAGTGCCTACTCCCAGCTACAAATTAACTTAAAGGCTTAACCAATAAATATATCCATACATCCCAATCACATACTCTTTGAAATCTACAAAGGATTTCATAGACATCATAAGAATGCAAAAAAAAAAAAAAAAAAAAAAAAAAAAAAAAAAAAAAGGCATTTTAGCTTCGCTCGACTTAGAAAGTCTTTGTACGAATGTGCCGGTTGAAAAGACAATTGACATCATCCTTGAGTATGTGTACGGAAACGATCCGATGCCGCCACCAAAGCTACCAACATAAGTAATGCAGGAAATGCTTCGAGCCTGCACTATAGAATCTCCTTTCAGACGCCCCGAAGGTAATATGGCCTGCAGTACCAAATAATCATGAGATCCCTTCGACGAAGGATTCTCACGTCGGATTCGCACGTTTAGGTGGTACCGCCATTTGCTTCCTTGTGCGAATCTCTCGTGCGATACCGTCGGACGTTGCGTTGGTAAGCCTGTCAAACTCGCCGCGGTGCATTTCTTATGGTTGGCATGCCGGAGGAACGTTTTGTTTCAAATTACTGCCTCAGGCAGCCTCACGGCAGTACACACGGAATCGAATCATAATAAAGTGATGGTCGCTGGTGTATTATTTACCCAGTTATTACATTAATCTTATTTGTCTGTATTTACGACATTCTCAATTAACAAAAATAAGGTAGTGATTCCCCAGATGACCATTGAATTTCTCTAATTTCCCTTCAACCATCAATCAATTTTTGAGCTTAGGAATAGCCATGGGGTTGTGGTTTGGATTTTCGCTTAATAATTGGGTTGTGGTTGGCACTCTGGATAAGTGGCTTAGTTATAATATCAGGCAAGCTTTACTGTTATTGTTATGCCGGGTTGTAATCCAACTGGCTTCAGTATTATCTAATTGCAATCCAGGTTTTGGATATCTAGATTTAGAATATTACTCAACATGGATACCTCGAGCGCCGTGAATATGACAGTTATATACTCAATCAGGCAACCAAAACACAATAAATACACAGGGTAAAAATAATACACTAATCTGTATTCAATTGCATGTGGGTGTATAGGTGTTCAAGACTTCTCTATTTTATAGAATAGGTAGTATGATACTGACGAGTGTTAAATTCGTACCTAGAATTGGGTAGAATAATTATATTAATCGAGGAAATATCTCGATCTTGACCGTAAATGCAACGGGTACATCTGAGTACTAAATTAATGAATAATTCTTAACTCGACGGAGAGGGGATTTTACTTATAGAAGTAAAAGAAAGAAATACTTTAAGTCAGCGAAGCAAAGGTTAAGAATAATTTTAAATTGTATGTAGAAAATTTATAGTTATTACCACTTCACGGTATACACTTAGACTTCGACTTGGTATATACATCAAATAAATATATATACATCAGAGGAAAATCTGAGAGTATTCAATATAAATTATGTGTATTATAATGAGTATGTAACGTATGTAAATACTATAATTCTGAGGGATGAACACAGAGTACAATTATGATCTCGTACTCAAAGAAGCACTGTACGGATCTATATTAATTCAAATTACAATTAATACAAATTCACTAAAGATCTTAGGCACAGATCGTAACAAAGTCATATTAGGAATACTCTCATATTTTACCTTACCTTACAAAAATAACCAATAACGTAAGACACTCAGGGACACTTAGGGTAAAGTAAGAAGTATCCTAGAATCAGAGTCTGGTTGACGTGGACTCGGAGTCTGCAGGCGGTACGTCAGGGACACGACCTTCTTCACAGGGGCAGGGCAAGGCAAGTCGAGGCTGGACATCTGAAGAGCTTCAGTCATGCGTAATCCCGCTTCTGGTGGTATACCAGTAGAAGGATGCAGTCGTGTGTTGCTTACTTTTCTTCAAGAAAAGTAAGGCTATGTTCAACTTATTTTTACTGTTCAACTTACTGGATTTCGACTACATAAGGGCATGAGGATATCGTTGTAATGGTTATAGCATTCTTGAGTCTAAAAATACAGAATAGATATAAAAGGGTGCAGGTGGAGATTCTTAATCTCATGATATATATTACTTATTTCTAGGGATCATAATGGTGATGTAATGGAGGATTTCCTGTTCATATGGAATTCTAGTTTTTATTCTTTTGTATGCTATAGTTTTGATATGGAACACTGGATCTCACTTATTCCCATTCCTGCGGGAAGGTATTATTGATAGGTGGTTGAGGGTCCCACTTGTATCTATATTGGTGAGGTTCTTGATATTTAATTACCATAAACATATCTTCATTATAGTTCAAGTCCGGTTGGAGTGTTGTGATAGGCCGTCTCGTTTCGTGTCGGCCGCTGTCATTGGAGGTGCTGGAGCTCTCAGGATTCGTCCGGGCTCGAACTCCTTTAATTGGGGGACTCCTCCATTCCTCCGGAATTAGAGCATGGGCAGATCCAGAGAAATGGGTAGACTTACCCATTTCCGGAATTAAAGTCTGGGAAGCTGCTTGGTTCCGTCGTCCTTTCTTCTCGGTTTTGTGGTTGTCCTTATAGCTGCTATTGTGTGGATCTGAGGGTGGCTGTTTGACCCCGTCATTACACCACCTTCGTCCAAGACAAAATCTCGACCTCGAGATCTTAAAGTATATGTCCTGACGGTTGAAGTAGCGAAAGTGGGTATCAGGTTTTGTAGGATAAGACACCAGAGTGTGGTAGGGACGTCGGCCGGTTTGGTGGGGTCCATAGCCATCGTTATTTGCAGTGGAGTCCGGAATTTTTTGGCTATGAAGAGCAGATAAGAAGGCAAATGGACTACTTCTGTGCTCTTGTCCGAGGTCATGATCACGCTGTTTATCTTCATGATGGAGGGAGAATCAGGAGGAGTAGTGGCTGCTGGAGGAGATGCTGTATGACTGTCCTGATGTGGTTGAGCAGGAGTGTTTGGAATAGGTGGGAAGGGCCTGTTGAGCTGGGGTTTGACCTGCCTGGTCATGGCTGGAGGAACAAGTCGGGGAATTAACCTCGCACTAGGTTTGGCGGGGCCCTTTTGAAGTGACGAGGTGGGGGCTTTTGTGGGAGCCCGCTGCTTGTATGTCCGTTTGAAGGTAGGCGCCCATCTCTCAGGTGGTGTCACACGTCGGTCAGATCTTGTACATATAGGATTAGAGATAGGTGGCATTAAAGCAGGAGATGTATGTGATTTAGTTACAGGTATTTGAGAGGAAGAAGTAGAGCTATATGTAGAAGAGGTGGAAGTATTAGGAGACAGGGTAAATGATTTATGAGAAGATGTAGAGGGTTGAGGAGGTTTAGGTGGCATGATAGGTGATTTCTGAAAAGATGTAGAGGGTGTAGGGGTTTTATTGAAAGGGGAGGAAAAAATAAAGGTGGTTTTAGAAGAGGAGTAAGTATTAGGTGACAGGATAGAGCGTCAGAGCGTTTTTTGTGTCTGACTTCCTCAACCATTGAAGGACGTGGTGGTCGGTTATGACGGTGACCTTGACTCCCGCCAGGTAGGCTTTGAAATGTTGTAATGCCCAAATAATTCCGAGACATTCACGTTTGGTCACAGGGTAATTTATTTCTGCTGGGTTGAGGGTGCGGCTAGCACATGCAATTATGTGCTCTTTGCCGTCTATTTTTTTACCTAAGATGGCCCCAATTCCGAACTGTAATACATCTGTGTATAATCGGAATGGTTTGGTATAATCAGGAAAGGAGACCACCGGAGAGGCAACTAATTTGTCTTTTAGGCTGTTGAAAGCCTGAAGCCTGGGGTCTGTCCATATGAAAGGTTCTTCTTTTTTTGTGAGGTCATGTAGGGGTTTGGCAATGGTGGCAAGGTTCTTCACAAATCGTCGATAGTAGGATTCTAGGCCTAAAAATGCACGTACGCCTTTTACGTTAGTTGGAGGGGTGATTTTACTGATAGCCTCGAGTTTGGACGGGTCTGGGGCAATCCCTTCTTCAGAGACGACATGGCCTAAGAAATTAACTTTATTCTTGGCAAGGGTGCACTTGGAGGGTTTAAGTTTCAGACTGGCATCCCGGATCCTCTGGAAAACTTGTTTAAGGCGTTGCAGGTGTTCGGCCCAAGTTGTGCCAAATACTATGATAATCTCCAGATATGCCAGGCAAGTTACCCAAGTCAATCCTTGTAAGACTGACTCCATCAATCTGGAGTAGGTGGCTGGTCCATTGCAGAGTCCGAATGGTAGTACTGTGAACTCGTACAGTCTTCCTTGGCTGGTGGAGAAGGCCGTTTTCTGTTGATGTTCAGGCAAAACGGGTACTTGCCAGTAAACAGCTTGGAGGTCCAAGGTAATGAACCATTTGGCGCCGAGCAGGGAATCGAGAGAGTCATCGATCCTGGTGTGACGCCTCCCGGCGTTAACAGAATGGTTGCGTGGGGCATTGCAGCTCGCTAGCGCTCGCCAGGATGGGGGGATGGGCTACAGTTGTCCTAGAATGATCTGCTTTATGTTATTAGTGTTGTGTTGCCACAGACAGTCTAGAAATGGTCTTTGTTTTGGTTTGTGACCGCGCCTTGTATTTTATATTCGCTATAATATAAATGTTGCTTGTGTGAGAGGCGAGCGAGAGAGGGTGACGGGGTACACCTGGCAGCGGGGTGAGCTATCACGCGGCTCGCTTGGGCGCGGACGGCGTTGGCGGCCGGGTGGTCAACTAGTCCCTGCCCATCGCGGCCGCGTGTTCTTTACCAGCTCAGAGCTTGCCTGACACGCGTATCGTCTACATCCTTTGCAATTCTGTCCCTCATACTCGCCACTTTGCATACTATTTCTCTCTCTCGACTTCTCCTTTCTCATTCTCTAATCTTTATTAAACTCAACATCCCTTCTGGTTTCAGCATAGACGTTCACCGTCGGCCAGTCGTATTGTACGCGAAGCTCTCAGATATTTCTATGTATGAGGTTTGGAGAGACGGACTTTTCCGTGTGTGTCCTCTCTCGGGAAGGTTGTAGACCGGTATATGTCTCCCTGGCAAGGTGTTGAGTGATTCTGCTTGGTTATTTAAAGCTAGACTAGGGGTAAGGTTACTGTGTCGTTGTCTCCGATGTGTGCAGTGTTAGCTAAGCCCTGCACGACATCGACAGGTACTGTGGGAGCCTAAGTTGTCTTCGGGTGGGTTTACTTTGCGAGCACATCGCTGTGGTGTGAGAGGGCCATAGCCTATCCCTCACAACATAGTGCTGCCTCTTTGTGTTGACTTCTGAGGGATCGCCAGGATAGAACTAGGTACTAGAGACCTAGATTTATCAAGAGAGCATCCCCGTCATATAACGTAATCTTCATTATACCACCTTCGGACAACGTTAGGCTACGAGCCGCATGCTCGCCCATTGTTGCCCTGTAGACTTTATTAACTGAGCAGACACTGGTTAGAGATAAGCCCCCATTATTATATGTATGCAACATTATTATTCACTGCACTTTTGAGCCGAGGTTGTTGTTGAGTTGCACAACCCTAGTAGGCTGTTGCGTTGTGTCACGAAGCATTTCTTTAGTTGTCGAGCATTACTACCTTTGCGCAGTCTTTATTATTCGCCTGCCTATTATTACTATATGTCCTAGTATTTATTGTGACCCGTATTCTGCATTATAATTGTTCAAGATTCTTTACGAACATCTTCCCAGCATCAGACTTATATCAGAAGTTTCCAGTTGATGTTGCAGGACTAGCATTGCACTTTCTTTAATACAGGAGTGCCAGTTATTTGAGTATCTACCGTAACGTTAATTAATCACGTTAACTATCTTTTCTTTGTGTAACCTAATCGAGTAATCTTTTACTGTTTGAGAATAGGCTGTTTCATCGAGCGTCAGCCTAGTGTGTGTGCACCAGTTACTGAGTCATAGGATACCTCGTTGTCCAGGCACGACTCAGGGCGGTAATGGTGTTTTGTTTTCCAGTGTTTAAGGCAGGGGTTGGATCTAGTGTTACCGTTGTTGCAGTTTGCCATTATCTAGTCCAATGTTGAAGAGCCCTGTGTCTTTGAGAACCTGGATCGTAACACTGGGAAGAGGGGTGGCGTCCTTGATGGTGACATCATTTAGCTGGCGATAATCGATGCAAAATCTTGTGGATCCGTCTTTCTTACGGACTAGCACTACTGGAGAAGACCAGGGGCTGGTAGAGGGTTTTACTACTCCTGTGGCGAGCATATCATTTACTTGTTTTTCTTCCTCCTGTCTTTGGATCGGGTTCTTCCTTCTGATGGGTTGCTTGATGGGGTGTCCCATGGTGTGAATGGGGTGATGCAACGTTTCAGTTTTTCCCATATCTCGACTAGAAGTAGCGAAAATGTCTTGATATGAGATAAGGAGATTTCTGAGGTCGGTTTGTTGGTTGTTGGAGAGTGTGGAAGGTATGTCAGGAAGTTTTTTTTTATAAGGTGGGGAAAAATAAGAGGGGGCAGACAGTTCTTCAGAATACATTTCTAAGTCACTGATGGCTAGACCTTTTGGCAAGGTGACAGGTTTGTCAGCGATGTTAACAATTTGTATGCAATTAAGTTGGGGTGGTAGCAGGCAAGGAGCGGTTAGGCATACCCCATGTAAAGGGCTTTGGAGGTGGGGGGTCACAAGGACATTTCCTTGAATTGTAGGAACTAAGGGTATCCATTTCTCATGATGAGGGGGAACTGTAGTGGAAGTGGATACTACGGCAGGAGAAATGACATGATGGGGGTACTGGGCATCATTAATCTTAATTTGGGGTGTAGCAGTGATAGGGGGAGTGACTGGCAATTCTATTGATTTGAGCTGCTTCAAGTTACCTAGAGTATGTGATTTTTTTTTCTCAGGTTTTGGACGGAGGGTCATAAGACAGTGTCCTGTATCTACAATTAATGGAGGCACTTAGAGTTATTAATAAATCCAGCCCCAGGTATCCATCATACTTGGGTTCACTAGGGTTGTAGATCACGAAGGGGTAGTGAACTTCGTGATTAGGGTGGGGGGTCTTAACATCTAGGGGGAGTGACTGACCCAGGTTGGGAATAACCTGGTCGTTTGCACTAATTAGAATGATAGAGAAGGACTGGGTTTCTCCGAAAACCTGCTTATGTTTTTGGAAAAAAGGAAGGAATAGACAAGAACGGGAAGCCCCCGTATCAATAAGGAGCCGAACTTTCACCCCCTTCAGCGTGATTTTGTGGTACACCGGAAGTCCACCCTCCGATGTCCCGTCATGAGCCCCCGCCATGGTTACAACAATTTGTTTGGGGGGGCAGTCTAAAAATCCAGCGGTTCCGGCTGGACTAGTTCAGGCTGGTATGATGATTCAAGTTCTCCTTCCATGTCTCCTTCGTCAATCCCAGCAGTTCCATCTTCAATAATGGTGGAAATCTGATGCGGCTTTATCCACGGGATCTGTGCCCACCAACTTGGAGTCCTGGTCCTTTTCCTGGTCAGTTCATTGAAGGACCTTTTGAGTGACCACAGCATGCAAGATCCAGTGCAGGGTTTCCAGTCGGCCAGACGGATTCTTGCCAACTCCTCAGCCTTGTCAGCTGCCCTAGGAGCTACAGGGCGACTGTTGGAAGCTGTACCGGAAGTGGGGTGGGTGGTAACTTTATTAATCACAGCTATTTTGTTGGGGGTGGCTTGTTCCCTGGATGTTCGTAACGCCATTATTCTTCGGATTACAGGTAGATCCGCGTCATAATTTGTGGGTTCCACGATTGAGAAATGGTCAGCCACCGGGTCAGGCAATATTCTGACCAAGTCTTTGAATATGGTTTTCTTCCTCTGGGCGGTGGTTTCGTTCGGGAAGGCTGTCAAAGCGATCTGCTGTAGCTTTTCCACAGTTCCATCCAAATCCCATGAGTATGTTACCTCGTGGAATGTTTTATCCGCAATCGTTTGACCTAATACTGGATTGATGGCTGTCCGGACATAAACCTCGAATTGTGCCCATGTTAACCCAGGCATGTTGTCATGCACGTATCCTGACACCTTTGTTGCATTTTTACGAAGCTTAACCACAATTGTGTGTATCTTGGAAGCGTCTTCGTTCCCAAACATAATGTCTAGGACCGGTTTGCCTATTTCCAGGTATGTATAGATGTCGTAATCCTCGGGTTTAAATGCCGGGATATCAAGAGACCTAATGGCTGCCATGATGAATAATGTAAATACCAATTGAATACCAGATTTTTTTTTTTTTTACAGTAAGACCACTTGTGTTGGTATGCCGTATCAAGACACCGCTGCCGCCAGTGTTATGTCGGGTTGTAATATTTACAACTTGTGATATAGTCTCCACAAAAATCCAATTATAGACTTATAGACCTCAATATAGCCCGACAGGGTCACACCGAACACTTTCTTACTAGCACAAAATAGGTATTCAATCAGGATAATACAGAACTCAATGACAACACACATAACAATTACACACAAGTTTATTCAAAGATATATATACTTGAAACTCAGAATGTAGATTCACCTGGATAATTATTGGAACTATCAGGCAAGGAATATAAGGCACATAATGGTAGATCATGAATGGGGAGCAATTGCTCTTCAACTGTGGTTATACAGTAGGTATCAGTAAATAAAATGGCAACAAAGATGGAACATGAACATAGAAATAATAACCCTGAATAATAACAATCGATATGAGTCGAGTGTCTTACGAGAATGAGAAACAAAATAAATAAACAAATCACAGTCTCGGTATGGGAGACACGGGGGGGGGGGGAATTGAGAGCAAAATAGACACCCAGGTAGGCTGGGGGAGTCACATGGTAGAGGGGCGCACCACAAAGGTAGCCGCAGTATTCTCAAGTGACCTTCCTACTTAAACTGTAGAGGTCAGGTCATATACTGGACTGCGGTGGTGGAAATTAACTTCAAAGTTAATGCAACTAGAATAGTAATTTAAATAAGGTTACTCTGAAATTAATGGCAAAAGATGATTTAATTTATTTTACAAAAGATTAAGTAGGTGAACTAAATTATGTAATTTCTAATGAATATCTTTTATTCACGTCAACGATCATATGTAAGAATAACAAAACGAGCCGAGGAATTCAGATATAAAGTTGGCGTATAATTATAAATGTACTATAGAATAAATCTATTTAATTACACTGGAGAGCAAGTTATAATTAACTAAATTAAATTAGTCAACGAATGCTCTGGAAATGCCTTTGATTAGAAGCGTAAAAGGATAATTAACAAGATATTAATTAACAAAAGAATGAGGACGCATACGCCGAAGTTATGCTAAAGAAATACTAAAATCAGTATTCTTAAGAGGTCTGAATGAATTAACAGAGTCTTATAATGAACATACACTAGAATAAAAGGTGTATGGTAAGTGATGTGGAATTAAGTAACAGAATCTATGCAATGCTAGAATTCCTGAGCATGAAGAATCAGAATTACTTACATCAGTAATCAAATGAACGTCAATACAAATTTATAAAATAATTACAAGGTTGATTATTTAATCGAACATAATCAGGGAAGCTGGGGGAAATAGGTTTTCACAGGGATGATTAGAGGGATAAAATTTAAGTATGTTAAGGTAAATTCGTTATTAAAATGGGCGTAGGTTCTAGGTAAAGTCAGTTAGGTATGGAAATCAAATCACGAAATACACTTCGACCTCAACTCACATAACAGAATACATATATGGTAAGATCGGTGAGCGTGTGGCAAAATTAATAATTGAACACAACTATATAACGTATGCGTAAGACGTTCTGTAGAAAATTAAAATCAAATAACAGGTTTAAGACTTATACACAGTTTTAACACAGATGGTATAATTATAAAGTTCAGAAGATTAACACAGTATGCAATTAAGGGTCTTGGGCACAGATCTCAGAGGTAATTAGCACAACACGGATCACATATCTTACTTTACCTTGACAACAATAACACAACGAAAACACACAGAACACTTAGGGAATATTTGGAGGGCAGAGGAAGAGAGTGCAGGTCTGGCCAACATAGGTCGTAGGTCCGAGGTGCAGCACATCCGGGGTGTAGGGCGTCACCCGAGCAGTACTGCAGGTGGATAGGGCGTCCTGTAGCAGCACTTCCGGGGTGTAGGGCTTCCTCGAGCAGCACTTCAGGTGGGTAGGGCGTGGCTCGAACAGGACTTCAGGGGCACTTCAGGTAAGCACACTCTCCGGGCAGGGCAGGGGCAGGCTGGTACAAGCTACACTGTTAATTAGCTACTCGGTTCCTGGGTAGGGGTTGAATAGTATTGTTCGTGTAGTTTGCATACTTCCCTACAATTTTCTTGAGATAATGTGCGGCCTTTTCCTTGACTCTTGTTTACAGGTTTTCAAGATCAGAGGGATATGGGGAAATGGCTGTGATGAAGTTGTGAGGTAAATACTTACTGTAGGTATACATAGTAGCGGTTTACATGGGTACATATATGCTAGGTAGTTTATTACTTACTTAAAACCTAGTTATTTAGTCTAATAATGGAGAAATGGGATGTGTACGGACTCGTCCATGAGCTACATTCCTAAACAAACATTGTTATAGCTTGCCTAATAGTTGTTCTTGGTAGAGGTTTCTTATATCTCCCGGTCTGTCACAATGTGTCCTCTTGTCTATATCCATTTATATCGGTAGACTTCAGGCCGTTGATGTTTTATTTGCATAACCATTTATTCCGTGTATTCCATATCCGGGAGCTGAGGAAATGCAGCTCTGTGCTTGGCTGTGAGGGCTGGGGGGGGGGGGGGGGGGGCGTCACTCGAACAGGTGGCTAATTAGTTGGGAGGACTTCCCTTACCTGTGGCTGTTGTCGTACAAAACGGGGAAACAGGGGTCGCTTGGGTATTTGTCCAGGGATTAGAGCATGGGAAAATTGGGGTGGCTCTTCTATTTTTCTTGTCTTCTCCCGTTGTTTGTTTGTCTTTATTATAGGGTCTTGGAGTGGCAGACTGGCTATTCTGCAACTGTTTCTTGGATGGCTCGTCTTCAGACCCATCATTTCAAAAATATTACGTTTATTTAAGTTTATTTCTAGTCCATATTCCCTTACTACCTTTTCTATCACTTGAATGCTTAATTCTGTTCCTTCTATTGAATGGGTTAAATTTAGGCCGTCAGTAATTTAGTAAGTTAGATCTTTGAATCCTATTCCTGTCTCTTCTAAGTTAATTAAAATTAAAAAGGTTACCAACTTAAATAAAGATGTCGATCCTGTGCAACCTTGTTTTATTCCACTGCTTATTTCTATCTCTTTTGATATATCGTTATTAATTAAGTTTAGTAATGTTTTATCGCCTGTATATAATTTAGCTACTGTATCTATTAGTCTGGGATGGATTCTAAAATGGATTAATGCACTAATAAGTTTTCTCTCTTAAATAGTCAAATGCTATACTAAAGTCAATCGCCGTAACTATCGATGTTTTCTTATTTTTGAAACTACTCATTACACAATATTTTCAAATAAATAAATTGTCTTCGATCCTACATCCTTTGGTTTTGAAAGGTTTGAAAGGTTTATTAACTCGAGCGACCCCAAGTGAGGTATTAACCCCTAACTATCGGCGCGCTACATAAGTCGAGTATAATAAATCTGGACTATCTGGCGGCGCTCGACATAGGTCGTGTGGCAATTTCAGCACGTAATGTTGCTGAGAGAGAGAGACAAGTGGTGGCAGGAGAGTAGCGAGCGTATGACTGCTCCAGACCACCGCGGCGAACCTACTGACACGAATCCCACCTCCTCCCTCCCTCTCTCACTCGCTATATACGGAATTGTATGGGGAAAGTGCCGAATTACATGCTTTTTGCACTCGCGTTGCGCGGTTGTTGCAAGAAAACTAGCCATCATAAAAGGATCGTTATGGTGTCATTGGAAAGCTCTGTTTATGCCCTTTCAGGGATAGATACTTGTTTTACGCTCTGGGTCTTATTTAGGCATGAAAATTATCACGTAAACAGCCCTATTTTGGCTAAAAACACCCCGCTGGGCGGTACATATAAATAAACCGCCTAGCCCGCTAATAAGGTGTTAAGAGTACATACTTCAATACAAATACAAAATACAATAACACATATACAAAACAACAACATTATTTGTACATAATAATATTTCAACTTGACTGGTGGCCTTGTTGTAAGTTCAAGACTTTATGTCTTGAAATAATTCATAATTTCTCCTACAAATTTGGCAAGTTTTAATATAACTGCATGTTGTGTACTGCTGAATAACTGTGACATTTTCATAGAATTAGGATTATTATAATATTATTTGTTAAGGTACTGCCTTCTGTAAACATTAAAATGTGAACATTTGACGACAAATATGGAATTCATCACCGACTTCATTACTGTTACAAAACGTACAAATTCGCTCGTTTACATTTATGTGGTTGTGTCTACCGCTGACAATAGGCAGCATATGATTACCACATTTGAATTTACACAACCTTATTGAATATTGCTTTGGCAGTTTAAGTAAATAATCTTGGATGCGGTAATCGACCGTCATTATTCTGTAATTCAAACAAACACTACTTCAATTAATTTCCTCCGTCCATTTTTGCCTATAAATATCACTAGATCTAAGTTTAAATGCTTCTTTAAACCAGTTACCATTAATATTATTTACATCATTAAATACATGCGACATTCCATTGCTATCTAGTAAGCATTTGATATTATTTAACCAGGGTAATTTGTACTGTTCTCGATCATACAAAACTTTCATTAATCTATACAAAACACATGAAATTTTATTTTCCGTATCACTTTTAATCCTAAACCAAAAATTTACCATTCTATTGTCTATGATTTCCTGCAAACTTCTAAAACCTGATTCACCATACACCATACATGTTGCAGTTGATTTATTCAACCTCAAAAGTCTCTGCAAAAAGCTATTGCATGTCCTTTTTAGGTGATCAATATTCTCACAGCCCCATATTTCACTACCGTACAATAAGATGGGTAATACTAGTTTTTCGTATAAATCGATACTTGTGTCGAACGGTAGGTTAAGCTTGTTAATTGTATTTAATAACCCATAAGTTGCTCTCTTACTTTTAATTACTGGTTTTGCTTTAGCTTTATGAAATCGACCGTTGAAGTTAAATGTTGTGCCCAGGTAAGTATAATCATCCACTACCTGGATTTCATCATTACCGAATTTAAATGTCCTATGTTTTCTGACCTTACCCCTGGAAAATATTACAACTTTAGTTTTACCAATGTTTACCTGCAGTGATGAAAGGCTACAATACTCCTGAACGGCATTCAAAGCAAACTGTAAATCATCTTCATTTTCGGCCATAACTATAGTGTCATCAGCATAAAGTAGGCAAAACAAATTAAAATAAAGTTCAGCATCATTCTCGCCCAAGAACCCTGCAACATCTGTACTGATAGTTGGCAATCCCGAAAATGCATTACTGATGTGAGCTTTAAAATCATTTAAAAACATTGCAAATAGAAGTGGGGATAAACTTTGACTCACACCGACATTACACGAAAAATAAGAGGATATCTGATTATTGACTTTAACACATGATTTAGCCCTGCTATACAAGTTGTGCACCACCCGTAGTGCACCCCCGTAGTACCCTCCCATTATTGACTTTAACACATGATTTAGCCCTGCTATACAAGTTGTGCACCACCCGTAGTACCCTCCCATTATTGACTTTAACACATGATTTAGCCCTGCTATACAAGTTGTGCACCACCCGTAGTACCCTCCCATTATTGACTTTAACACATGATTTAGCCCTGCTATACAAGTTGTGCACCACCCGTAGTACCCTCCCATTATTGACTTTAACACATGATTTAGCCCTGCTATACAAGTTGTGCACCACCCGTAGTACCCTCCCATTATTGACTTTAACACATGATTTAGCCCTGCTATACAAGTTGTGCACCACCCGTAGTACCCTCCCATTATTGACTTTAACACATGATTTAGCCCTGCTATACAAGTTGTGCACCACCCGTAGTACCCTCCCATTATTGACTTTAACACATGATTTAGCCCTGCTATACAAGTTGTGCACCACCCGTAGTACCCTCCCATTATTGACTTTAACACATGATTTAGCCCTGCTATACAAGTTGTGCACCACCCGTAGTACCCTCCCATTATTGACTTTAACACATGATTTAGCCCTGCTATACAAGTTGTGCACCACCCGTAGTACCCTCCCATTATTGACTTTAACACATGATTTAGCCCTGCTATACAAGTTGTGCACCACCCGTAGTACCCTCCCATTATTGACTTTAACACATGATTTAGCCCTGCTATACAAGTTGTGCACCACCCGTAGTACCCTCCCATTAATATTGTCACTTAACATTTTCGTCCATAATTCTGTTCTCTCAATAAAGTCAAAAGCCTTTTTATAATCAATAAAAGCACAATACAACCTTTTCTTACGAGCCAAATAGTAATTAATAAGAACGTGCAACGAAAATATATGATCAAGGGTACTGAAACCTGTCCTGAAGCCTGCCTGTTCGTTCCCTAATAAATTCATGTTAGTCAAGTATTCATAAAGTCTCGTGTTAAGTAAAGATGTGACAACTTACCCAGGCAACTCAACAAAGTTATTCCTCTATAATTATTAGCATTATCTATGCAACCATTGTTTTTGTAAAGTGGCTTAATAATTCCGACAGTCCAATCTGTTGGTACTACTGCAGAGTTCAGAATTAAATTAAACAATTGTACAACAATCAACATAACACTTCTAGGACAACTCTTTATAAACTCATTCAAAATGTAGTCAACTCCTGATGCCTTGTTATTCTTCAGTTTTTTTACATGGAACAAAACCTCTTCAGACGTGAAATCCATATTTATAATGTCGTTTTCATTATCGGGACTACCCTGATCTTGACTATAGTTCACAACACTATTACCAATCCTGATTGCCTATTCATTGTTACTTTATTTTCAGATATATGTGACTATTTGTTCACGTATTATAGCCTTAAGCATTTTATATGAAATATTAGAAAGTGCTATTGGTCTTAAATCTTTTGCCATTGGCTTAGAACATTTAGGGATCAATTTGGTTTCTGATATCTTCCACTTATCTGGTATATTTTCTTCTCCTATCAAGATGTTATTTAAACTTTCCTTAATTGCTAATTTACAAATATTACTATCAATTACATTCTTATATAATTCTGGTTTAATACCGTTAGGGCCAGCTGCTTCATTAGGTTTCAGTGTTTTCAGGTATGTTTCTACTTCTTTAATTGTTATTTTTGGCATTTTCATTGCTGTAATTTCATTTGTAGTTTTAAATGCAAGATCTAAGTGTTCCTCTATTACTCTGGGTGCTGTGATTTGTCTATCTATATCTCTTATAATATCAACATTTTCCAGTTCTCTTTGGTATGTCTCTTATATGACTTTAGTCACAGGGTTCCATATTCTATATATATCATAATTATATTTTTGGTATATTTGTGTCCAGTATTCAGAGAGTTTGGTCTCTGCTTCATGTTTCTGTAATATACTGTCCCTGCTCATCGTATATTATGTGTGTTTCCTTTTTAGACTTATTACTGTACTTCCCTCTTAATGTATTAATATTCTCCCAAAGTTTATTATTGCTTTTATAAATTTTTAACTTTTTTGTGGTTTTTAGATCATGAATGTTCATTGCTTCTTTAACCCCTTACGAGCGGCCTAGGTGGTCTATTTGACCGTACCGCCCAGCGTTTTTTTTTTACCCTAAATAGGGTTGTTTACGTGATCATTTTCATGCCTAAATAAGACCCAGAGAGTAAAACAAGTATCTATCCCTGAAAGGGCGTAAACAGAGCTTTCCAATGACACCCGAACCATCTTTGTGCGACCACTGGTTCTCTTGCAACGATCGTGCAACACGAGTGCAAAAACCCTATAATTAGGTAATTTCCGTACATAATTCCCTGTGTAGCGAGTGTGAGAGGGGAGGGAAGGGTGGGGATTCAGTTCAGTAGGTCCACCGCGTTGGTGGGGAGTGGTCATAGCGTTGCTACGCTCGTCCCACCGCTCAGCTCTCACTCTCAGCAACATTACGAGCTGAAAATGGCGGTCGACATAAGTTGTGCACCGCCACATAGTCCATATTTATTTCACTCAATATAAGTTGCGCGCCGCCAGTTAAGGGTTAATAAGCATTTGCACTTTGGTTTTTTGGTCGCTATATTTTTGTTTTAAAGTTTCTTTTAGTGATACAACTTTGTTATTTCTCTTATCTCGGTTATATTTTTTCCTTTTTTTGTTTTTTTATTTCCGATCGAATTCCTCATTTATCCACTTGGGTTCAGTTTTCTTATTTAATACATTAGTTTTCAACTTGAGATTCCTTCTCATTTTTTTGTCTGCCGAATTGATTATCTTATTGTCTATATAGTCAATGTTTAATTGCTCCTTTCTTACTAATTCATTTTCTAGATCTTTTATATAATTCTGAATTGTGTTTTCATCTAGCTTTAATTATTTTCTTAATATCCATTGATTGTTATTATAGCAAGAACCTTGGTTTATAAGAATTCTAAAATTTGCCACTAGAAGCTTATGGTCTGATAAGTCTATACTTTTCCAATAATATTGGACGTAAACGGTCGCTGCGACCTTTTACGAAAGCATTCGCTCAGCCAAACAAATCCCCCCCCCAAAAATGTATGCTACGAATTTTGAAAGGAAGGGTATCTTCGAGGAAAGGGAATGTTTGGTAATGTGGGCCTATGTATCTACAGGTAGATGGTATGGCTATGGGGTCCCAGTTCAGAGTTCTGTTTGCCCAGGCTTTCATGAACCATGTTGATAATACTGTTCTTAACGAGGAGAACGTCATGCCACAGATATACTGCATGTATGTCGATGATATATTTATATGTGCAGAGGACCAAACCAAACTAGAACATTTAAAACTAAGGCTTGGACGAGGACTCACGAAGGTTCATAGCCCTCGCAACCATCGTCGAACATCGCAGAGGGATCTGCGAGGCCCTCCGAGATCATCAGCGACATCGGCGAGACACTTCGCACAAAACAAAATTTGCAACGCTGCACGGCGGCTCGCCGATACTCTCAGATGTTCTGAGAACATTGACGATGCACAAGAGTCATCGGCGATTTCCTCGTCGAATAGTCGTCGACGTGCGCACGAGTACTCGCCGAGAGTATACCCGCCAGAGGTATGCTCCGCACGAAGAATGCGAAGGGCCTTGCGACGTCCCGGAATGCTCAAGACACACCTGCCGAGGCCAAAGTGCACCTTCGGCGAGGTGGGTAAAAAAAAATGATAAGGCCTATAGTGAACCTGTCAACCCTTTTTTTTATGCACCTCTCGTGGGGGATCACCTGTTTTGTTTTCTCTTTCTTTCCTTTTCTCTCTTTCTCTGGTTTGTATCCATTCAGCCCCATTAAGCCAACTGTTTTAAGACGTTTATCCCCATCCAAGTATGGATATCTTCCTGGCAAGCGATAGCGAACCACCATTATATGGAGAAATCCGGCTTCGCCGGAGACATTTTCTATCGAAAAATTTACAAATTTAGCTTGCTCTCAAAACAAAAATATATATATGTTGGCTCGCTACCGCTCACCAGGAAAATATTGAAACCTAGATAGGGGTAAACGTCTTAAAACAGTAGGCTGAACGGGGCCGAACGGATACAAGACAAAGAGAGAGGGAGAGAAATAGAAAACAAACAAAAAGCGAGGAGAGAGGGAGAGAAAGAGAAAACAAAAAAAGGCAAGTTGGGCTCAATTGTTAAGCCGTAACGCAAACATTGAGCCCACCTCGCTGTTTTTTGTTTTTTCTTTCTCTCCCTCTCTCCTCGTTTTTTTTTTTTTTTCTATTTCTCTCCCTCTCTCTTTGCCTTGTATCCGTTCGGCCCCGTTCAGCCTACTGTTTTAAGACGTTTACCCCCATCCACGTTTCAATATTTTCCTGGTGAGCGGTAGCGAGCCAACATATATATTTTTTGTTTTGAGAGCAAGCTAAATTTGTACATTATTTGATTGAAAAATGTCTCCTGCGAAGCCGGACATTGCCAATCTCCGAATTAAGGGGAGATGGGGCGTTTTTTTGGTCCCCTTTTTTCTTCATGGTTAACCCCATTAGTTTTCATATTTTATGACGTTCGGCCCATTAGTTTGGCGATTTTAAGATAAATTTTTACATTTTCGACGAGTTGGGTTGGGTATGAGGGGGGATCTGCTTGGTGTGGGCCAATCGGCACTCTGCAGACCCCGTAATCTTGTGTCGATCTCTGACCGTTTTGGTGAGGTCAGTCCTCAAGGCATTAGTGAGTTGGGTCTATAATTAGGCCTTGTAATAGGGGATGGATGTGACAGGGATCTGCCTTGTGTGGGCCGATCGGCTTTCTGCAGACTCTCGTTTTCTTATGTTCTTATGTTTGTGCCATGAAATATATACAAAAAGTTTTTGGATAATCTCGCCGAGGTATTCGCCGAACCATCGCTTAATTCGCCGAAGACGTCGCAGAACATACGCTGAGGATTCGTTCATCCTTCGCATTATTTCGCAATATTTTATTCAAATGTGACAGTTCTCGCCGAGGTCATCGGCGAACCATCGCTCAATTGGCCGATGACGTCGCATAATGTCGCTGATTACGTCTTACCCATCGGCGACATTGTCGGCGAGTGTAAACTTGTCAACGGTTTTTAACGGTCAAAATCGTTGACATCGCACAAATTTGTTGCGAATTGACAAGAATACGTCCTCGGCGACGAAAATCGTATGAAATCGCATCAGTGGAAAAGGGGCATATAAGAACACATTTATCAATACATATAAGAAAGACGAGAACATTATTCAAGATACTATTGAGCAAAACTGTAAACCAGTAGAAGATGAGACCAAGCTCCGAATCATCATTTATTATAAAAACACTCGTTCATCCACCCTTGTTATGAAGAATAACCTTTCAGCCGGACTCAATAAAGTTAAGTGTACCAGCGTAGTATATAAATACCAATGTACCGTCGGGGACTGTGAGCCACGAAATAATATATGCTGCATTGGTCACAGTACCAATACACTTAGCCGACGACTTACTCTTCATCTGCAGGAAGGAGGAATAAAACAGCATCACCAGCAGCATCACCGTGCATGTGTAAATTGAGACCTCATTGTAAATAAAACGAGTATAATTGCCCGAGAAAGTGACCATAGCAGACTTCAAATACTCGGAGCAGTGATTATACGCGAAAAAAACGCCAGTAATAAACACTCAAGCCAACATGAACACAACGATCCAACTATATGACGGTCCTACAGTGCATTTATTCGACATATATCGACAGGCCCCGCCCGCTTCCCCAACCGTTATCATACGGCTGGCATGACTGTGCGAGGTAGGTGTGTCCAACAGGGTTACCAAATCAGCACAAAAATATTATTTAATCTGTTTGCAGAAGTAACTAGAAGAATAGAAACTAGTAAATGCCTACCTAATATTGCTAGAATATTACTCCAATATTGATAACATGTGCTAAAAGATTCGGAATATAGCCAGTATTCTTATTGCTAGGTGTAAAATATTGCCGCTAGATCAAGTCAATATTTATTTATCAATTTAAATTATTTAAAATGGCCTACATTATTTATTTAAAATGGCCAGCCGTCCGGCTGGCTCAGTTGATAGCGTGCCTGATTCCCACCTTGAAGGTCTCGCGTTCAATCCCCGCTCAGATTGAAAAGTTTTTCTGGGATACAGCCGGCGGTTACCATCTCCCCATGAGCAAGGGGAATGGGTAATGGTCTCTGGTAGACTAAAGAAAGCCAAGCGCTTGCGAATCCTCGAAGGAGGAGAGACGGGCGCTATATAAGTAACCAGAAGGTTATTATTATTATTACAAAGCCATCTACCTTTCTACATCAATGAGTGAGAAAGAAATTTTAAGACTGGAGCCTGTCTTTAACAGCTCCATTCCCTTGTTCAAGTAAATACTTTTAGATCTAGCGGTAAGGTAGCTACATTGGCAACGTCGGTGTCTCTCTCTCAACTGTCAATGCGCTGTCATTCAAACGTCAGTTCAGTTCCCTCCCGTCTTCTGAAGGGGGAAGATGGCGTCTCCTGCCCATACCCCTGGCAGACCTGCTGGTTCTCCCCGACTTGTCAGTCAAGCCAGGAATATTGTATTAAATGTATTCAAGTATTTTGATAAGGAGAAAACTTAGAGTTTCACAGCCATTGATTAACAAGATCAGAACTCAAGGCAGGAATCTTGAAGGAGTTTTGCATTCACCAGTTTACGGCTTTCACCCATACTTGGATCAATAGACAATTTTGACAAGGAAGCATTACGAAGAGAAATCCTTGCCTATTATGAAAGAGGAGAGTTGCCAACACTGGATTCACTGCTAGAAAGAGCCAAGGAACCACCAATCAAGTTTAAAGGAGGAAGAACAAGCCTGTGGAAACTGCTGAAGAGTATGGGATTCAGGTACAAAAAACATTGTAGCAACCGAGCTATACTAATGGAGAGAACGGACATCGTAGCTGCCAGAAGTAAATTCCTAAGGGACATAAAGATGAACAGGTGCAGTGAAAACCCAAGGCCAGAAGTTTACCTCGATGAGACCTGGATAAATCAAAATGCCAGCGTTGATCAGTGTTGGACAAACAAAGAAGGAACAATTGGGCCTCACACAAAAACCGGGAGAGGAGGAAGGTTCATAATTCTTCATGCAGGAAGTTCTGAAGGCTTTGTTCCTGGTGCACTATTAATGTTCAAATCTAAGGTTGGCAGCAAAGGGGATTACCATGACTCCATGAATAGCCACACATTCAAAAAATGGTTCCTGGAGCAACTCTTGCCTAACATCCCTGCAAGATCCATGATTATAATGGACAATGCTCCATATCACAACATGCAGCTTAAAGCGGCAGTCACACTATGAAGACTTAAGGGAATTACCGCGGCGACTTAGAGGTCTTAAGGAGGTCTTCATCTAAGTCACCGCGCGTCGTGGGTGGTCCCCGTGCATCCCCACGGTACAGTACGGTACGATGGGTGGCAGGATGGTCGTGGCTGGTTTCGATTTGCTTTGAACATGCAAGAGGCATGGAAAATTGGTCGCCGAGCTAGCCGCGGTCGTGAGGCAAGCGCCGTCACGCGCCCACCGGTATGCGCGTGAGGGGGACCGGTAGCCGACCGGTCAGCGCCATGTGGCGCCATGCGTCACCAAAGCGTTGGCCCCCGACACGCGCCACGTGGCGGGGCTCGGGCGCCAGTGCGAGTAGGGGACCTGCGTAACACGAAGGCCGTCAAGTTGCCTTCCTTTTGCCGTCCTGTTGCCTCGTTGCGCCGCATGACGCCGGCGGTCTGCTATGCTAGGTCTCCGTGTAACCCCATCCATGATGTCTGCCTCAGGCAGACATTTACTCTTGGTCAAGTTACGGATGATCGGCAAAGACAATCGGCACTCCTTGAGTCGCCGCGGTAATTACCTTAAGTCTTCATAGTGTGACCGCACCTTAACAAGGCACCTACAGGAAATTCAAGAAAAGGGGAAATCATCCAGTGGTTAGCAGACAATTCTATTCCCCATGACTCCTCTCACACCAGACCTGAACTTCTGCAACTGGTCAAGCTTCACAAGAAAACCAACATGCGCTATGAAATGGATGAACTTGCTGCTGCAGCTGGACACAGAGTACTCAGACTTCCACCATACTATTGCCAGTTCAACCCTATTGAGCTTATCTGGGCACAAGTCAAAGAAGAAATATGGAAGAAGAATTCAAATAAACAGCAATATATGAAAAGAGTTGAAGAACTTACTCAACAGGCTATAAGTCATGTGACTCCTGACAATTGGAAAAAATGCTTAGAACATACAAAGAAAATTCAAGAAGATTATAAGTATACAAATAGATATTGCATTTGAACACATGTTTGAGTCATTTTCAATTGAACTGTCCCAGTCAGACTTCAGCAGAGATGAAAGTGATGATTCAGAGTCCTAAATAAGACCCAAGTGATGATTAATTAAAGCAAATAACTTACAAAAAAAAAAAGAAAAAAAAAAAAAAAAATGGGGTGTAAATGTGATTCCCCTGCTCGTGGCACACCCTGGAAACGTCATTATTGGCGGCTAAATGAATTACAAAATTATGATCTACACAAGTTGACTGATCAGTCAAAATTTAATCACTTCACAATATGAGAGAGAGAGAGAGAGGGAAGGAGACTGAGGCACACAGACAAGGGAGGGGGAGGCATTACGGTACCCTATACAACTAAAAGCAGTCGCTCGCTAGGCCTAGCTTAATAATTGTCTACCTCTGCTCTGCCCAAGTAGACGAGGTAAAACAATGGTAATGGAGTTTCCTTTTCTGTACAATGGTATATGGTAATATTGTATAGTAAAGAGTAACTGCAAATATGCATGTATTAAAGCGCTCTTACATCGTATAATTAATTTTACTTGGAGCTCTTATCAGCTCCGTGGTAAGGTGACAAGTGACTTGTCCGAGATTGCGGTATGATAAGCTCTACTTCGTCTACGGCGCTGGTGGAAGCGGGCGGGGCCTGTCGATATATGTCGAACGAATGCACTGTAGTACTAGCTCGATAATATAGCCAAATAATTCCTGTGACTCAAGGAGTTCGAATCCCGACACCATTGCAAGATATGGACACCACGCCTCCACAACAACTCAGACAATCAGTACGGTTGAGGAACTTGAGGCGTAACGATCTCTCTAGCTGTAATAGTGTTATTAAATTATTACTTTATATATTTTATTGTTTAAACGATTAGACAGTGCTTTTATCGCAAATTTAACTGTATGTGAATTAAATGTGTAACTTTAAATTATTAATGATTTTAAATTTATTTTAGAGCCTGACGATGCCGCTATGATGGCGAACATTGCAATTGAACAAATGTAAATTGGTGTTTGAACACTCCATACATGGTAGAAAAGCATTGATAAATTATGAAATATAAGCAAGAAAATCAATAACTGTTGTTGTTGTTGTTGTTGTTGTTCCCTAAGCTGCCTGGCCGAACAGCCCCGAGTCCCTGAGAAAGGCCATGGCCACGATCGGGCTTTCCCACAGAGCTCTCATTGAGTGTAGATTGTGTTGTTGGCGTAAGTGGTTGTGTGAAATGCAGTCTTCCATGACGTGTTCAATGGTATGGGGTGCTGTGCTACATCCCGGGCAGGCGTCGACAACGGAGTCATCCAGTCTCTTCTGATAGCTCAGGAGAGCTGGATGGTGTCCGCATCTCAGCCTGGCCAGGTGGACTCTGTCCTCGCGAGGAAGGGAGGATTCGGAAGGATGGATTTCGGGAGGTCGTGCATGCAGCTGCGTGTTATCTGTGAGTGAGTGGATGGATCGGTGAGAGATATGAGTATGGATGTGCTTCTGGAAGTTGGTTCGGGGTGGGCAGGGAGGGAGAGAGGACAATAATTGTGTGTGATACCGTGTGCTGGGTGTTGTTTTGATATTTCTTGGTGTCTGTGGGTGTGTTGCCATGTAGTTTAATGGGTGGTCTTGGTTCGTGGAGGCTGCTGCCAGGAATTGAGTGCCTCTCATGTCCAGATGGTCTTTGACTTTGAGGATTTTGGTTTCTTGATGTAGGTGATCTGTGGATGCAGTAGCTGTGCAGCCTGTAATGATCTTCCGGGCTTTGTTTTGAATAGTCTGTAAGGTCTTATGATGTGTTTCAGCTAGGTTAGAAGCCCAGGCTGGGCTTGCGTATTCCATCACTGATCTTATGTATTGTTTATATACTGTGGTGGTAGTTTCTTTGTTGTGTCCAAATTTTGTGTGAGCAAGTGACCTGAGGGCGTTAAGTCTGGGTGTCAGTTTCTTTTTAATGTTTGTGGTGTGCTGTTTGAATGTCATATGAGTATCATATGTTACTCCTAGGATTTTGGGTGTATGTGTATGTGTTAGGGGTGTGTTGTTTATGGTGAGTTGAGGGATGTATTCGTGTTCTCCTGTCCAACTTGTGAGCAGGGTTGCGGTGGATTTGGCTGGGGCTAGATTAAGTCTGTTTGTAGTGCACCAGCCATGTAGTGTGTTGAGATAGGGTTGAAGGAGATCTGTTGCTCTTTTTGGGTCATGGTGTGTGCATGTGAGTGTTATGTCATCTGCATAGGAGGCTAAGTTTATTTGGGGTGTATTGGGTGTAGTTATATCGTGCATGTACAGATTGAAGAGTGCGGGCGATAGGACGGATCATTGTGGGACTCCGTTTGGAAAGTTTCTGATTTTAGATGACTGACCGGCAAAAGATACGTGTGCACATCTGCCTGCTAGGAAGTTGGCCAGCCACCGTTTTGTGTTGTTGTGCATGTTTGTGTTGTAGATTTTGTTTGTTAGGTTGTGGCGGGGGATGGCATCGAAGGCTTTACTAATGTCGAGTGTGGCTAATAGTGATCTGTGTGGTGGTCTAGCTGAATTGATGCCGTCGAAAGCTCTTTGTGTAAGGTCTGTGAGAAGAGTGTTTGTGGAGTGCAGTGGCCTAAAGCCATGTTGTGTTGGAGCTAGGGGTAGGTCAGGTGTAATTACTTGTAATACTAGGCGTTCCATGACTTTGGAGGGGGAGCAAAGGAGTGTGATGGGGCGGTGCGAGGAGGGTAGCGTGGGGTCTTTGTTGGGTTTGGGGAATGTGATGATGATACCATGCTTCCAAATGTCTGGTATTGTGTTGTGTGAATAGCTGTAGTTTGATATGTTAGTGAGTGCTTGTATGCCTTGTGGTCCCAGGTGTCTGAGGTGTATGTTGCTTATGTTGTCTAGGCCACAGGCGGGTGAGTGCTTGAGATTGTTGATGATATGCTTTGTCTGGTGATTGGTGAAGGGTGTATAGTCAGGGTCTGTGGGGAATTGTCTCTTACGTCGGATGACACGTCGGTCGTCTTTGTGAGGTTTTAGGTGGCTGACATGTGAAAAGTGATTGATGAGAGTGTTTGCTTGTTGTTTACATGAAGGAGTAGAGTCTGTTGTTGTGATTGCAGCATGTGATTGTGTTGTCTTGCTGTTGGAAAGTGTGATGCTGTTTAGTGTTTTGTATAGTTTTTTGGGGTTTGTTTTGTGATCAAGTGTTTGTAGGAAGTTATTCCAATTTAGTTTTTGTTGTTCTTGTATTTTGTTGTTAGTTTGGGTGTTGAGTGCTTGAATTTGTTGTGTGATGTCTTGTGTGTGGGGTGCTGGGGAGTGTTTCAGTATGTCACGTTGTCTGATGAGGTTTTGAATTTCTGGTGTGAAGTTGGGGTTGTGTCTTTTTCTGTTACCTCTTGGAATGTGTTTCTTGTCAGCGTTTTGGATAGTTTTATTGAGTATGTGTACAGCATTGTTGATGTTAGTGATGGGTGTACTGTTTAGAGTTGTGAAGTGTTGTTCTGTCTCATTTGTGAATGCTTCCCAGTTAGCTCTTTTATAATTGGTGTATGTGTGTTTGTGGCTAGCTGGGGTGAGTCTGGTTTTGGTGGTGATAATGGTCGGGAGGTGGTCAGAGCCTAAGGTTCTGACCACCCTCCAGGATGTTGTGGGGGCGAGTTCTGGGGAGCAAAAGGTGATGTCTGGAGATGATGGGTTATAGAGGGCTTGGTGAGGAATATGGGTATGTTGATGGATGTCGTTATGGATGATGAGGTTATCGGTTTGGTTTTGTAGTACCAGCCCTCTGTCTGTGTCAGGGTTGTCGACAAACCAGGCCGACGTCTTGGCGTTGAAGTCACCACCCAGGATGATGTGTGGGGTGTGTGGGGTGTTTGTGATGTGTTGTAAGTGTGGTCTGTATTCATTTGGTACTGTATGGGATGTTTGGGGATGGATGTATGTGTTTATGATGGTTATGTTGGAGTTGTTGCCAGTGCGTATTTTAATTGACTGTATTTCTGTTGTGTTATCATTTGGGGGGAGGAGTGATTTGGTTTGTACACTGGTTACTATGTATGATATTTCTTTGTGTACCAGGGTGATGAGTCCACCGCCCCCGCCGACAGCCCGGTCTTGTCTGATGGTGGTGAAATTATGAAATGTGGGTGTTTTTTGTGTTGTGCGGAGTTTTGTTTCTTGTAAGATGGCAATGTGTATGTTGTGTTGTTTGATGAAGTGTGAGAGTTCGTGTTTCTTTGTGTTGATGCCATCTATGTTCAGTTGAAGAATGTTAATGTTATGTGCACGATGTATGTTGGGTGCTGCTGCACGAGGATGGGGTGGGGGTGGGGGGTGGGGTGGGGTGGGGGTGGGGGTGAGGGAGGGGCTGGGCGTTGGGATGGGTGAGGTGGGGGTGGGGATTGGGGAGCAGGAGATGGGGGTTGGAATGGATTAGGATGGGGTGTGGTGTGTTGAGTTGAGGATGTGGATGGTATGGGAAGGTTAGGTGGGTTAGGGAGGAGAGGTGGACGGGTTTTAGGGGGGGGAGTGGATGATATGGGAAGGTTAGGTGGGTTGGGGAGGAGAGGTGGACGGGTTTTAGGTGAGGGATTTGACTGGGAGAGGGAGGGGCATGAGGAACAGGTCCAGGTGTTTGTGTAGTGTTTCTTGGAGGCAAGTGTTGTGCAGGTGAAGTGGGTCCAGTTCCCGCATGAATTGCAGAGAACTGAACCCTTAGTATGGCGACTCGAAGTGATGGGTTTTGAGCAAGTTGGACATATGTATGTGAACGTGGGTCCTGGGTTGCTCTCAATGTCTCCGGCTAGAAGAAGTCTTCGAGAAATGACAGCCGGAGAGTAATTTCTCGGTGTAGGAAAAACTGTGTGATGTGTGTGTGTGGTGTGAGAGGTGTGGAAATTCCCGGCGCGACCGAAGCCGCTCCAAGGACCCGTGCCCCCAGGGAGGGGGCAGGGGATGGTTGTGACGGTTTGGCTCCCGAAACTGCTCCCCGCGGCCGGCATCCGGTTTTCCTCCACTGGTCGTTGATTTTGTCTTCGGCTGTGGAGGGTCGGCAGCCATCCGCGGTTGGCAGCCTCGGGAGGTGGCCCCACGGCGTAGATGCCGCCACATCAGGACTTGACGCCGCCACATCAGGACTTAACTGTGATTATGAGTTGTCGTATTCAATTAAATGTGTGTTATGGGAAATCTGGTTTCTAAATGTACAATATATATACCGGTATATATATATATATATACATACCGGTATATATATATATATATATATATATATATATATATATATATATATATATATATATATATATATATATATAGAGAGAGAGAGAGAAAGAGAGAGAGAGAGAGAGAAAGAGAGAGAGAGAGAGAGAGAGAGAGATAATTGTGGGGTTACATAATATAAGAGTCAGCACCGCGGGTGGGAAAGGTGAAGGCCTTTCACCAAGGACAGTAGATAGATAGATAAATAGATAGAGAGATAGATAGACAGATAAATCGATTGATACAGTAGATAGATCGATTGATACAGTAGATAGATAGATAGGGTAGATAGAGAGATAAATGGAGTAAATAGATAGATATAAAGATACAGGAGATAGATAGATATAATACAGTAGATAGATAGATATAATACAGTAGATATAGCTATATAGAGTAGATAGCTATATCGATAGATAGATTTAGTAGATAGATAGCTAGATATATAGATACAGTAGATTGATAGAGTAGATAGATAGATTTGTATACTACTGACGTGCGTTACTAGGATGACAGCAAAATAGTTCAACTATACGCTCCCCATAAACGTCACTCTCTTTATTCGTTTAATTGGTCAGAAGAATGAACTAAAATGAGCCGGGATAATATATTTAAAAAAACAAACATGAATGGAAAGTACTAAATATCCAGCATTCAAATCCAAAACCAGAGCGTTTAAGCAGTATCTTTCGCGCTTGCATTTCACTAATTTTGTATGAATTTATAATTATAGTAATTGACACCAAATCTTAACAGGAATTCGTGTGCTTAACCGTTTCTGCTCCATTGACATCCTTTTCATTATAGTCTGGCAATTATTAAACGTTATTCAGCTTAGGAAGGATGTCTGCCATTTAAAAGGTTACAGACTATATCAATTAATTATTTAAGCTACTATAGTTCCTTCTTAAGCTTTATAAAATCGTCTAAATGTAGCTAGAATAGAATTAAAGGACGCCGCGGGCTCATAAAGGGTTAATATGTAACGTAAGTCATTTGTGTGGTTGTTATTCATTTTAACCCCTTCATCACTATTACGTAGTTTTCATTATATTCTGGTTATCATTAGACGATTTTCCTTAGTTTACAATCTACCTATACGACTGAAATGGGTAAATACTATCTCAATAACTCCTCTCAGTAACATAGGTTCTTATTCTTAAACTGCACAAAATCCTCTGCTTTGAGCCAGAATCAAAGGTAAAATAGGCATCATAGTGTTGAAGCGGTAAATGGGATACTAGTAAAAATAACAGTACGTAGTTCCTTCTTACACTGCACAAAATAACAGTACGTAGTTCCTTCTTAGACTGCACAAAATAACAGTACGTAGTTCCTTCTTACACTGCACAAAATAACAGTATGTAGTTCCTTCTTACACTGCACAAAATAACAGTATGTAGTTCCTTCTTACACTGCACAAAATAACAGTACGTAGTTCCTTCTTACACTGCACAAAATAACAGTACGTAGTTCCTTCTTACACTGCACAAAATAACAGTACGCAGTTCCTTCTTACACTGCACAAAATAACAGTACGTAGTTCCTTCTTACACTGGACAAAATAACAGTACGCAGTTCCTTCTTACACTGCACAAAATAACAGTACGTAGTTCCTTCCTACACTGCACAAAATAACAGTACGTAGTGTTACGCTGGCCAGCTTGCCAGAATGTGCTCGTACTCGCTAGCACTCGCCAGGGCAGTGGAATGGGCTATAATAATCGTAGAACGATGTTCTTTCTGTCCTAGTATTCATGTAGTCACAGCCAGATCAGTGGTGGTCTTTGTTCTTGTCTATGACACATGGAAGTATTTTATATCAGTAATAGAGTATAAGATATGAAGTGTGAAGTTTAGGAGAAAGAGCGAGGTAGGCAGCGAGGTTGTATTTTGTGCGTGTGTATGTACGTGTGCCTCCCTCGCTCGCGCGGGCTTTCCCATGCCCTTGATTGGCTGGCGGGCCTGGCGCGTCCTAGGATGCTTGCTTTTCATGACGTAGTGGTCTGTGATTGGGTGCCGCTGTCCTAGTGTTGGTGCTGCGGGGGTCCCCGCCGCGTATCTCCTTAGAGCTTGGCACAGCGTGCTTGGTCCTACATGTCCTTTGCAATCTGTCCCCCCATCTAACCCCCTGTACTACTATCTCTCTCTCTGAACTTCTTCTTTTTCATACTTCTCTCTTTATTCAATTGCTTGTCCCTTCTGGTTCTGCATACGACTTCCATAGTCGGCCAGTCGTATTACCAGCACCAGTTCTCCATATATGTTTGCACTAGCTTTAGGGATTATTAGAGTCATAGTCAAATGGTATCATAGTATTGGGGTGCTCCTAAATATTGAGTTGTTCTTTCCTACTATTTAATGCTAGACAGTGGAAGGTATCTTTGGTCGTTGTCTAAGTTATGTATGTGGCAAGTCAGAGCATGTACAACATCGACGAAGCTAGGTAGCCTGTAACCCTTGTGCATAATTTTTCCATTGCGAGTGTAGCAGTATACAGGTGAAGGGCTTTTGCCTACTCTTACCTGTATGCTTGCTACCTCATTTTGTTGACCTTTCTGGAGCGCCAGGTCAAGACCAGATACTAGAGATCTGGACTTACCAAGAGAGCCTCCAAGTCACTTAACGTAACATAAGGGAAATCTGTTCAAGGGGAGACAGTAGGCTACGAGCATGCTTGCGCTCTGCCTAGTTTCCTGATACCTTTTATGCCACTGCTAGACTTTATGAGTGAGAAAGACAGCATTGGGCTTATTAACCTTCATTGTGTATGCTTTAGGAATTATTCACGCCTTATTTTAGCCTAGGTTGATGCATAGTGCACAACCCAGTTTAGCTGTTACGTTGGCTAAGGAAGTACTGTTTTTGAGTGGTTATTATTAGTGCTGTCACAGAGTTGTTGCACTCCCTTGTTATATATATGTATCCTACTTATTGGTGTATTTAAGATACACGCTTTGGTGTCCTGCCCCTGCATTATTTCTGTTCTATATTAACGAGCATCTTAGAGCTTCAGACCTTTTCAGAAGATTCCTTATCTGATTGCTGTAGAACTAGACTTCCAGTGTTTTCATAGAGCATTGAAGAGTTTAGTGTTGAGTACTGACTCACACTAAAGTTAACGTAAGCATATATTCCTTTATTAAATCTTATGATAGTTTATTCAAGCATTGTTATTACTTTAGAGCATTTTCGTAACGTAAGTACTCCTGTTGTGAATTGGCTTTGCCGTCACCGGAAAGCCTTTGTAGAAGTGCACTAAAACCCAGTTAGTTGATACCACATTATCCAGTAGATTAACTGGAGGGTTTTAAGTGTTTTGTTCACCCGGCTTAATAGTTCGAGGGTTTGGTATTAGCGTACCGTTGTTGCAGATATAGCCTATCATCTAGTCCATTATTAAGTGCCCTTGTTTATTTCGTAGTGCCGGTCGTAACAAATGGCGACCTTAGACCAGTATATAGTGATCTGAATATTGCATATTTTTTTGGAGAAATCTTATTGCCATTTGGGGTTGAATTTATTTCTCGCATTGTTGGCAGTAGACATTGTTTTGAGGATATATAGAACTTGTTGGAGTTATTGGTGACCTAGTATTGCACTCAAGATCATCTTCGAATATTTTTTGGTGAATAAAGCTATGCAAGAGTTTGGCTACTTTTGTCTTGACTTGAGAATTTTTTGTTGACTCCATCATGTCACTGGACGGGTCTGAGCATAGTGAGGGCACAGTGCGAGAGGCAGGCGAGAAGGTGGAGTTGTTAAACGGCGATCGGGTGGTGAACAATGAGGAGGATGCTCGGATTTTTTTGGAGGAGCCTGTGTCAGCGGATCGTGTGTCGGGGCTAGACCGGTACGGACTGCAGTGTGTAGCCACGGTCTTAGGGTTTCCCGGTACTAGCGGTTTGTCGAGAGGTGAGCTGGTTTCCTGTGTGCTCGGTGGGGTGCATGGGTCTTCGGGTGGAGCGACAGCTGGGGCACCTTCGGCCCAACCCCCATTCCACTCGACTCCTATCATGGCACCCCCTCGGGCTCCGGAGCCTAGTACGTTCCCGCAGGCTGATGCCCGCTGGCGGTTGGGTAGGCCTCTAGGTGATTCATGGGGTGGGTCCCCAATAGTAGCACCCCCTCCTCAGGGTTTGTCTTCCGAGATGTTGTTTCAGCTCTAGCTCGCCAAACTTAAGCAGCAGGAGCGACAGGCTGAGCTTGAGCTGCGAAAGCATGAGGCTGAGCTCGAGCAGCAGGAGCGAGAGTCTGAGCGCAAGTATAGGTATCAGGCTGAGTCTGCAAGGTATTGTGCCGATATTGACCTAGAGAATACTCGTGTAGAGGTGATGAGGAACCGGATCGTCCAGGGGGGTCGAGCCCAGGACCAGTCCCTGTCGCATCTACTAAAGTTGGTTCCAGTTTTTGATAAGTTTACTGCCACAGCCTAGTAAACAACTTCTCTTGGCGCTTAGGAACAAGAGGTTGCAACTTATCTCGAAGAACAACATGCCCATTGCACTCCCACAACCCAGCCGAGACCACAGTTTCTACACTATAGTCTCCCTCCTTCTCCACCTTTGTCCCTAGAACAGCCAGGTGATGAGAGGGACAATCTGTACCACCTGTGCAGTCACTCCCACAGTTCATAATTGCTAATGCTCCCCCGCCGATAACGTACATGCGCACCCCCGCATTCTTTGCGACTACACCTGCCTGCGCAGCATCACAGCCTTCAGCGACATGGCCAGATACAGTCGGTCTATGGTAGGGCTGTTGCATATTACTAGGGCAGCAATGGGAGGATATGCGACGACCGGGCGCATCCACTCCACAGTCAACCTCACCAATCTGCTCAATGTCCTGATTCTGACCACCACCTTTAGCAGCCATGGGTCGACCCTGACCTGACAACCATTCCAAAGCCTCGTCGCCCATCTTGAACCATTTAAACAACGAGGCCAACGGTTTACTCAAACTCAAGTGACCTGTCAGCGGAACCTCGTGCACCGCATGAGTCGTGAGGCCTGGGTGCTCGGCACAAACAGTGGGGTATGAACCGAGCAGGGGCTGGAGCGCTGCACACTGCTGCTCAGGCAGGTGCTCAAGCGCTTCCACAGCCACCTGACTCATGTCCCCCGCCCACTGCTCCGCCGAGACATAACAATCTCAACTTTGCACCACCTGTGCCTCACTGCCCCCCTCCTTCTCCACCTTGGCCGCTGCAGACCAACACAGGGGCAGTAGGCTGCTCAGGTGGTTGCCTCACAAACTCCTTTAACAGGTTCACATGACATGCTTCCCCGTCCTCGCCGAGTTCAATAGCCCCGTTCCCACAACTCTCAAGACTAAGATCTTCTTGTTGTCCCTGGGAACTACTCTGTCGCGGAGTGCCATCACGCCCTACCATGTCACTAGGGGGGACAGGTTCTGGGGCCACTCCGGAGCTCATAATGGGTGCAAGTACCGAGTCACCAAGGAGTGTCGCTGGGTCCAAACTCTCAACCCGACCACCAGCCTCGACTTTCTCCTTCCGACCCTTCCTCTGCTGGTCTGGAACTTGGGTACTAGGCTGTGACACCTGAGCGGACTGAGATCTCTCGAGCCCCTCTTGCCCCTCCCTACTCGTGTCGGCCGCCCTCTCGGCAACGACTAAGGGTGGAACCTCGGAGGTGGGCACCGCAAAGTCATTGCCGAGAAAAGAGGTCGACCCCCTCAACTGGCAATTTCTCCACCACAGCCACATCCAACTCCCGTGTCACACCGTCCACCTCAAGCTCCACTCTGACCAGCGGGTAAGACCGCGTAGCATTGATGCCTTGAACCACCACAACCCGAGCCGCGTTAATAGGCTTGCCAGTGAAATTCTTAACAAGGGTCTGGGAAGCGCCCGTATCACGCAGCAACTCAAGCCTATGCTTCACACCAGCCCACCTCACAGTGCCGTGCCCCCTATGACCACAAAAAGCATCACGGACGGGTGACGAGCCCTCCTGCTGCTTCTGCACCGGTGATGACTTCGCAACCGACTGTTTACCCCGGGCAAACGCGGAAGACCTCAAAGACACGCCGATGGTGCTCACTAGTGACACCACTGCAGTAGGCGGTGCGCTCTGACATGAGGGCGCAATATGCCCCTCTCATGACACTTGAAACACTCCACTTCGCTTTTGGACTTCCTCTGAGGTGAGGAAGGGCCCTGGCCTTTCTTTAACGGGAAGGGTTTCGACTTGGGTTCATAATTGGCAACAGTACTCTTAAATGGATAATTAGTTGTTGTGTCATTAATTCGGGGGGGTGGAGTGGTACGCCCCTGGTTACCTGCCTCAGCTCTCTGTGCAGACCCGCACCCACGAATCAATGACGCCCTAAGGTCAGTCAGCTCAGCCGCCTTCTGCAGAGTTTTTGGTTGCTTTTCTTTCAGGTTAAGAGTCAAGTCACTGCCAGTACATTTAAAAAATTGTTCCAGCAACACTAATGGTTTTACTGAATCAAAAGTAGTTGCCTTCTCCGACCTCAACCAATTTTCAAATGCATCTGACAGCTCTCTAGCGTGTTCCTGGAAAGTACTCTCCTTTCTTTTGGAACCGCCCTAAACTTCAGCCTATAGGTCTCTGGCTGTAGCTCATACGCCCTCAGGACAGCCTCTTTCAACAACTCGTAATTCACACAGGAATCTAGGGGTAAAGCATCGTACACCTTGAGTGCTTTCCCCGTCAATCGTGAAGAAACAAGGGCTGCCCACTTCTCCTCGGGCCATTGGTGCTCCTGGCACTTTTTCTCGAACCGGAGAACAAATTCTGTAACTCCTAACTTATCAAAAACTGGAACCAACTTTAGTAGATGCGACAGGGACTGGTCCTGGGCTCGACCCCCCTGGACGATCCGGTTCCTCATCACCTCTACACGAGTATTCTCTAGGTCAATATCGGCACAATACCTTGCAGACTCAGCCTGATACCTATACTTGCGCTCAGACTCTCGCTCCTGCTGCTCGAGCTCAGCCTCGTGCTTTCGCAGCTCAAGCTCAGCCTGTCGCTCCTGCTGCTTAAGTTTGGCGAGCTAGAGCTGAAACAACATCTCGGAAGACAAACCCTGAGGAGGGGGTGCTACTATTGGGGACCCACCCCATGAATCACCTAGAGGCCTACCCAACCGCCAGCGGGCATCAGCCTGCGGGAACGTACTAGGCTCCGGAGCCCGAGGGGTGCCATGATAGGAGTCGAGTGGAATGGGGGTTGGGCCGAAGGTGCCCCAGCTGTCGCTCCACCCGAAGACCCATGCACCCCACCGAGCACACAGGAAAACCAGCTCACCTCTCGACAAACCGCTAGTACCGGGAAACCCTAAGACCGTGGCTACACACTGCAGTCCGTACCGGTCTAGCCCCGACACACGATCCGCTGACACAGGCTCCTCCAAAAAAATCCGAGCATCCTCCTCATTGTTCACCACCCGATCGCCGTTTAACAACTCCACCTTCTCGCCTGCCTCTCGCACTGTGCCCTCACTATGCTCAGACCCGTCCAGTGACATGATGGAGTCAACAAAAAATTCTCAAGTCAAGACAAAAGTAGCCAAACTCTTGCGTAGCTTTATTCACCAAAAAATATTCGAAGATGATCTTGAGTGCAATACTAGGTCACCAATAACTCCAACAAGTTCTATATATCCTCAAAACAATGTCTACTGCCAACAATGCGAGAAATAAATTCAACCCCAAATGGCAATAAGATTTCTCCAAAAAAATATGCAATATTCAGATCACTATATACTGGTCTAAGGTCGCCATTTGTTACGACCGGCACTACGAAATAAACAAGGGCACTTAATAATGGACTAGATGATAGGCTATATCTGCAACAACGGTACGCTAATACCAAACCCTCGAACTATTAAGCCGGTGAACAAAACACTTAAAACCCTCCAGTTAATCTACTGGATAATGTGGTATCAACTAACTGGGTTTTAGTGCACTTCTACAAAGGCTTTCCGGTGACGGCAAAGCCAATTCACAACAGGAGTACTTACGTTACGAAAATGCTCTAAAGTAATAACAATGCTTGAATAAACTATCATAAGATTTAATAAAGGAATATATGCTTACGTTAACTTTAGTGTGAGTCAGTACTCAACACTAAACTCTTCAATGCTCTATGAAAACACTGGAAGTCTAGTTCTACAGCAATCAGATAAGGAATCTTCTGAAAAGGTCTGAAGCTCTAAGATGCTCGTTAATATAGAACAGAAATAATGCAGGGGCAGGACACCAAAGCGTGTATCTTAAATACACCAATAAGTAGGATACATATATATAACAAGGGAGTGCAACAACTCTGTGACAGCACTAATAATAACCACTCAAAAACAGTACTTCCTTAGCCAACGTAACAGCTAAACTGGGTTGTGCACTATGCATCAACCTAGGCTAAAATAAGGCGTGAATAATTCCTAAAGCATACACAATGAAGGTTAATAAGCCCAATGCTGTCTTCTCACTCATAAAGTCTAGCAGTGGCATAAAAGGTATCAGGAAACTAGGCAGAGCGCAAGCATGCTCGTAGCCTACTGTCTCCCCTTGAACAGATTTCCCTTATGTTACGTTAAGTGACTTGGAGGCTCTCTTGGTAAGTCCAGATCTCTAGTATCTGGTCTTGACCTGGCGCTCCAGAAAGGTCAACAAAATGAGGTAGCAAGCATACAGGTAAGAGTAGGCAAAAGCCCTTCACCTGTATACTGCTACACTCGCAATGGAAAAATTATGCACAAGGGTTACAGGCTACCTAGCTTCGTCGATGTTGTACATGCTCTGACTTGCCACATACATAACTTAGACAACGACCAAAGATACCTTCCACTGTCTAGCATTAAATAGTAGGAAAGAACAACTCAATATTTAGGAGCACCCCAATACTATGATACCATTTGACTATGACTCTAATAATCCCTAAAGCTAGTGCAAACATATATGGAGAACTGGTGCTGGTAATACGACTGGCCGACTATGGAAGTCGTATGCAGAACCAGAAGGGACAAGCAATTGAATAAAGAGAGAAGTATGAAAAAGAAGAAGTTCAGAGAGAGAGATAGTAGTACAGGGGGTTAGATGGGGGGACAGATTGCAAAGGACATGTAGGACCAAGCACGCTGTGCCAAGCTCTAAGGAGATACGCGGCGGGGACCCCCCCAGCACCAACACTAGGACAGCGGCACCCAATCACAGACCACTACGTCATGAAAAGCAAGCATCCTAGGACGCGCCAGGCCCGCCAGCCAATCAAGGGCATGGGAAAGCCCGCTGCGAGCGAGGGAGGCACACGTACATACACACGCACATAATACAACCTCGCTGCCTACCTCGCTCTTTCTCCTAAACTTCACACTTCATATCTTATACTCTATTACTGATATAAAATACTTCCATGTGTCATAGACAAGAACAAAGACCACCACTGATCTGGCTGTGACTACATGAATACTAGGACAGAAAGAACATCGTTCTACGATTATTATAGCCCATTCCACTGCCCTGGCGAGTGCTAGCGAGTACGAGCACATTCTGGCAAGCTGGCCAGCGTAACACTACGTACTGTTATTTTGTGCAGTGTAGGAAGGAACTACGTACTGTTATTTTGTGCAGTGTAAGAAGGAACTGCGTACTGTTATTTTGTCCAGTGTAAGAAGGAACTACGTACTGTTATTTTGTGCAGTGTAAGAAGGAACTGCGTACTGTTATTTTGTGCAGTGTAAGAAGGAACTACGTACTGTTATTTTGTGCAGTGTAAGAAGGAACTACGTACTGTTATTTTGTGCAGTGTAAGAAGGAACTACATACTGTTATTTTGTGCAGTGTAAGAAGGAACTACATACTGTTATTTTGTGCAGTGTAAGAAGGAACTACGTACTGTTATTTTGTGCAGTCTAAGAAGGAACTACGTACTGTTATTTTGTGCAGTGTAAGAAGGAACTACGTACTGTAATTTTTACTAGTATCCCATTTACCGCTTCAACACTATGATGCCTATTTTACCTTTGATTCTGGCTCAAAGCAGAGGATTTTGTGCAGTTTAAGAATAAGAACCTATGTTACTGAGAGGAGTTATTGAGATAGTATTTACCCATTTCAGTCGTATAGGTAGATTGTAAACTAAGGAAAATCGTCTAATGATAACCAGAATATAATGAAAACTACGTAATAGTGATGAAGGGGTTAAAATGAATAACAACCACACAAATGACTTACGTTACATATTAACCCTTTATGAGCCCGCGGCGTCCTTTAATTCTATTCTAGCTACATTTAGACGATTTTATAAAGCTTAAGAAGGAACTATAGTAGCTTAAATAATTAATTGATATAGTCTGTAACCTTTTAAATGGCAGACATCCTTCCTAAGCTGAATAACGTTTAATAATTGCCAGACTATAATGAAAAGGATGTCAATGGAGCAGAAACGGTTAAGCACACGAATTCCTGTTAAGATTTGGTGTCAATTACTATAATTATAAATTCATACAAAATTAGTGAAATGCAAGCGCGAAAGATACTGCTTAAACGCTCTGGTTTTGGATTTGAATGCTGGATATTTAGTACTTTCCATTCATGTTTGTTTTTTTAAATATATTATCCCGGCTCATTTTAGTTCATTCTTCTGACCAATTAAACGAATAAAGAGAGTGACGTTTATGGGGAGCGTATAGTTGAACTATTTTGCTGTCATCCTAGTAACGCACGTCAGTAGTATACAAATCTATCTATCTACTCTATCAATCTACTGTATCTATATCTAGCTATCTATCTACTAAATCTATCTATCGATATAGCTATCTACTCTATATAGCTATATCTACTGTATTATATCTATCTATCTACTGTATTATATCTATCTATCTCCTGTATCTTTATATCTATCTATTTACTCCATTTATCTCTCTATCTACCCTATCTATCTATCTACTGTATCAATCGATCTATCTACTGTATCAATCGATTTATCTGTCTATCTATCTCTCTATCTATTTATCTATCTATCTACTGTCCTTGGTGAAAGGCCTTCACCTTTCCCACCCGCGGTGCTGACTCTTATATTATGTAACCCCACAATTATCTCTCTCTCTCTCTCTCTCTCTCTCTTTCTCTCTCTCTCTCTTTCTCTCTCTCTCTCTATATATATATATATATATATATATATATATATATATATATATAGATATATATATACCGGTATGTATATATATATATATATACCGGTATATATATTGTACATTTAGAAACCAGATTTCCCATAACACACATTTAATTGAATACGACAACTCATAATCACAGTTAAGTCCTGATGTGGCGGCGTCAAGTCCTGATGTGGCGGCATCTACGCCGTGGGGCCACCTCCCGAGGCTGCCAACCGCGGATGGCTGCCGACCCTCCACAGCCGAAGACAAAATCAACGACCAGTGGAGGAAAACCGGATGCCGGCCGCGGGGAGCAGTTTCGGGAGCCAAACCGTCACAACCATCCCCTGCCCCCTCCCTGGGGGCACGGGTCCTTGGAGCGGCGTCGGTCGCGCCGGGAATTTCCACACCTCTCACACCACACACACACATCACACAGTTTTTCCTACACCGAGAAATTACTCTCCGGCTGTCATTTCTCGAAGACTTCTTCTAGCCGGAGACATTGAGAGCAACCCAGGACCCACGTTCACATACATATGTCCAACTTGCTCAAAACCCATCACTTCGAGTCGCCATACTAAGGGTTCAGTTCTCTGCAATTCATGCGGGAACTGGACCCACTTCACCTGCACAACACTTGCCTCCAAGAAACACTACACAAACACCTGGACCTGTTCCTCATGCCCCTCCCTCTCCCAGTCAAATCCCTCACCTAAAACCCGTCCACCTCTCCTCCCCAACCCACCTAACCTTCCCATATCATCCACTCCCCCCCCTAAAACCCGTCCACCTCTCCTCCCTAACCCACCTAACCTTCCCATACCATCCACATCCTCAACTCAAACACACCACACCCCATCCTAATCCATTCCAACCCCCATCTCCTGCTCCCCAATCCCCACCCCCACCTCACCCATCCCAACCCCCTGCCCCTGCCTAACCCCCCCCCCCACCCCACCCATCACCCCCACCCCCACCCATCCTCGTGCAGCAGCACCCAACATACATCGTGCACATAACATTAACATTCTTCAACTGAACATAGATGGCATCAACACAAAGAAACACGAACTCTCACACTTCATCAACCAACACAACATACACATTGCCATCTTACAAGAAACAAAACTCTGCACAACACAAAAAACACCCACCTTTCATAATTTCACCACCATCAGACAAGACCGGGCTGTCGGCGGGGGCGGTGGACTCATCACCCTGGTACACAAAGAAATATCATACATAGTAACCAGTGTACAAACCAAATCACTCCTCCCCCCAAATGATAACACAACAGAAATACAGTCAATTAAAATACGCACTGGCAACAACTCCAACATAACCATCATAAAACACATACATCCATCCCCAAACATCCCATACAGTACCAAATGAATACAGACCACACTTACAACACATCACAAACACCCCACACACCCCACATCATCCTGGGTGGTGACTTCAACGCCAAGACGTCGGCCTGGTTTGTCGACAACCCTGACACAGACAGAGGGCTGGTACTACAAAACCAAACCGATAACCTCATCATCCATAACGACATCCATCAACATACCCATATTCCTCACCAAGCCCTCTATAACCCATCATCTCCAGACATCACCTTTTGCTCCCCAGAACTCGCCCCCACAACATCCTGGAGGGTGGTCAGAACCTTAGGCTCTGACCACCTCCCGACCATTATCACCACCAAAACCAGACTCACCCCAGCTAGCCACAAACACACATACACCAATTATAAAAGAGCTAACTGGGAAGCATTCACAAATGAGACAGAACAACACTTCACAACTCTAAACAGTACACCCATCACTAACATCAACAATGCTGTACACATACTCAATAAAACTATCCAAAACGCTGACAAGAAACACATTCCAAGAGGTAACAGAAAAAGACACAACCCCAACTTCACACCAGAAATTCAAAACCTCATCAGACAACGTGACATACTGAAACACTCCCCAGCACCCCACACACAAGACATCACACAACAAATTCAAGCACTCAACACCCAAACTAACAACAAAATACAAGAACAACAAAAACTAAATGGGAATAACTTCCTACAAACACTTGATCACAAAACAAACCCCAAAAAACTCTACAAAACACTAAACAGCATCACCACTTTCCAACAGCAAGACAACACAATCACATGCTGCAATCACAACAACAGACTCTACTCCTTCATGTAAACAACAAGCAAACACTCTCATCAATCACTTTTCACATGTCAGCCACCTAAAACCTCACAAAGACGACCGACGTGTCATCCGACGTAAGAGACAATTCCCCACAGACATGACTATACACCTTCACCAATCACCAGACAAAGCATATCATCAACAATCTCAAGCACTCACCCGCCTGTGGCCTAGACAACATAAGCAACATACACCTCAGACACCTGGGACCACAAGGCATACAAGCACTCACTAACATATCAAACTACAGCTATTCACACAACACAATACCAGACATTTGGAAGCATGGTATCATCATCACATTCCCCAAACCCAACAAAGACCCCACGCTACCCTCCTCGCACCGCCCCATCACACTCCTTTGCTCCCCCTCCAAAGTCATGGAACGCCTAGTATTACAAGTAATTACACCTGACCTACCCCTAGCTCCAACACAACATGGCTTTAGGCCACTGCACTCCACAAACACTCTTCTCACAGACCTTACACAAAGAGCTTTCGACGGCATCAATTCAGCTAGACCACCACACAGATCACTATTAGCCACACTCGACATTAGTAAAGCCTTCGATGCCATCCCCCGCCACAACCTAACAAACAAAATCTACAACACAAACATGCACAACAACACAAAACGGTGGCTGGCCAACTTCCTAGCAGGCAGATGTGCACACGTATCTTTTGCCGGTCAGTCATCTAAAATCAGAAACTTTCCAAACGGAGTCCCACAATGATCCGTCCTATCGCCCGCACTCTTCAATCTGTACATGCACGATATAACTACACCCAATACACCCCAAATAAACTTAGCCTCCTATGCAGATGACATAACACTCACATGCACACACCATGGACCAAAAAGAGCAACAGATCTCCTTCAACCCTATCGCAACACACTACATGGCTGGGTGCACTTACAAACAGACTTAATCTAGCCCCAGCCAAATCCACCGCAACCCTGCTCACAAGTTGGACAGGAGAACACGAATACATCCCTCAACTCACCATAAACAACACACCCCTAACACATACACATACACCCAAAATCCTAGGAGTAACATATGATACTCATATGACATTCAAACAGCACACCACAAACATTAAAAAGAAACCTGACACCCAGACTTAACGCCCTCAGGTCACTTGCTCACACAAAAATTTGGACACAACAAAGAAACTACCACCACAGTATATAAACAATACATAAGATCAGTGATGGAATACGCAAGCCCAGCCTGGGCTTCTAACCTAGCTGAAACACATCATAAGACCTTACAGACTATTCAAAACAAAGCCCGGAAGATCATTACAGGCTGCACAGCTACTGCATCCACAGATCACCTACATCAAGAAACCAAAATCCTCAAAGTCAAAGACCATCTGGACATGAGAGGCACTCAATTCCTGGCAGCAGCCTCCACGAACCAAGACCACCCATTAAACTACATGGCAACACACCCACAGACACCAAGAAATATCAAAACAACACCCAGCACACGGTATCACACACAATTATTGTCCTCTCTCCCTCCCTGCCCACCCCGAACCAACTTCCAGAAGCACATCCATACTCATATCTCTCACCGATCCATCCACTCACTCACAGTGAACACGCAGCTGCCTGCACGACCTCCCGAAATCCATCCTTCCGAATCCTCCCTTCCTCGCGAGGACAGAGTCCACCTGGCCAGGCTGAGATGCGGACACCATCCAGCTCTCCTGAGCTATCAGAAGAGACTGGATGACTCCGTTGTCGACGCCTGCCCGGGATGTAGCACAGCACCCCATACCATTGAACACGTCATGGAAGACTGCATTTCACACAACCACTTACGCCAACAACACAATCTACACTCAATGAGAGCTCTGTGGGAAAGCCCGATCGTGGCCATGGCCTTTCTCAGGGACTCGGGGCTGTTCGGCCAGGCAGCTTAGGGAACAACAACAACAACAACAACAACAGTTATTGATTTTCTTGCTTATATTTCATAATTTATCAATGCTTTTCTACCATGTATGGAGTGTTCAAACACCAATTTACATTTGTTCAATTGCAATGTTCGCCATCATGCGGCATCGTCAGGCTCTAAAATAAATTTAAAATCATTAATAATTTAAAGTTACACATTTAATTCACATACAGTTAAATTTGCGATAAAAGCACTGTCTAATCGTTTAAACAATAAAATATATAAAGTAATAATTTAATACCACTATTACAGCTAGAGAGATCGTTACGCCTCAAGTTCCTCAACCGTACTGATTGTCTGAGTTGTTGTGGAGGCGTGGTGTCCATATCTTTCAATGGTGTCGGGATTCGAACTCCTTGAGTCACAGGAATTATTTGGCTATATTATCGAGCTAGTACTACAGTGCATTCGTTCGACATATATCGACAGGCCCCGCCCGCTTCCACCAGCGCCGTAGACGAAGTAGAGCTTATCATACCGCAATCTCGGACAAGTCACTTGTCACCTTACCACGGAGCTGATAAGAGCTCCAAGTAAAATTAATTATACGATGTAAGAGCGCTTTAATACATGCATATTTGCAGTTACTCTTTACTATACAATATTACCATATACCATTGTACAGAAAAGGAAACTCCATTACCATTGTTTTACCTCGTCTACTTGGGCAGAGCAGAGGTAGACAATTATTAAGCTAGGCCTAGCGAGCGACTGCTTTTAGTTGTATAGGGTACCGTAATGCCTCCCCCTCCCTTGTCTGTGTGCCTCAGTCTCCTTCCCTCTCTCTCTCTCTCTCTCATATTGTGAAGTGATTAAATTTTGACTGATCAGTCAACTTGTGTAGATCATAATTTTGTAATTCATTTAGCCGCCAATAATGACGTTTCCAGGGTGTGCCACGAGCAGGGGAATCACATTTACACCCCATTTTTTTTTTTTTTTTCTTTTTTTTTTGTAAGTTATTTGCTTTAATTAATCATCACTTGGGTCTTATTTAGGACTCTGAATCATCACTTTCATCTCTGCTGAAGTCTGACTGGGACAGTTCAATTGAAAATGACTCAAACATGTGTTCAAATGCAATATCTATTTGTATACTTATAATCTTCTTGAATTTTCTTTGTATGTTCTAAGCATTTTTTCCAATTGTCAGGAGTCACATGACTTATAGCCTGTTGAGTAAGTTCTTCAACTCTTTTCATATATTGCTGTTTATTTGAATTCTTCTTCCATATTTCTTCTTTGACTTGTGCCCAGATAAGCTCAATAGGGTTGAACTGGCAATAGTATGGTGGAAGTCTGAGTACTCTGTGTCCAGCTGCAGCAGCAAGTTCATCCATTTCATAGCGCATGTTGGTTTTCTTGTGAAGCTTGACCAGTTGCAGAAGGTTCAGGTCTGGTGTGAGAGGAGTCATGGGGAATAGAATTGTCTGCTAACCACTGGATGATTTCCCCTTTTCTTGAATTTCCTGTAGGTGCCTTGTTAAGGTGCGGTCACACTATGAAGACTTAAGGTAATTACCGCGGCGACTCAAGGAGTGCCGATTGTCTTTGCCGATCATCCGTAACTTGACCAAGAGTAAATGTCTGCCTGAGGCAGACATCATGGATGGGGTTACACGGAGACCTAGCATAGCAGACCGCCGGCGTCATGCGGCGCAACGAGGCAACAGGACGGCAAAAGGAAGGCAACTTGACGGCCTTCGTGTTACGCAGGTCCCCTACTCGCAACTGGCGCCCGAGCCCCGCCACGTGGCGCGTGTCGGGGGCCAACGCTTTGGTGACGCATGGCGCCAGATGGCGCTGACCGGTCGGCTACCGGTTCCCCCTCACGCACATACCGGTGGGCGCGTGACGGCGCTTGCCTCACGACCGCGGCTAGCTCGGCGACCAATTTTCCATGCTTCTTGCATGTTCAAAGAAAAATCGAAACCAGCCACGACCATCCTGCCACCCATCGTACCGTACTGTACCGTGGGGATGCACGGGGACCACCCACGACGCGCGGTGACTTAGATGAAGACCTCCTTAAGACCTCTAAGTCGCCGCGGTAATTCCCTTAAGTCTTCATAGTGTGACTGCCGCTTTAAGCTGCATGTTGTGATATGGAGCATTGTCCATTATAATCATGGATCTTGCAGGGATGTTAGGCAAGAGTTGCTCCAGGAACCATTTTTTGAATGTGTGGCTATTCATGGAGTCATGGTAATCCCCTTTGCTGCCAACCTTAGATTTGAACATTAATAGTGCACCAGGAACAAAGCCTTCAGAACTTCCTGCATGAAGAATTATGAACCTTCCTCCTCTCCCGGTTTTTGTGTGAGGCCCAATTGTTCCTTCTTTGTTTGTCCAACGCTGGCATTTTGATTTATCCAGGTCTCATCGAGGTAAACTTCTGGCCTTGGGTTTTCACTGCACCTGTTCATCTTTATGTCCCTTAGGAATTTACTTCTGGCAGCTACGATGTCCGTTCTCTCCATTAGTATAGCTCGGTTGCTACAATGTTTTTTGTACCTGAATCCCATACTCTTCAGCAGTTTCCACAGGCTTGTTCTTCCTCCTTTAAACTTGATTGGTGGTTCCTTGGCTCTTTCTAGCAGTGAATCCAGTGTTGGCAACTCTCCTCTTTCATAATAGGCAAGGATTTCTCTTCGTAATGCTTCCTTGTCAAAATTGTCTATTGATCCAACTATGGGTGAAAGCCGTAAACTGGTGAATGCAAAACTCCTTCAAGATTCCTGCCTTGAGTTCTGATCTTGTTAATCATGGCTGTGAAACTCTAAGTTTTCTCCTTATCAAAATACTTGAATACATTTAATACAATATTCCTGGCTTGACTGACAAGTCGGGGAGAACCAGCAGGTCTGCCAGGGGTATGGGCAGGAGACGCCATCTTCCCCCTTCAGAAGACGGGAGGGAACTGAACTGACGTTTGAATGACACCGCATTG